>PVNU02000609.1:0-92248 GCA_003013855.2 Liriodendron chinense | reverse complement strand
GGATTAGGCGTAGGTTTAGTTTATGGTGATTTGAGTTTGGGATAGGTTTAGGCATAGGTTGAGAAATTTTAGGTTTCGGGATCGGGTTTTGTGGGTGATGTTTTCATGTTTGGGACCTAGTTTTAGGTTAGGTGAATGGATTTCGGCATAGGTGTAGGTTCAGTTTAGGTGATTTGGAGTTTAGGATTAGGTGGTAGGCATGGGTTTCTCGTACCGGGTTCGGGTTGGGTGGTTTTAGGGTTAGGTTTTCATGTGGGTACTAAGTTTTAGGTTAGGTAGGACCGGGCTTTTCGGGCCTAGGTGTAGGCTTAGTTTTACCGTGATTTCAGTTTAGGATTAGGTTTAGGCATAAGTTGAGAATTTCGGATTCGGGATCGGATTTTGGGTTATGTTTTCGTGTTTGGGTCTAAGTTTAGGTTAGGTGAATGGATTTAGGAATAGGTGTAGGTTTAGTTTAGGTGATTTGAGTTTAGTATTAGGTTTAGGCATAGGTTGAGAATTTCGAGTTCGCGATCGAGTTTTGGGTTATGTTTTCGTATTTAGGGTCTAAGTTTAGGTTAGGTGAATGGATTTTGGAATAGGTGTAGGTTTAGTTTAGGTAATTTGAATTTAGTGTTAGGTTTAGGCATAGGTTTAGAGTTTCGGGTTCGGGGATCGGGTTTAGGGTTAGGTTTTTGGGTTTGGGTCTAGTTTAGGTTAGGTGAATGGATTTCGGAATAGGTGTAGGTTTAGTTTAGGTGATTTGAGATTAGGATTAGGTTTTGGCACTATGTTTTAGATGTTTCGGGTTCGGGATTGGGTTTAGGGTTAGGTTTTTGTGTTTGGGTCTAAGTTTAGGTTTGGTGAATGGATTTAGGAATAGGTGTAGGTTTAGCTTAGGTGATTTGAGTTTAGTATTAGGTTTAGGCATAGGTTTTAGAGTTTCGGGTTGGGATGGGGTTAGGGTTAGGTTTTTGTGTTTGGGTCTAAGTTCAGGTTAGGTGAATGATTTAGGATTAGGCGTAGGTTTAGTTTAGGTGATTGAGTTTGGGATTAGGTTTAGGCATTGGTTGAGATTTTCGGTTCGGGATCGGGTTTTGGGTTTTGTTTTCACTGTTTGGGACTAAGTTTAGGTCAGGGTAATGGATTTCGGCATAGGTGTAGGTTTAGTTTAGGTGATTTGAGTTTAGGATTAGGTTTAGGCATAGGTTTCGAGTTACGGGTTCGGGTTGGGGTTTAGGGTTAGGTTTTCATGTTTGGGTCTAAGTTTAGGTTCGGTGAACGGATTTAGGATAGGTGTAGGCTTAGTTTACGTGATTTCAGTTTAGGATTAGGTTTAGGCATAAGTTGAGAATTTCGGATTCGGGATCGGATTTTGGGTTATGTTTTTGTGTTTGGGTCTAAGTTTAGGTTAGGCGAATGGATTTAGGAATAGGTGTAGGTTTAGTATAGGTGATTTGGTTTAGGATTAGGTTAGGAATAGGTTGAGAATTTCGGTTCGGGATCGGGTTTTGCGGTATGCTTCGTGTTTGGGTCTAAGTTTAGTTTAGGTGAATGGATTTAGGAATTGGTGTAGGTTTAGTTTAGGTGATATTGAGTTTAGGGTTTAGGTTTATAGGCGTAGGTTGAGGAATTTCGGGTTCGGGATCGGGTTTTTGGGTTATGTTTTCGAGTTTAGGTCTAGGTTTAGGTTAGGTGAATGGATTTAGGAATATGTGTAGGTTTAGTTTAGGTGAGTTGAGTTTAGGGTTAGGTTTAAGCAAAGGTTGAGAATTTCGGGTTCGGGATCGGGTTTTGGGTTATGTTTTCGTGTTTGGCTCTAAGTTTAGTTTAGGTGAATGGATTTAGGAATAGGTGTAGGTTTAGTTTAGGTGATTTGAGTTTAGGATTAGGTTTAGGCATAGGTTGAGAATTTCGAGTTCGCGATCGAGTTTTGGGTTATGTTTTCGTATTTAGGTCTAAGTTTAGGTTAGGTGAATGGATTTCGGAATAGGTGTAGGTTTAGTTTAGGTAATTTGAGTTTAGTGTCAGGTTTAGGCATAGGTTTAGAGTTTTGGGTTCGGGATCGGGTTTAGCGTTAGGTTTTTGTGTTTGGGTCTAAGTTTAGGTTAGGTGAATGGATTTAGGAATAGGTGTAGGTTTAGTTTAGGTGATTTGAGATTAGGATTAGGTTTAGGCATATGTTTAGAGTTTCGGGTTCGGGATCGGGTTTAGGGTTAGGTTTTTGTGTTTGGGTCTAAGTTTAGGTTAGGTGAATGGATTTTGGAATAAGTGTAGGTTTAATTTAGGTGATTTGAGTTTAGTATTAGGTTTAGGCATAGGTTTAGAGTTTCGGGTTTGGGATGGTGTTTAGGGTTAGGTTTTTGTGTTTGGGTCTAAGTTCAGGTTAGTTGAATGGATTTAGGATTAGGCGTAGGTTTAGTTTAGGTGATTTGAGTTTGGGATTAGGTTTAGGCATAGGTTGAGAATTTTAGGTTCGGGATCGGGTTTTGGGTTATGTTTTCATGTTTGGGACTAAGTTTAGGTTAGGTGAATGGATTTCGGCATAGGTGTAGGTTTAGTTTAGGTGATTTGAGTTTAGGATTAGGTGTAGGCATAGGTTTCTAGTAACGGGTTCGGGTTGGGGTTTAGGGTTAGGTTTTCATGTTTGGTCTAAGTTTAGGTTAGGTGAACGGATTTAGGAATAGGTGTAGGCTTAGTTTACGTGATTTCAGTTTAGGATTAGGTTTAGGCATAAGTTGAGAATTTCGGATTCGGGATCGGATTTTGGGTTATGTTTTCGTGTTTGGGTCTAAGTTTAGGTTAGGTGAATGGATTTAGGAATAGGTGTAGGTTTAGTTTAGGTGATTTGAGTTTAGTATTAGGTTTAGGCATAGGTTGAGAATTTCGAGTTCGCGATCGAGTTTTGGGTTATGTTTTCGTATTTAGGTCTAAGTTTAGGTTAGGTGAATGGATTTTGGAATAGGTGTAGGTTTAGTTTAGGTAATTTGAATTTAGTGTTAGGTTTAGGCATAGGTTTAGAGTTTCGGGTTCGGGATCGGGTTTAGGGTTAGGTTTTTGGGTTTGGGTCTAAGTTTAGGTTAGGTGAATGGATTTAGGAATAGGTGTAGGTTTAGTTTAGGTGATTTGAGATTAGGATTAGGTTTTGGCATATGTTTAGAGTTTCGGGTTCGGGATTGGGTTTAGGGTTAGGTTTTTGTGTTTGGGTCTAAGTTTAGGTTTGGTGAATGGATTTAGGAATAGGTGTAGGTTTAGCTTAGGTGATTTGAGTTTAGTATTAGGTTTAGGCATAGGTTTAGAGTTTCGGGTTTGGGATGGGGTTTAGGGTTAGGTTTTTGTGTTTGGGTCTAAGTTTAGGTTAGGTGAATGGATTTAGGATTAGGCGTAGGTTTAGTTTAGGTGATTTGAGTTTGGGATTAGGTTTAGGCATTGGTTGAGAATTTTCGGTTCGGGATCGGGTTTTGGGTTTTGTTTTCATGTTTGGGACTAAGTTTAGGTCAGGTGAATGGATTTCGGCATAGGTGTAGGTTTAGTTTAGGTGATTTGAGTTTAGGATTAGGTTTGGGCATAGGTTTCGAGTTACGGGTTCGGGTTGGGGTTTAGGGTTAGGTTTTCATGTTTGGGTCTAAGTTTAGGTTAGGTGAACGGATTTAGGAATAGGTGTAGGCTTAGTTTACGTGATTTCAGTTTAGGATTAGGTTTAGGCATAAGTTGAGAATTTCGGATTCGGGATCGGATTTTGGGTTATGTTTTTGTGTTTGGGTCTAAGTTTAGGTTAGGCGAATGGATTTAGGAATAGGTGTAGGTTTAGTATAGGTGATTTGAGTTTAGGATTAGGTTTAGGAATAGGTTGAGAATTTCGGGTTCGGGATCGGGTTTTGCGTTATGTTTTCGTGTTTGGGTCTAAGTTTAGTTTAGGTGAATGGATTTAGGAATTGGTGTAGGTTTAGTTTAGGTGATTTGAGTTTAGGGTTAGGTTTAGGCGTAGGTTGAGAATTTCGGGTTCGGGATCGGGTTTTGGGTTATGTTTTCGAGTTTAGGTCTAGGTTTAGGTTAGGTGAATGGATTTAGGAATATGTGTAGGTTTAGTTTAGGTGAGTTGAGTTTAGGGTTAGGTTTAAGCAAAGGTTGAGAATTTCGGGTTCGGGATCGGGTTTTGGGTTATGTTTTCGTGTTTGGCTCTAAGTTTAGTTTAGGTGAATGGATTTAGGAATAGGTGTAGGTTTAGTTTAGGTGATTTGAGTTTAGGGTTAGGTTTAGACGTAGGTTGAGAATTTCGGGTTCGGGATCGGGTTTTGGGTTATGTTTTCGAGTTTAGGTCTAAGTTTAAGTTAGGTGAATGGATTTAGAAATAGGTGTTGGTTTAGTTTAGGTGATTTGAGTTTAGGATTAGGTTCAGGCGTAGGTTGAGAATTTCGGGTTCGGGATCGGGTTTTGCGTTATGTTTTCGTGTTTGGGTCTATGTTTAGTTTAGGTGAATGGATTTAGGAATTGGTGTTGGTTTAGTTTAGGTGATTTGACTTTAGGGTTAGGTTTAGGCGTAGGTTGAGAATTTCGGGTTCGAGATCGGGTTTTGGGTTATGTTTTCGAGTTTAGGTCTAAGTTTAGGTTAGGTGAATGGATTTAGGAATAGGTGTAGGTTTAGTTTAGGTGATTTGAGTTTAGGGTTAGGTTTAGGCATAGGTTGAGAATTTCGGGTTCGGGATCGAGTTTTGTGTTATGTTTTCGTGTTTGGGTCTAAGTTTAGTTTAGGTGAATGGATTTAGGAATAGGTGTAGGTTTAGTTGAGGTGATTTGAGTTTGGGGTTAGGTTTAGGCGTAGGTTGAGAATTTCGGGTTCGGGATCGAGTTTTGGGTTATGTTTTCGTGTTTGGGTCTAAGTTTGGGTTAGGTGAATGGATTTAGGAATAGGTGTAGGTTTAGTTTAGGTGATTTGAGTTTAGGATTAGGTTTAGGCGTTGGTTGAGAAATTCGTGTTCGGGATCGGGTTTAGGGTTATGTTTTTGTGTTTGGGTCTAAGTTTGGGTTAGGTGAATGGATTTAGGAATAGGTGTAGGTTTAGTTTAGGTGATTTGAGTTTAGTATTAGGTTAAGGCATAGGTTTAGAGTTTCGTGTTCGGGATGGGGTTTAGGGTTAGGTTTTCGTGTTTCGGTCTAAGTTTAGGTCAGGTGAATGGATTTAGGAATAGGTGTAGGTTTAGTATAGGTGATTTGAGATTAGGATTAGGTTTAGGCATAGGTTTAGAGTTTCGGGTTCGGGATTGGGTTTAGGGTTTAGTTTTTGTGTTTGGGTCTAAGTTTAGGTTAGGAGAAAGGATTTAGGAATAAGTGTAGGTTTAGTTTAGGTGATTTGAGTTTGGGATTAGGTTTTGCCATAGGTTGAGAATTTCAGGTTCGCGATCGAGTTTTGGGTTATGTTTTCGTGTTTGGGTCTAAGTTTAGTTTAGGTGAATGGATTTAGGAATAGGTGTAGGTTTAGTTTAGGAGATTTGCAGTTTAGGGTTAGGTTTTAGGCGTAGGTTGAGAATTTCGGGTTCGGGATCGGGTTTTGGGTTATGTTTTCGTGTTTGGGTCTATGTTTAGGTTACGTGAATGGATTTAGGAATAGGTTTAGGTTTAATTTAGTTGATTTTGAGATTAGGATTAGGATTAGGCGTAGGTTGAGAATTTCGAGTTCGGGATCGGGTTTAGGGTTATGTTTTCGTGTTTGGGTCTAAGTTTGTGTTAGGTGAATGGATTTAGGAATAGGTGTAGGTTTAGTTTTGGTGATTTGAGTTTAGCATTAGGTTTAGGCATAGGTTTAGAGTTTCGGGTTTGGGATGGGGTTTAGGGTTAGGTTTTCATGTTTGGGTCTAAGTTTAGGTTAGGTGAACGGATTTAGGAATAGGTGTAGGTTTAGTTTAGGTGATTTGAGATTAGGATTAGGTTTTGGCATAGGTTTAGTGTTTCGGGTTCGGGATCGGGTTTAGGGTTAGGTTTTTGTGTTTGGGTCTAAGTTTAGCTTAGGTGAATGGATTTAGGAATAGGCGTAGGTTTAGTTTAGGTGATTTGAGTTTAGGATTAGGTTTAGGCATAGGTTGAGAATTTCGAGTTCGCGATCGAGTTTTGGGTTATGTTTTAGTGTTTGGGTCTAAGTTTAGGTTAGGTGAATGGATTTAGGACAAGGTGTAGGTTTAGTTTAGCTGATTTGAGTTTAGGATTAGGAGTAGGCGTAGGTTGAGAATTTCGGGTTCGGGATCGGGTTTTGGGTTATGTGTTCGAGTTTGGGTCTAAGTTTAGGTTAGGTGAATGGATTTGGGAATAGGCGTAGGTTTAGTTTAGGTGATTTGACTTTGGGATTAGGTTTAGGCATAGGTTGAGAATTTCAGGTTCGGGATCGGGTTTTGGGTTATGTTTTCGTGTTTGGGTCTAAGTTTAGGTTAGGTGAATGGATTTAGGAATATGTGTAGGTTTAGTTTACGTGATTTGAGTTTAGGATTAGGTTTAGGCATAGGTTGAGAATTTCAGATTCGGGATCGGATTTTGGGTTTTGTTTTCGTGTTTGGGTCTAAGTTAAGGTTAGGTGAATGGATTTAGGAATAGGTGTTGGTTTAGTTTAGGTGATTTGAGTTTAAGATTAGGTTTTGGCATAGGTTGAGAATTTCGTGTTCGGGATCGGGTTTAGGGTTAGGATTTTGTGTTTGGGTCTAAGTTTAGGTTAGGTGAATTGATTTAGGATTAGGCGTAGGTTTAGTTTAGGTGATTTGAGTTTGGGATTAGGTTTGGGCATTGGTTGAGAATTTTAGGTTCGGGATCGGGTTTTGGGTTATGTTTTGGTGTTTGGGTCTAAGTTTGGGTTAGGTGAATGGATTTAGGAATAGGTGTAGGTTTAGTTTAGGTGATTTGAGTTTAGTATTAGGTTAAGGCATAGGTTTAGAGTTTCGGGCTTGGGATGGGGTTTAGGGTTAGGTTTTCGTGTTTGGGTCTAAGTTTAGGTTAGGTGAAAGGATTGACGAATAGGTGTAGGTTTAGTTTAGGTGATTGGAGATTAGGATTAGGTTTAGGCATAGGTTTAGAGTTTCGGGTTCGGGATTGGGTTTAGGGTTTGGTTTTTGTGTTTGGGTCTAAGTTTAGGTTAGGTAAATGGATTTATGAATAAGTGTAGGTTTAGTTTAGGTGATTTGAGTTTAGGTTTAAGTTTACGCATAGGTTGAGAATTTCGGGTTCGCGATCGAGTTTTGGGTTATGTTTTCGTGTTTGGGTCTAAGTTTAGTTTAGGTGAATGGATTTAGGAATAGGTGTTGGTTTAGTTTAGGTGATTTGAGTTTAGGGTTAGGTTTAGGCGTAGGTTAAGAATTTCGGGTTCGGGATCGGGTTTTGGGTTATGTTTTCGTGTTTGGGCCTAAGTTTAGGTTAGGTGAATGGATTTAGGAATAGGTGTAGGTTTAGTTTAGCTGATTTGAGTTTAGGATTAGGATTAGGCGTAGGTTGAGAATTTCGAGTTCGGGATCGGGTTTAGGGTTATGTTTTCGTGTTTGGGTCTAAGTTTGTGTTAGGTGAATGGATTTAGGAATAGGTGTAGGTTTAGTTTTGGTGATTTGAGTTTAGTGTTAGGTTTAGGCATAGGTTTAGAGTTTCGGGTTTGGGATGGGGTTTAGGGTTAGGTTTTCGTGTTTGGGTCTAAGTTTAGGTTAGGTGAACGGATTTAGGAAAAGGTGTAGGTTTAGTATAGGTGATTTGAGATTAGGATTAGGTTTAGGTATAGGTTTGGAGTTTCGGGCTTGGGATGGGGTTTAGGGTTAGGTTTTCGTGTTTGGGTCTAAGTTTAGGTTAGGTGAAAGGATTTAGGAATAGGTGTAGGTTTAGTTTAGGTGATTGGAGATTAGGATTAGGTTTAGGCATAGGTTTAGAGTTTCGGGTTCGGGATCTGGTTTAGGGTTAGGTTTTTGTGTTTGGGTCTAAGTATTGGTTAAGTAAATGGATTTAGGAATAGCTGTAGGTTTAGTTTAGGTGATTTGAGATTAGGATTAGGTTTAGGCTTAGGTTTAGAGTTTCTGGTTCGTGATCGGGTTTAGGGTTGGGTTTTTGTGTTTGGGTCTAAGTTTAGGTTAGGTGAATGGATTTAGGAATAGGTGTAGGTTTAGTTTAGGTGATTTGAGTTTAGGATTAGGTTTTGGCATAGGTTGAGAATTTCGTCGGTAAAAGTGTTTAAATGGACTTTTACCGACGAAAATTTTCGTCGGTAAAAGTCCTCTTTTTTACTTGCGCGGGAATCAAACATTATTACTGACAGGCAATAATCATCGGCAAAAATCCCTTTTACCGAAGAAAATTTTCGTTGGTAAAAGTCATCTCTTTTACTTAGGCGGGAATTAAACATTATTACCGACATGCAATAATTGTCGGCAAAAATGGCTTTTACCAACGAAAATTTTCGTCAGTAAAAGCCAAATTTTCTGCTTTATTTTTTTAACGACAGATATCTTCGTCGGTAATAAACTTTTTACTGACGAAATCATAATTTCGTCGGTGAAAGTGTATGGCGGGAAGCAAATCCAGCGGTGGCGGGAATCTGGAATGATTTTTACCGACGATTTCTTTATTTCGTCTGGAAAAATCATTTTTACCAACGAAAATAATTTCGTCGGTAAAAAACTGTTTTCTTGTAGTGAGAGAATCGCTGTGGAGCGTTTGCAACTCCTCCAAACTCGATTTCTCTTTGTTTTTCATTAGTTTTTTCTGAGTTTTAGTTTGACCTATTAATGGTTGGCTAAACATTTTAGCTAGGGCTAAGAGGTGAAGCTTTTAGTTGTTTATAATGCTTCTCAAGTACTTTTTGGTTTTATGAAGAACACTTCTAGTTCAAGTTTGAAATAAAGTTAGTATTTTTAGTTAATCTTCTATCTCTTATGATTTCTCTTACATGGGATGTTTTGATTACTGAGATTGCTTAATGGGGTGTTGATTAATAAGATTTTGGGTTGTAAAGATCTTAGATCCATCATGATATACTAGATGCTAGGGGATCTTACAAACCAAGTTTCCTAAGTGCTTATTTAGAACTAGACTAGAAGTTCTTATCTTTGGGTTTTGATCTTAGATAGTTGTTTATGTATTAATTTTGGTTCAATAGAAGTTCAAATCATGCTTCTAAATTAAGTCTAGTGACAAGGCTTGCAGAAGAATCATGAATGTGATCTTGCTTGTTTTGTGAAGAATTGGGTTGTGTGATTGAATACACCCAGTGCCTTAGTTGTTTATGAGATAACCATATCAGTGGATGATCCATCTATGTTAAATGCATTATGATGATTTGATTGCTCTATATTCTAGTTAGATAGGGATAGAACTCTGATTCGAATTGAGTTATTGGTTTGAATGATTTGAATTGGCATTGTGAATGATTATAGATGGATCATTGGCGCTCTAGTGTTTATTTTCTGATTTAGTTCTAAAATAGATAGTTTAATGTTCTTAATTTTCATCCATCGATACAAATCTAAATTTATCCCATCCTAATTATAACATTTAGAATTGTTACGATAATCCCTAAGGATCGACCTCGGTCTTATCGAGAATTATTACTACATTATAGCTTTGAACTTGAGACGAGCGAACAAGTTTTTGGCGCCACTACTGGGGATTAAGTTAACGATTCTAAATTTTGTAATTATGGTATAGTTAGGTTAGATAGGTTAAGTTAGGATTTGTTGCTTTAATAGGTTTTTCTTAGAATTTTCTTCTACTAACAGATTTTGTTTATTTTGTAGGATTTTCTTTTCTAACATAGTTCTTCCATCCGGTAACACCATTCTAACTTAGACTCTTTTATTTCTTAGTTTTTACTTTTGTTTTCAGATTTTTAAATTTTAGATTTTAGTAGTTTTTGTGTGGGTTATGCCCCATTGGGAGCGTGATCATACATCACGACTTTTAAGTGAGGGAGGTTTAGTTGAATGTCTAATCAATCACAGACGAGTTAGAAAACGTCTAAGAAATCCTAAATTGTCTGAAATCATGGCTTAGAATGAACTACATAATGTTGAAGATGTTGAGCATGATGCACCACCAATTAGGACGAAACATAATGAGAATGAGGAATGCTTTGTTCCTCCGGTTAAAACATTGGGAGATTATCTACAACTGGAGAGAACAACCACGTCTTCCTGCATTATTTTTCCAACTAATGCAGGAAACGTGGACTTTAAATCGGGGATTATAAAGTTACTCCTGAAATTTCATGAATTCAATTCTGAAAGTCCATATACGCACCAAAGTGAATTTGAGGAGATAGCCAACACCTTTTAATTTAATGATGTCTCACAAGATGTAATCAAACTGAAATTGTTCCCCTTCTCTCTAAAGGACAAAGCCAAATCATGACTTTAATCACTTAAACCTAGAAGCATCGGAACTTGGGATGAGATGACCCAAGAGTTCCTTAAAAAGTACTTTTCGATTCATAAAACCAATACACTAAGGCTTTGTCCTTAAATTTCTCCCAAAAATTGGATGAAACATTTTTTCAATGTTGGGAGAGGTTGAAGGATCTTTTATTAGATTGCCCACACCATGGTTATGAAAAGTGGCACTTGATTGACTTCTTTCATGATGGATTGAGTTCAAACATGTGCCAATTTGTCCAAATAATGTGTAATGGTGAGTTTTTTAACAAAGCACCCGATGATGCTTGGGATTACTTTGATATGCTAGCCAAGAATGCCCAATCTTAGGACATCTCCAATCCGACTAGTAATCCCAAGTCAGCCCCAAGAGAGAAAGGAGTACATGTATTAGAAGGGAAGGACGATTTAAACACAAAGGTGGCGGGCGTCACAAAGAAGATTGAGGCCATAGAATTGAGGAGTGTTAACATGATAACCACCGGTGAGGCCGTTGAGAGTATATGTGGTATTTGTGAGAGTGATGTGTTAGTGCACTTTTTTATGGCATACTAGTGCACCTTGTTTGTCAATTACTTACGTTAGTGAGTCTAGAGTCGATTGAGCTTAATGAAGACCAAGACCGAAGACTCAAGACGGACCAGCTACATCAAGAAAGAAGAAACAGGTAAAATTGATGACATGGTGAGCCTCAACCTTGTACCTATCCAAAACCATAAACCTCTAGATGACCATAACTGAATAGGTATATCTTCAGTCATCTTAGATTGGCCTTAGGTGTCCCAAAAGACCACCAAAAGAACGGCCAAGAGGTTGCATGATTTGCTACAAAAGAGCAGAAAATCATGCCTGGTCGGGCGCCCGACTCAGTGTCCACCGGGCGCCGGACTTATAGAGGAATCCGTCCCAGAGAGTTGGCCATATATCCAGATGGTCATCGGGCACCCGACCACAATCTAACTGGTCGCCCGACCAGTCCAAAATATGTCCAGCAGCACAGACCCAATTCTGGATTGAATTTCGGATGCCTGACCAAAGTGACCACCGGGCGCCCGACCAGTGAAAAGTATGGTCATTGGGAGCTCGACCACACCTTGACCGGGTGCCCGACCAACTCTAAATGTGTCCAGCGTTAAAATTTTAAATTGGACCAGATTCTGGGTTCCTGAACCAAGTCGACCGGGCGCTCGACCCTGAGCGAATCTACCCGTTATTTGACCGCTAGGAGAAACTTTATAAAAGTGGGAGGTTTTTTTTAGGGCTAAGAGAAGGGATTTTGAGGAGATAGAAGCCACCTTTGCTAAAGAACATCAGAGGCTCTATTTCAAACCATAACAAGTCATTCTCCTTGTGTTTTCATCACAAGCTTGGGCCATTCAATGGCATAATGAGAATGGACTTGTTCCCTCTTGATTCCTAGGAGTTTAGACACCTTGATCATAGTTAAATTCCTTGTCTAAAAACCACCTAGGAGTCCAAATAGGTGTATTCCTTTAGGAAAACCATTTCCTACCATTTGTAGAGGATTCACCATTCCCTAGCACCTTGGGCATCTCCAATGGAGCATCACATGCAAGGTAGCTGATCTTGGAGCTGAAGCATTGGCAAAGCAACAGAATTAAAGATCGGGGGAGCACAAGGGGAGCTGATTTAAGCACAGGAGAGCAAGAAGAAGCAACTCAAAGCAGCGCTACAAATGGGCTCAATTCGACAAGTAAGGTTGTCTTTGTTAGGAGTCCATTCACTCAATTCCCTATGGGAGTTGAGTATAGAGTTTGTTTGACAAACTCGAACTTGGGTCGTTTACCGATCCTTGGCCTGTTAGTGAGCCTAAAGTCTAGGGACGTTAGCCGTTCCTTGGCTTGTTTGTCGACTTAAAGACTAGGCGTTGTTAGGCACTCCTTGGCTCATTTTCTGGGACTAAATTTAGGAACGTTTGCCGTTCCTTGGCACGTTTGTCGGGCCTAAACAAAGTCTTTAAGGGGAGCCACCAACAAGGGTGTGAACGTGTAGGTTGGGAGGAACCTGTAAACTCCCCGGTTGGTGGATCTGAGTTAAAACACCTTGGTTGGGAGGAACTAAATTTAAACTTCCCAGTGAATGCCGGTGTGCTTAAAGGGGTTGAGTACTTGAATCGGGAGTGGAGTAGATAAGTTGTCGAACCACTATACATGCTTGTGTTTGTGTTTGTACTTGAGCACATTTCTCATTATGCGTTGTGTCTAACTGCTTAGTTATGAATGCTTAATTAGGAATGTATGCTAGGCACTTGATAGACACCTCCACACACATAAGATGTACTTTCACTCCTCATGTAGACTTGAGCTTATGTTGATCCATCCTCTATAGTCTATTTGAGTTGATTAGACTAGGATGTTAATTGCTTCTATCATATACTAGTCTATTGATTGGACCCACTTAGGCTTGGAAGCCGAAGTGTTAATCACTTACCTAATTTAAATTACTAAAACTATTAAGTAGGTGAAAAGATTTTAAAAGGTCCTAATCACCCCCCCTCTAGGACTTTGCCATAATTCTAGTTGCTCCTTAAGCTTCCGCTCATGTATGCGTAGGATGTCGTGTTAGACTACCCGACGTAATTTCATTTGGTATCAGAGCGGGTTGCTATTCAAGGACTTAACCGTCCAGAGTAAGATCCGATACCGGAGCACTAGCATCATGTCTAACCGAGATGGGAATACTGTCAATCGTCCACCATATTTTGACGGATCAATCTACGCCTATTGGAAGGCTAGAATGAGGATTTTCTCCAATCCATCGACCGATCCGTATGGGCAGCAACATTAAATGGATATTCCTTGCCCACTGAACAAGTGGAGGTTGATGGTAAGATCATTGTCATTCCCAAAGATGATGAGAAATGGAATGACAATGAGAGAGCTCAATATGTGGCAAATGCCAAAGCTCTCAATGCAATTTGCTGTGGCATTTTTCCGGATGAATTTTTGCGCATTCTCACATACACAACTGCAAAAGAAGTGTGGGATATATTTAAAGTAACCAACGAGGGAACTAGCACAGTAAGATGCTCGAAGCTTCAGCTCTTAACCACCAAACTTGAAAACATTAGGATGGAAGAGACTGAAACCTTCATGGAGTTTTATACTAAACTTTCTGATATTTGCAACTCCATGTTTGCCTTGGGGGAAAGGGTTCCGAAAGCAAGGTTATGTAGAAAAATACTTAGATCCCTCCTGGAAAGATTCGGTACTAAGGTAGTAGCCTTAGAAGAGTGTAGAGACATAGATAACATGAAAGTAGAAGAACTTATAGGTTCCTTATAAACTCATGAACTACACTTTAAGGCCCCCTCTAAGAAGAAAGAATTCGCTTTAAAATCTTCACATAGACACTCACATAGACAAAAGAAAATTAAGAGTGAGTCGTCCGAAGATAACGATGACGAGGATGATGATCTTAACAAAAGATTCAAGAGATTCCTCAAATTTGATAAAGGGAGTAGCCGTGACAAGAAGGACAAGAAGGGTGATAAACATAAAGAGAAATCATTCAAAACTTCATCCGTCCGATGTTACGGTTGCGGTCAATGTGGCCATATTGCCCCGGATGGTCCGAAAACGCCTAAACTGAAAGGTAAAAAGGCCATGGTAGCCACGTAGGATGATACAGAGGAGTCAAATTCTGAATCTAGCGACTCCAATAGTGATGAGAGCTAAGATATAGTGAGAGCTCTCATGGCTTCCACCACTACCTCTCTTCCCCCTAATCTAATAGAGGATCCCGACCGCTTTCCCTTCTAGGAGAAGAAGGAGTTCCCAACCCCTCACCTCATGCTATATTTTATGAGGGTGTTGTGGAAATTAGTTACCCTTAGGCTAATTAAACTAAACATAGTTAGTGAGGGTAGCTAGAAATGATTCTATTAGAAAATCTGAGGATTTCAGCCTCATTTCTGTGTGTATGGGCAAATCAGAGGATTCAAGCCTCATTAGCTCAAATTTTAATAATTTAGCCTTGCTTTTATTTAATATATTTGCTGCTAGATTATCATCCTGCTTAGATTAGCTACTCTTACTGAATTTCATGCTTAATTATATGTTAATCTTTGCTTAGGTTTGGTCATGATGTACATCTATTGGGGAGGTTGGTTGATTGGGCAATAAGCCCTCGAGCTTTCAATGCTTAATGTATATCATAAATGACCAATTGTGCATGATTAACTATGCTTAGAATAATATATTTTCTTGTTAATCATCTTCCCATGCATGCTCCATGTTTTATATGTTCATGCACCCTATACTCTCTCTAGTTAGCATGTGCTTATAGTTATAATTGCGACATACTATCTTCTCTTACCTTAACCTAAATTGAGGTATCATTAAAGGGGAGAGAATAGTTTGTCAATTGCTGACAAAATGGGGGAGAAAGATCAAGTCCCACCAAAACTAGTTTGCTATGTTTTGTGATGCAGGGATTGACAAGTTATGGGAGAGCATTCAAGAGGAGCTTGCTTAGTTACATGTCTTGGTGTTTCGAGTTGTAAAATTTATTTAAATCTTAACATGTAATGTATTCTGTTTTGGTAGGATAGGTTTTTGTAAGTAATTGACAAAGGGGGAGATTGTTAGTGCACTTTTTTGTGGCATACTAATGCACCTTGTTTGTTAATTACTTAGGTCAGTAAGTCTAGAATTGGTTGAGCTTAATGAAGATGAAGACCGAAGACTCAAGATGGACTAGCTACATCAAGAAAGAAGAAACAGGCAAAAGTGATGCCTTGGTGAACCTCAACCTTATACCTATCCAAAATCATAAACCTCTAGATGACCATGATCCAATAGGTATATCTTCAGTCATCTTAGATTGGCCTTAGGTGTCCCAAAAGACCACCAAAAGAACGGCCAAGAGGTTGCATGATCTGCTGTAAAATAGCAGAAAATCATGCCTGGCCGGGCGCCCGACCCAGTGTCCACTGGACGCCTGACCTATAGAGGAATCCGTCCAGAGAGTTGGCCATATATACAGATGGCCATCGGGCACCCGACCACAATCTGACCAGGCGCCCGACCAGTGCAAAACATGTCCAGCAGCACAGACCCAATTCTGGATTGAATTCTGGCGCCCGACCAAAATGACCACCGGGCGCTCGACCACACCTTGACCAGGCGCCCGACCAACTCTAAATGTGTCCAGCATTTGAAAATTTAAACTGGACCGAATTTCGGGCGCCCGACCCTGCGAGAATCTGCCCGTTTTTTTTACCGTTGAGAGAAACTTTATAAAAGCGGGGGGTTCATTTTTAGGGCTAAGAGGGGATTTTGAGGAGATAGAAGCCACCATTGCTAAAGACCATTAGAGGCTCTATTCCAAACCCATAGCAAGTCATTCTCCTTGTGTTTTCATCACAAGCTTGGGCCATTCAATGGCATAATGAGAATGGACTTGTTTCCTCTTGATTCCTAAGAGTTTAGACACCTTAATCATAATTAAATTCCTTGTTTAAACATGACCTAGGAGTCTAAATAAGTGTATTGCTTTAGGAAACCCATTTCCTACCATTTGTAGAGGATTCACCATTCCCTAGCACCTTGGGCATCTCCAATGGAGCATCACATGCAAGGTATTTGATCTTGGAGCTGAAGTCTTGGAAAAGCAACGGCATCAAAGGTCAGGGGAGCACAAGGGGAGCTGATTCAAGCACGGGAGAGGAAGAAGAAGAAACCCAAAGCGGCACTACAAAGGGGTTGAATTCGACAAGTAAGGTTGTCATTGTTAGGAGTCCATTCACTTAATTCCCTGTGGGAGTTGAGTGTAGAGTTTGTTTGACAAACTCGAACTAGGGTCGTTTGCCGATTCATGGCCCGTTAGTGGGCCTACAGTCTAGGGACATTAGCCGTTCCTTGGCCTGTTTGTCGGCCTAAAGACTAGGGGTTGTTAGGCACTCCTTGGCTCGTTTTCCGGGCCTAAATTTAGGGACGTTTACTGTTCCTTGGCACGTTTGTCGTGCCTAAACAAAGTCTCCAAGGGGAGCTACCAATATAGGTGTGAACGTGTAGGTTGGGAGGAACCTGTAAACTCCCCAGTTGGGTGGATCCGAATTAAAACACCTTGGTTGGGAGGAACCAGATTTAAACTCCCTAGTGAATGCCGGTGTGCTCAAAGGGGTTGAGTACTTGAACCGGGAGTGGAGTAGACAAGTAGTCGAACCACTATACATGCTTGTGTTTGTGTTTGTACTTGAGCACATTTCTCATTATGCGTTGTGTCTAACTGCTTAATTATGAATGCTTAATTAGGAATGTATGCTATGCACTTGAGAGGCACCTCCACACACACAAGATGTACTTTCACTCCTCATGTAGACTTGAGCTTATGTTGATCCATCCTCTATAGTCTATTTGAGTTGATTAGACTAGGATGTTAATTGCTTTTATCATATGCTAGTCTATTAATTGGACCCACTTAGGCTTGGAAGCCGAAGTGTTAATCGCTTACCTAATTTAAATTGCTAAAACTGTTAAATAGGCGAAAAGATTTTAAAAGGTCCTAATCACCCCTCCCTCTAGGACTTAGCCATAATTCTAGTTGCTCCTTAAGCTTCCACACATGTATGCGTAGGGTGTCGTGTTAGACTACCCGACATAATTTCATGATGTTCACTTAACAAAGGATTGTCCAACAATCCCTGCATTTCAAGACATCTTACAAACTCAATCAAATGTCACAAACGCTTACCAACACCCTTTTAGTGGACCAGATTCTAACTTGAATAATCCTGATTGGTGGTGTAAATTAAATCTTAATGAGAGAAATGGACATATGGTAAATACAAACAATGCTTCCCAAGGGCCTACTCAAAAGAGCACTCTTGAGGATACATTGAACGCATTCATGATTGGACAAACTCAGATAAATCAGTCCAACATGCAGGCCATGAATGAACTTAAAATCTCGGTTAAAAGAATTGATCAGACACACCTAGGAGTTAGGGAGAAAGGGATTGTTTTGACCCAATCTCATCCTAACCCCAAGAAATAATTGAAAACAAATATCAATTTTTCAACCCATCCTCATGTGGAACATGTTCAAGCCATCACCACTCTTAGAAGTGGTAAAACAATTGAAAAATCTGAACCGATGAAGGCCACAAAGCCTAATGATCCACTTGATTCTAAGAGTGATGGTGAATCAAGCAATGCTCCACAAGATGAAGAGTTGGAGCATATGTATAAAATAGTGGCCCCATTCCCTCAACACCTTGTCTCAACCAAAAGACCAAGTGAAAATCAGGACATCCTAGAAGTCTTCCAACAAGTTAAAATCAACATTCCCTTGTTGGATGCAATTAAACAAATTCTTTCATACGCTAAATCTCTAAAGGATCTATGTGCCATAAAGCATAAGCAAAACATGCACAAGAGGACATTTTTTATGGAACAAGTGAGTGCCATCATACAACAAAACAATCCCCCCAAATTCAAAGATCTCAGAAGCCCTATAATCTCTTACATGATAGGAAACTTCCGGATCAATAGAGCACTTCTCGATCTAGGGGCTAGTGTTAACTTGATTCCCTATTCGGTATATGAACAACTTGGGCTTAGTGAATAAAACCCACCAAGATAACTTTACAACTTGCGGATCGCTCCGTTAGAATACCGAGAGGAGTAATTGAGGATGAATTAGTCTAAATCGATAAGTTCTACTACCCGGTAGACTTTATCATTTTGGATAGATAAGCGATTACAAATGTATGCACTCAAGTTCCCATCATTCTAGGCCGACCATTCCTAGAAACCGCCAATGCTATAATCAATTGTAGGAATGGAGTCATGAAAATATCCTTTGAAAATATGACTATGAAGCTGAATGTGTTTCACTTACACAAACAATAAGAGGATGAGGATGAAGATGAGATCCACATGATTAATTTCATAGATACAATTGTGGATGATGATGAGCCACCTTCAGCTAAATTTTTTAAAACTTTAGAAGTTTGCTTGTCTCATTCCAAGGAAGAAATAAATTTGGATATTGATTAGGCCTTAGAAGAGGCAAATTCTGAAAATTTGATTAACAAGATACCAATCATTGATTTGAACAATGTTGTTGTGAAGAAATTTGATGGATTGGTGCTTGATTTGCCTATGACGAGTGCAATTTCAAAAAGTGTAATGGTTGAGGACATATTCCAACCTACACAAGTAATCGAGAAGGTCGAAGTTTCCTACACTCTAAATGAGTGTTTGGCATATTTTAAGGATTGAGATGATCCTATGATCCGTGACATTGTCAATGCCTTAAGGGAAACTTCACCAGTGCCCACAAAAACTCTTTCAACAGAGTGTAAAACTGATTTATCAATAGTGGAGGCACCAGTACAATCTGAAAATGTGGAGACCATAATGACTTGTGAAGAAGAATTCCAAGTCTCCACACCAGTACTTTGGTTTTTTGAAACCGAAGTGCACCATCTTTGGGATGACCCTTGAATAATTTTTCCTAGACAAGTTGGAAAGGAGATTCATATTTGATGAACTCCAACCAAAGAAATTCTCCTTTCCTAACACATAGGGTGATAACTTTGAGAAACCCGCCAAACTTTTTCAGAAGGATTTTTAATGGATTAGAACGATAAATTTCACCCATGTGTATTCTGAAGCAAGATGGTGGATGTTATTACTGAAAAATCTTTTACTCCACCTACTAATTCTGCTAAATTCCATTCCTTTGGATGATGTTATGTATCAAGATTGACCTCCTACTCTGACGGAGATATAGAGTAGTTTTATTTATTTTAATTGTTTAGTTATTTGGAGTTGCAAACTTCCATGATCGACTCTCTCAGGTACTCTCGTTCTCACTCTCCTTTATCTATACCATTACTCTCATTTTTTTTATTATTGCATATCATTTTACATTGAGGACAATGTAAGATTTCGTTGGGGGGTGAGATTCCTAGATGAATCTAGCAATTTGTTACATTTTGAGCAATGTTTGTAGAAAATTTTTAATTTTTCTAAAAATTCAAAACTCCTTTGGAAAACCTTGTTTATATGCACTTGGGATGTTACAAGTATGAGAGAAAGAGAGGTGAAGTGATTGATTTTGAAAGTTTTGAATTACCTATAATATAATAGTTTTCTATATAAATTCCCATATTGAGTTGATCGATAGAAGATTTGAACACTTTTGAGTTTAGTTCATATTACACGATTCTCATAGTTTGAAGGGATTATGAGATTTGTAGATTGGTTAGACTGAAGATTTGAAGTGTTTAGGAACCAAGCCGGGGAACTTTATCTATCCTTGTTCATGAGAAATAAGAGAAAAGAACGAAAGATATGAATTTCTAAAAATCCTATCTAATGTATATGAAAAGAAAAAAATGGTTATCATTGAATATATGTTGTGAAAATTTTTGAAAAAAAGCTACCTATTACCAACCAGGGGATGGTCTACCCATAACCAAAGCTAAAAATGGGAAGTAGTGTGAAAGCCATCGAAGGAACAGTGAGGCAAATTTTTGTCATAGGCATTTGGTTGATCTGTACACTTTTAGACCTTCAGCTTCGCTAATTTATGATGAAGATAATCCTGAAAATTCATGAGATGAAGATTCACCATGCACACTAAACCGCACATGTTAAAATTCTTCCATTTCTCAATCAATCGGTGAGGATTCTATGTGAAACACTTATTATATTGAGGGAGTTTAGGATTTCAGTCTCATATCATTAAGTTTCTCTGAATTTCATGCTTGTATGTCTTCGAGTTAATAGAAGTATAGTTTCCAATAATAAGTTGAGCTTTTAGAAGAGAGATTTGTTTCACGCATGTTTTGCTCAGGACTTATGGCTCTTAATGGAGCGGGTCAGATTCAAGATCCGATTCGCTCCGAATCCATATAATGCAGATTTGGATCTTAAAATAGGTCTGATTAGCTAAATGGACTAGATTTGGATCTTAAAATAGGTCTGATTACTTAAATGGACCGGATATGGATTCATAGGAACATATCCAAGTTCCATCCGAATTCGATTAAGATCTGAATCATTGTCACCTTACTATATACGTTATATTCATGTTGGCCATCCGTTTTACAAATTATTTTAGGCCATGTCGACCATACCATAGTAAATAGTGGGATTTGCATCATTTTTCTACTAAATTAAATATATTATATTATATATTTTATATCATATTTTTTAGATTTGTAATGGGGGTGGATTCAGACTTAGATCCGACCCGAATCCGATGGTTATGTGGATTTTAGATCGGAAATGGATCTAACAATTTATAAATGGATCGGATATGGATGTCACCGTTTGGATCCGAGTTAGATCCGAATCCGATCCGAATCCGTCTACAGATATATGAACTTGGAGCCGGATCTAACTGGATCTAATCCAGATCTGACCTATTGAGAGCCCTATCGGGTTTTTGCTGGTTGGGGGGGTGTGTTGAGCTCTGAATTATGCATATTCTAACCCCACTTCATCACTCGTTATGCATGATTTACATGTTCAAATCACCTAACTAATGCATGTTTTGTGATTGTAAGAATGAAAGAAAGACTTCACGTATTTAAAGCTAAAAGACCACCTTTGAAGCCCTTTGATGAGGAAGGAAGGAAGGTGGGCCAAAGAGAAGAAGAAAGAAGCAAGGAGAAGAGAGAAAGAAAGAAAGAAAGAAAAAGCAAAAAGGATGTCCCGATCTGTTAAGACTGGTCGGCCATATACCAGCCCCCTCCCTCAAGTTGCTGAACAAAGGACCAGTCGGCCATGCACTACAACAAGTGTAGATTTTCTGCACATGATTTTTGGAGTTTCCTAGTGCGTGAAGGACTCCAGTGTTGTGATTTTTTCTCACGCGATAGAGTTTCAAAGCTATAAAAGGACACCTAGGGTCTCTTCCTAAGGTATTATAAAAGGCTTGGGAAGTCGTGGGAGGTTGAGAGGATCGCTGTGTTGTGTCTGCAACTCCTCCAAACTCAGTTTTTCTATGTTTTTCATTAATTTTCTTTTGAGTTTTAGTTTAACCTATTAATGGTTGGCTAAACCTCTTAGCTAAGGCTAAGAGTTGAAGCTTTTAGTTGTTTATAATGCTTAATTTGAATTAGTTCAAGTACTTTTTGGTTTTATGAAGAACACTTCTAATTCAAGTTTGAAATAAAGTTAGTATTTTTAGTTAATCTTCTATCTCTTGTCATTTCTCTTACATGGGATGTTTTGATTACCGAGATTGTTTAATGGAGTGTTGATTGATAGGATTTTGGGTTGGAGAGATCTTAGATCCATCATAATATGTTGGATGCAAGGGGATCTTACAAACCAAGTTTCCTAAGTGCTTATCTAGAATTAGAGTAGCAAAAGTTCTTATCTTTAGGTTTTGATCTTAGATAGTTGTTTATGTATTAATTTTAGTCCAATAAAAGTTCAATTCATGCTTCTAAATCAAGTCTAGTGACAAGGCTTGAGGAAGAATCATGAATGTGATCTTGCTTGTTTTGTGAATGATTGGGTTGTGTGGTTGAATACACCCAATGCTTTAGTTGTTTATGAGAGAACCATATCAGTGAATGATCCATCTATGTTAGATGCATTATGATGATTTGATTGCTCTATATTCTGGTTGGATAGGGATAAAACTCCGATTCTTATCGGTTTGAATGATTTAAATTGGCATTGTGAATGATTATAAGTAGATCATTAGCGCTCTAGTGTTTATTTCTCTGATTTAGTTTTAAAATAGATAGTTTTATGTTCTTAATTTACATCCATTGATACAAATTCAAATTTATCCCATCCTAGTTATAACATTTAGAATTGTTACGACAATCCCTGAGGAACGACCTCGGTCTTATTGAGAATTATTACTACATCGCAGCCTTGCACTTGAGGCTAGCTAACATTTGATAACACCATTTATCATGAATGTCCACCTCATTCTAAGATTAATCGTATAATTTAATCCAAAATTTCATAATATCATATGCAATGAAACAAAGCCCGAGATATGATAATTTATAAGCAACGTGTATGTGTGAAAAGGCTTACACGTACTTGATAGTAATATTAGAACTTTTATTATTTGGCATCTGCAGATTAAACCAATGATTCTTCATTCGAGGAAATAAGGCTCACGGTTTCAATCATAGATGATCATAAAATCTCGACGTCGACATTCCGTATATGGGCCATTGGACTCACAACCTACATTGAGTTGGCTTTCTTGGAAGAGTTCTCCAATCACCCACAAATTTCAATCAACATCTTGACCGATTTTGTCCAAATCATCATCCTACCATTGGGAAGATTGATGGCTGCAACACTACTTCCAACTGTTAAGCTCTAAATTATACATATTCTAACCCCTTTTCATCATCACATTATGCATGGTTTTCATATTTAAAGACTAATCTAATAAATGTTTTTGTGATTGTAAGAATGAGAGGGAGACTTCACCAGTTCATGGTTAAAAGAGTCACTTTGTATGCATTGAAGATCAATAAAATAAGTGCCAAGAGGTGGAGGAAAGAAGAAGAAAGAAAGAGAAGAGAAAAAGAAGAAAATATTAAAAAAAAACTCTCATAGACTGTTAAGCTCATAATTGTGCATATTCTAACCCCAATTCATCACTTATTATGCATGATATACATGCTTATTGGACCAACTTAATACATGATTTGTGATTGTAGGAAGAAGATGGAGATTTCACATATTGAAGGCTAAGTGGAGCTCTTTATGAGCATTGAGGATCAATAGATGAAGTATTGAAGGAAGAACAAAGAAAAGAAAGCAAGGAGAGAAGAGAAAAGAAGAAAGAAAGAAAGAAATGGAGAAGGAAGAAGGCAAGACCGGTCGGCTGACCGGTCAGCCAAGCAAGACCGACCGGTCATGACCGGTCGGCCACCCCACTCATGTGTTGGATTGAACAGAGACTAAGCCCGACCGGTCATGACCGGTCGAGCACAGCCGCTGACTGAAGGACTGCCCAGGCCGACCGGTCATGACCGGTCGGCCATTGCTGCTGGACAAAGGGAAAGTCACTCCGACCGGTCGTCCGACCGGTCGGCTGTGCAAAACTAGAAACTTCTATTTCGGGACTCCGATTTCTTCTGCGCAAGTGCGTAGTTTTACGCAAAATCTGGAATCTTCTTGCGTATTGGACTCCTCCAAGCTATAAAAGGACCTCTTTTCTTCATATCCAGGGGGCTACAACGTGGAGATTGCTGAGGAGAAGGATTCTACTTCAGATCTTTAGTTTTCTTTCCGTTTTTTGTAGTTTTTCATGTTTTTAGAGGCTTTTAGTTCAAGGATGTTAGAGATGAACTAAACCCTCTTAGCTAGGGCTAAGAGGGGAAGCTCTTGATTCGTTTTTGATGGATTAATGCAACCTAGGTTTCCTTTTGTGTTTTAATTGATGAATTTTAGTTCAATTTGAGTTTGATTCAAGTACTATGTTGGTTTCTACTTTGATCTCTTGATGACTCCGGGCTCATGTGATTCTTAGTGATTCTAAGCATAGTATCTTAGCTTTTGAGCATTGTCATGCATGTGTAATGCATTGATCTACCATCGACTCCGGGCATGGTAGACGCTTTGATTGCCTTGTATGCAATGGCCTGATTTTCATGTGGGAACTCATGCAACTGAAATTCTTATCTTTTATGTATGATCTATAATATGTGTTTAGTGATTGATTTTGATTTAAATAGAGTTCAAATCATGAGTTGTAATCAGGTCTAGTGACAGGACTTGGTGAAGGCTATGCTTATGAATCTCAACTAGATTGGAAAGAGGCTTGGCCTATACAATTGAGTGTGCCCAAGGTCTGAGCATGGTTGTGGGAATCAAATCAGTTAATAAGCACCTATTTCAGACAACTGTGTTTAATTGCTCTATATTCCGATCGGATAGAGATGGAAATCTGATTCTGATTGAGTTATATGAGACCTAGTTGTGTTAATGCATTGAAATGTATCAAGAGTGGATCCTTGGCGCTCTAGTGACTTTTTAGATTGAATTTACCTTAACCATTCACTGTTTAAACTCAAATCACTGTTTGTTTAGTTTTAGTTCGTAATAGAGTCTTAATTACTAGTTGTTTTAGTTAAATTCTGAAGATACTCATACATAAATCTCTGTGGGAACGATACTCGGTCTTTCCGAATTATTACTACTTCGCAACCCTACACTTGGGGAGCGAACAAGTTTTTGGCGCCGCTGCCGGGGATTTCTATGCGATATTTTTAGAATTTTCTGAAATAACTTTTAGTTGAGATTGTGTTAAGATAGATTTAGGATTTGTTCTGCTTTTTAGAGTAGGTTTTCTTCTAATTACTAACTTAGTTTGTTTTGATTTTTGCAGGATTCTAACATAGGTCTAATCCAGGGATTTTTAGGAAGTTGAAGAAGAAGAAGGCATCTTAAGTCACAAATCAGGTTTTATCGTTCTAACCTTACTCTTCTTCTTCTCCTACTCATTCCTATCATATTCATCTATTGTAGAGTAGGTGGAGACTCCTTTTGGATCTCTGAAAGGTAGGCCTTGTGCCACCTGGATTCCTATTGGTCGGCTCTGCCGCCTTGGATCACCTTGTGCTCATAGATTTCTCTTCTCAACCTATTCCTCTTTCTTCTTTTTCTGTACTTTCTCTCAAAAGACTCAAAGAGTGGGTGGGGAGTTCTTTGAACCCCTATTGACCAGGAGAAATCGGTCTCTATCCTTGCTTCTGGCTCAGCCATTGCAAGACACCCTGTGCTTAAGTTTTAGAGAGGAGTAAAGGAAGGAAGAAAGAATTCTTTTTCCCTTTTCACTCATTCTTTTTGGTTTTGCATGCCACATTGGGCTAGGACTAATAATAACCGACTTGTAAGGGACGGAGTAATTGTTGAAGGGATTGATAGAGAGCCACGTGCTAGGAGACAGCTAGATTCTCCAATTTTATCTGAAAATATGGCTGCAAATCAACCTAACTCGGTCCGAAATCAAACTGAAACAGGGGAGAATGTGGTTGAGGATGTTCCTCGACCAAGGACTTTACGTGATTTCTTGCAACCTGCAAGAACGAGCACTCCCTCATGCATAATTTTTTCACAAAATGCAGGGAATGTGGATTTGAAACCGGGAGTGATCAATCTTCTCCCTAAATTCCATGGTTTAGACAGTGAAAGTGCCTATCAACACCTTAGGGAGTTTGATGAGGTAATCACTACCATGCACTTTGCAAATGTGACTGAAGATGTAGTAAGACTTAAATTCTTCCCTTTCACTCTTAAGGATAAAGCGAAGGGTTGGCTTTATGCTTTGAGGCCAAGATCAATTGGTTCATGGACTGACATGCACAGAGAATTTATTAAAAAATTCTTCCCTACTCACAAAACAAACATGCTTAAGCGCCTTATAATGAACTTTGCCCAAAAGGAAGATGAAACCTTTTCCCAATGTTGGGAGAGGTTTAAGGACCTATTAAACACGTGTCCACATCATGGCTATGAAATTTGGCGGGTTATAAGTTTTTTCTATGAAGGACTAACCCCACCCATGCGTCAATTTGTAGAGATGATGTGTAATGGGGAGTTCATGAATAAGGAAGCTGATGAAGCATGGGATTATTTGGAAGAATTGGCTGAGAGTGCACAGTCTTGGGACACATCTAAACCAACAAATTCCAAGACTGGCCAACAAAAGGAAAAGGGAGGAATATATGTCTTATCAGAAGAAGATAGTATAAGTGCACGGTTGGCTAGCCTCACAAGAAAGGTCGAAGCCATGGAATTAAGGAAAGGAGAAACAATCAACTCCATTGACGTTGAAACTGTTTGTGGAATTTGTGCTGGAAATCAACATGCTACACAAGATTGTCCCACACTTTCAGCAGTCCAAGGCATCTTACAAGAACAAACGAATGCCATAAACAGTTATCAACAGCAATATGGTGCTCCAAACTCAAACACGTTTAATCCTAATTGGAAGAACCATCCCAACTTCAGTTGGAGGAATGGGCCCAATGCAAATGCAAGCAACACTCCAAAAGTATCACTAGAAGAGATGTTGGGTGCATTCGTATCGGTCCAGCATGAGTATAACAAGACAAATTCTAAAAAAATAGATGGGTTCATGCAGGAGCAATTGAAATTCAATCAAAATACAACCCAAGCCATCAATGACTTGAAAACCTCAATGGCTAGGGTTGAATCTCACCTCAGTGCTAGGGAGAAAGGCACACTTCCTGCCCAACCTCTTCCTAACCCAAGAACCCAATTTGAGATACATGATGCAAGCTCATCTTCCCAACACATGGAGCATGTTCAAGCTATCACCACTTTGCGAAGTGGGAAAATAATTGATAAATCTAATCCGGTGAAGGCCCCACAGCCTAATGATCCGGAAATTCCCAAAGAGGATGATAACATGAATAATACTCCACAAGAAAAGGAACCGGAAAGGCAATACAAGCCGGTTGCCCCATTTCCCCAAAGGTTGATTTCACCCAAACCTTTGGATAAAAATCTAGAAATTCTAGAGGTTTTCAAGCAAGTGAAGATCAACATCCCATTGTTGGATGCCATTAAACAGATACCGTCATATGCTAAGTTTTTAAAAGACCTTTGCACGGTTAAAAGAAAAATACAGGTGCAAAAGAAGGCATTTTTGACAGAGAATGTGAGTGCCATTATCAACCACGGGATGCCCAAGAAATACAAAGATCCCGGTTGTCCTACCATATCATGTATGATTGGAGATCACCGGGTGAAACATGCTTTACTTGATTTAGGGGCAAGTGTGAATTTAATTCCCTATTCGGTCTATGAACAATTGGGTTTAGGTGAATTGAAACCTACCAAAACCACATTACAACTTGCTGACCGATCAATTCGTATTCCGAGAGGGGTAATTGAGGACGTCCTTGTCCAAGTTGATAAAGTTTACTACCCGGTGGACTTTATTGTTTTGGACACGCGACCCATGGTTAATATTGGCCCTCAAATTCCTGTCATACTTGGCCGCCCATTCCTAGCTACATCAAACGCCATCATAAATTGTAGGAGTGGGGTCATACAAATGTCTTTTGGCAATATGACGATTGAGTTGAATGCTTTCAATATTGACAACCAACAAGAGGATGAAGATGAGGAGGTCCACCAAATAAACATGATCGATTCTATTGTGGAGAATGAGTCCCTCTCACCTTTTTACTCCGATCCCTTAGACGAAGAAGTGATTCACTCCACTGATGAGAACGATGATATGATAAAAGATATGGTCACACTTTTCGAGTCGGTACCGGCATATGACGTTAGCCAAGAGAAGGATGTGGAAACAACAACTTGTAGTGCTGAGAAATCAATTCATATTTCCATACCTTTGTGGATCATGCATACCGAACTCCACCAAACCTGGGATGATCCTTACTTGCAATATCATTGCCCAGGAAAATCTGATTGGAGACATATTTTTTCTGACAAATATGATGGTGTCTCCCCTGATACATGTGATGTGCACACTAAGGAACCCGCTGAAATCCCTTTTTGGGATTTTAAGTGGCTTATCTCGATCACCCACACACATGTACATTGCAAAGCAGGATATTGGATGACTTTACTGCGAAATCTCTTGATCCATCTAATGATTCTGCTTGACTTTATGCTTTTGGATGAGTTGTTGGGATTAACCTCCTAGTCTGACGGAGGATGATTTGTTAGAATGCTTTCCCATTAGGATTTGCTTTGACAGTTCATTTAGTTGTGAAGTAATCCATATCCAAAAGCTAATCTTGCCATGAACTGTATGCTTCAGGTGATATCTCTCTTTCTCACTCTCCTTTATTTTATGTCATTGCTCTCATGTCATACATATTGCATATATCATTGAGGACAATGCAAAGTTTTGGTTGGGGGGTGAGCGATTCCTCTGATGAATCTGCTAGCTTTTGTGACATGTCGAGCAAAGATGTTGTGACATGTCGAGCAAAGATGTAGAAATTTTTCGATTTTTCTAAAAATTCGAAACTCTGTTGGAAGACTTTGATTCTATACATTCGAGATAGCATGGATATAAGAAGAGGAGAGATGAAGCGAGGGATGTTGCAAGCTTTGAATTTCTCTTAATATAATGATTTTATATGTGAATTCACCTATTTTTATGATTGATAGAAAATTTGAACACCTTTTGCACCTAGTTCACATTACACGATTTTCATGATTTGAAAGGTTTATGTAATTTGTGGATTAGCTAGACTGTGATTTAAAGGTGCTGAGAAACCAAGCCGGGGTATGTTGTCCATCCTTGTCCATGGGAAAATAACGGAAGATATGGATTTCTAAAAATCCTATCTAATTTAAAAGAAAAAGGAATGAAAGGATGAAATCGGGAAGGAAAGAAAAATGGTGGAAATTCCGATTAGGGCTACCTACTACCAACCGGGGGATGGTCTACCCATAACCAAAGCCGGAAATGGGACGTAGTGTGAAAGTCGTCGGAAGGACGGTAAGGCAAATTCCTGTCATAGGCTTGTTGTTGCTCTATACACCTCGAGATCTATAGTTTAGTTGATCTATGAAGAAGATAATCCCGGAAACTCATGAGATGAGCCTGCACTATGCACACTAGGTTGAATTTGTTCAAATTCTTCTATTGATCAGTCAATCAGCGGGAATTTCATATAAACACTTGTTATGTTCTGAGAGTTTAAGGTTGCAACCTTTATCACCTAATTTCTCTGATTCTTACGCTTATGTGTCTTGGAATATATAGAAGAATAGTTTCCAGAGGAGAGTTGGGTTTCGGAAAATGAAACTAGTTTCACGCATGTTTTGCTCGGGACTAGCAAAATGCTGGTTGGGGGGTGTGTTAAGCTCATAATTGTGCATATTCTAACCCCAATTCATCACTTATTATGCATGATATACATGCTTATTGGACCAACTTAATACATGATTTGTGATTGTAGGAAGAAGATGGAGATTTCACATATTGAAGGCTAAGTGGAGCTCTTTATGAGCATTGAGGATCAATAGATGAAGTATTGAAGGAAGAACAAAGAAAAGAAAGCAAGGAGAGAAGAGAAAAGAAGAAAGAAAGAAAGAAATGGAGAAGGAAGAAGGCAGGACCGGTCGGCTGACCGGTCAGCCAAGCAAGACCGACCGGTCATGACCGGTCGGCCACCCCACTCATGTGTTGGATTGAACAGAGACTAAGCCCGACCGGTCATGACCGGTCGAGCACAGCCGCTGACTGAAGGACTGCCCAGGCCGACCGGTCATGACCGGTCGGCCATTGCTGCTGGACAAAGGGAAAGTCACTCCGACCGGTCGTCCGACCGGTCGGCTGTGCAAAACTAGAAACTTCTATTTCGGGACTCCGATTTCTTCTGCGCAAGTGCGTAGTTTTACGCAAAATCTGGAATCTTCTTGCGTATTGGACTCCTCCAAGCTATAAAAGGACCTCTTTTCTTCATATCCAGGGGGCTACAACGTGGAGATTGCTGAGGAGAAGGATTCTACTTCAGATCTTTAGTTTTCTTTCCGTTTTTTGTAGTTTTTCATGTTTTTAGAGGCTTTTAGTTCAAGGATGTTAGAGATGAACTAAACCCTCTTAGCCCTAGCTAAGAGGGGAAGCTCTTGATTCGTTTTTGATGGATTAATGCAACCTAGGTTTCCTTTTGTGTTTTAATTGATGAATTTTAGTTCAATTTGAGTTTGATTCAAGTACTATGTTGGTTTCTACTTTGATCTCTTGATGACTCCGGGCTCATGTGATTCTTAGTGATTCTAAGCATAGTATCTTAGCTTTTGAGCATTGTCATGCATGTGTAATGCATTGATCTACCATCGACTCCGGGCATGGTAGACGCTTTGATTGCCTTGTATGCAATGGCCTGATTTTCATGTGGGAACTCATGCAACTGAAATTCTTATCTTTTATGTATGATCTATAATATGTGTTTAGTGATTGATTTTGATTTAAATAGAGTTCAAATCATGAGTTGTAATCAGGTCTAGTGACAGGACTTGGTGAAGGCTATGCTTATGAATCTCAACTAGATTGGAAAGAGGCTTGGCCTATACAATTGAGTGTGCCCAAGGTCTGAGCATGGTTGTGGGAATCAAATCAGTTAATAAGCACCTATTTCAGACAACTGTGTTTAATTGCTCTATATTCCGATCGGATAGAGATGGAAATCTGATTCTGATTGAGTTATATGAGACCTAGTTGTGTTAATGCATTGAAATGTATCAAGAGTGGATCCTTGGCGCTCTAGTGACTTTTTAGATTGAATTTACCTTAACCATTCACTGTTTAAACTCAAATCACTGTTTGTTTAGTTTTAGTTCGTAATAGAGTCTTAATTACTAGTTGTTTTAGTTAAATTCTGAAGATACTCATACATAAATCTCTGTGGGAACGATACTCGGTCTTTCCGAATTATTACTACTTCGCAACCCTACACTTGGGGAGCGAACATAGACCTGTCGCCAAACAGGTCTTCAGGAGTTCAGAAAAACAGAGCTTGCTGGACTATTTTTGTGCTGCAAAGACCAATCGCCAAACCAGTCTCCAGATAAGTCTACAGTGTTCCAAAAACTTTGATTTTTACTTTCTAAATTTGAATTTCTGGTTTTCCAAGTGCGGTAGGACTCCGTAGTTCGGCGATTTTTCCAAGTCAATGGTGTTTCTATGATATAAAAGGACACCTCCACCCTCTTCCTAGGGCATTTAGCAACGTGGGGAGTAAAGAGATCAAGACCTAGGAAGCCTCCTAAAACGCGTTCTTCTTCTTCTAGTTCTAGTTTTAGTTTTTCTTTTAATGCTTTCTTTTAGTTAACTCTCGGCTAGAGCTGAGAGGTGAATCTTTTAGTTTTTAGTCATGGTTTAATCCTTTGATTTTGAATTATGGTTTCATGTTGGAACACTTCATTATAGTTTGAATAAAGTTGATAGTTTTAGATAATTCAGGGAGTTTGTGTGCCAAGTACATGAGTTCTTGTTGGATTTCTGAGATTAATCAGATTGGTTTGTGGGTTGTTGATTGATGGAAACCTTTGATTTGCCATGATTCCCGGATATGGTGAATGCTTTGAGTTATCCATGGATCAAAACAGTAGAATCTCTATTAGAACTATAATGGAAAGTTCATGTATCTTTGCAAAATTTGAGATAGTTGGTGTTGCTTATTGAAGTTCATTTAACTAGAGTTCTAATCATTGGTCGTAATCAAGTCTAGTGACATGATCTGATGAAATCTATATGGTTGTAAATCTCAACTAGATTGGAAAGAGGCTTGGCCTATACAATTGAGTGTGCACAAGGCCTGAGCTTGATTGAGGGAACCAAATCAGTAAACACCCATCTAATCCAGATTATTTATATGCTTTGATTGTTATATCTCTTGGCTGGATAGAGATAGAACTTTGATTCCAGTTGTGATAGGATCAAATCATTGGATTGAGCATGGTTAAAACTAGAAGAGGATCCTTGATGCTCTAGTCTTTCTTATTTCTCAGATTTCTTGTTTAGTTATTAAAAATCAATTTTTAAACTTTCTAGATTTAAGTTATTAGAATAATTTGAATTGTTTACCTCTTTCCCTGTGGATTGACCTCAGTCTTACTAAGAATTATCACTACATCGCAGCCTTGCACTTAAGGCTAGCGGACACCAACCAAATCTATGGGTACAGTAAAGTGGCATGAAATTTTGGACTAGTCACACATAGGTGAATGGCCCAGATATGGCACTCGTCTGGTGAGATGGGAGAACAGGCAACCTTTATCATTTCTCCACCTAATAAGTAAGCCTCTTGGAAAACCAATAATCCCATTGGTGAATTAAAAATAAATAAATTTCAAGATAATGTTAGGTTTAACAGTGCAGATGAAGCCCATCCATATAACACAGGTGAATGGCCCAGATATGGCACTCGTCTAGTGAGATGGGAGAACAAGCAACCTTTATCATTTCTCCACCTAATAAGTAAGCCTCTTGGAAAACCAATAATCCCATCGGTGAATTAGAAATAAATATATTTCAAGATAATCTTGGGTTTAACAGTGCAGATGAAGCCCATCCATATAACTACTCCTGTTGATAGGCCAGACAACATTTAGATATGGTGAGGATCTCTGATCATCCTTGGACTGGCCCATCTAAAGCTTGTTACACTAGATGAACGATTCTACATGGCGATGTAGCAAGCAAAGTTACCACTGTAGATAAAGAAAGAAAAGAAAATTAAAGAGAAAATAAAATTGTTTTCTTCAGTAAATTTATAAAAAGGACATGTGGACAAACCTACCGCCATGATAGTTGTGGAAACTTAAAAGGGCTACATTTATTCCGTAGGTGGACAACATTCTTTCTTGTTTTCATTGCAGCACCCATGGTTTATTACAACAGCTATACTAACAATCATTAATGCGAGTATCACCATAAGGTTGATGATAACAGTATTGTATTTTCTTTTGTCCATTTTCAGTCGTACTCTATTGGAATCGATGAGTGGGTATGATTAATAGTGATAGCTTTGCAGGCCTTTTACGTTTAGTAACTAATTATTCTCATATTATTTCCGTCTTTCCGTGTCTTATTCATTTTTTACGAATGCGCTCTTTCCATTTTTTATTCATTTTTACAGGCACGATTTGGGTGATACCTAACGAAGTGGGTGCGAGCCTGACGTGTCAGACGAGGATTTGTCTATTTAGTTGTGGCTTGGGACAACACGTGAGTCGAAAGAATCGAGCATTAGTCTCTAACGGCGTTAGGGCTGGGGTTTGGGGTCTTGGCCCCTCTCCCTCATTCGTCTCCCCCTCCTCTCTCTCTCTTTCTCTGGCTCTCTTTCCCTCTCTAATCTTGTCCCTCTCTCATGGTCTCTCTCTCACCCGCTCTCTCGCACGCAAGAGACCCATATGAGAGACTCATCTCTCTCTACCCTCCCTATCTCTCTCTCGGTCCAGCAAGGACACCCTACAAGCACTTCTAAAACGTAACACTGGCAAGACAATCGAGTCACTCTAAACACTCTCCCCATCCTCATTGTTATTGGTTCCTTAGGCTCTATTGGTTTCCCATATAAAATTATTTCATCTCATTTTAGCTTGTTTTGACTGCATAAAAAATAATGAAAATGTGTGTTTGGTAACACCATTTATCATGAATGTCCACCTCGTTCCAAGATTAATCATATAATTTAGTCTAAAATTTCATAATATCATATGCAACAAAACAAAGTCTAAGATATGATAATTTGTAAGCAACATGTATGTGTGAAAAGACTTACACGTACTTGATAGTAATACTGTAACTTTTATTATTTGGCATCTGCAAATGAAACCAATAATTCTCTATTCGAGGAAATAAAGCCCTGTATAACGTCATGAAAGAGAAAACTGCGATTGAAACATGGGCGAAGTTGGAGAATATCTACGCAAAGAAATCTCAGAAAAATCTCATATACTTGAGGCTTCAGTTGTATAATTTGAGGATGGCGGAGGGGGGCGATGTTGAGAGCCACATCAGCAATTTCAATAGGCTTATTTACAAGTTGATAGATGTAGATGAACCGATATTGAAGGACGAGGATCAAGCGTTTATCCTGTTGAATTCTCTTCCAGAATCATATGAGTCGCTTAAAGACTCGTTGTGTGCAGGTAGGGAGACTATTGGTGTGAAAACCGTTATCTCAGCCCTTCAAGCGAAAGCAATGAGAAGGAAAAGTAGTAGCGTGGGTCCCTCTAGAGATGAGGCACTGGTTATGAGGGGGAAGAATTCTGAGTGGGGTGGAGGATCTCCATCATCGAGATCTAAATCAAAGGGCAAGTGAAAGTACAAGGTGAAATGCTGAAATTGTAGGGAAGAAGGGCACGTGAAGAGGAATTTTTCGAATTTCGGGAAAAGGCAGGTGAAATCTGAAGATTCTCATAGGGAGGGGACCAATACCATAGAGGACGGTGGTGATGTTTGTGATGTATTGACTGTATCCGGCATAGAGTCTCTTGGTAAAGAGTGGCTCTTAGATTCAAGTGCATCATGTCACGTATCTCTTGATCGGAGTTCATTCATGTAATACAAGGAGTATGATGGTAGATCGATGGTTGTGGGTGATGGTTACGCTCGTAATGTGGTGGGTATTGGTTCGGTGCACATTAGGATGTTCGACGGGGTCAAACGGATCCTTGAAAGTGTGAAGCATGTCCTTGAGATGAAGAGGAATGTGATATCTCTTGGTGCACTCGAGGCGAAAGGGTGCATGTTCATTGGCTGTGATCGATATTGTAAAGTGGTGAAGGGAGTACTCGTGATGATAAAGGTACATATGTGCGATAATGTTTACAAGGTGATCGAGAGCACAATTCATGGTGGAGCTACGGGATCTTCAGTGGGATCCATGGTTGTTTGTATGTAGCAAGAGAAAATGGGCCACATAAGAAGAGCAACAAGGTGTGTGAAGATGCAATGATAAAGTCGATGGGACATGAGAAGCGACGGGACTATAATGATGACGAAGTAGAGGTGGAGGTTGTGCGTGGCAAAGTGGTGCATGAAGATTTGAGTCGTGGTGGAGTTTATTGGAAACGGACTCCTAAAATCTCATTGCACAAGGGCCATCGACCGGTCGGCAGTCTCCTTATTGGAGTTGGATTGTTGCGCGATTTTGCGCAAAGAGTTTCTAATTTTGATTTTTCTCCTATTTAAGGAACGTATTACGGGATTAGAGGTATCCTATATTGGAAAGGGGATTGAGAGAGGTTCTAGGTGAGAGAAAGAGCTTGAGAAGAGGGTTTTCTTCTTAGGAAAGCTTTGATTTCTCTTGTGGGCTTGTGATCTTGGGTTTTGGGTTCCATCTCTTATAACTTTTGATATTATAGTGGATTGGTGTCGCTTTGTGCAGTAGTTTTTTACCCGTGACGGGTTTTTCCACGTAAAATTCGGATTGTCTATGTGTGGTTGGTTGCATGCATTATGATTGTATTGTGTTGCTTGTTTGATTCAATTTGCTGCTTGTGTTCGGCTTTGCTTTTGCTGCTGGCCCTTCCTTACAAAAAACCACAGCTACTAACCAGGGCCAACTATTACCATTGTACTTTTGTCCTTCTCTTCCATGGAAGGTGAATCTCTTTTTTCCTTGATATTACATTACTTCTCAGCTTTTAAAAAAAATTAGATTCTGTTATTTTTGCAAATTTGATTAGCCTCTTCTATTGTGTTAAAGAATGCAAAATACAAACTATACATGTATTCTCCAACACATTGTAATACCTGGTGTCTAGTAGGTGGGACGGTGTATCGAGACCATCCATCTTTTGGGTCTTGTATAATGATGTCTCTAGCGGAAAAATACACATAGGGGATGACCAAGACATTCTTCTCCTTCACTGAATTTGGACTAGCTTTCAACAAAAATGATTGCCTAGGTTTGCATTAATCTGGGTGACTTGGTTTTATTCTCCATGAGTCAAGTTGAGTCGACCAGGTCAGGGAGTCAGCTTGAATTGTCAAGCTAAACTGAGTCAAAGTCTCATACTAAAAATGTACATAAGTACATGGTACTGCAGATCAATTTGGAGCCAAATAAAGGAGGCCTATAAAGAAGAACAAAAAGGTGATGGGCGAAACCAGCTAATGAGGAAGTATGTATGTGCCTGTACCAAAATGGTGGTACCATGCCATCTTAATTCCAACAGTTGTGGTGGTGGTCTTAATTTCCACTTTGTCAAATTAACCAATTCAAGCTTTCTTTTGGGGGAGTTCTATCCATTCACTCTATTCTACTCATAAAGATCTTTGATTTGACTAGTCACTCGTCCCAATTGGGTTTTAGATGAGAAAGATATTGGGCGGAAGAGATTAATCACCCATTTGATAGGCCATATCTTGCTATCAAATTGTCAGATTTTAGTGAAATTTAATATAAACATATGAAATCATTTATTCTTCAATTATTTAATTTCATTTTTTTTTCAAAATTTCAATTTTTTCAAACTTCTCCATTTATTTTTTCAAAATGTTAGTTTAAAAAAAAAAAAAAAAAACTTCTCAGTTTGTTTTTTTCCAAAATCTCATTTTTTAACAAAAATTTCAATTTTTTTTTTCAAATTACAAAATCTCAATTTCTTTTTAAAAGTCTCAATTTTTTCAAACTTATCGATTTTTTTCAAAGTGCCAATTTTATTTTTGAAGATGTCAATTTTTTTTAAATATTTTTTTTTTCAAAATCACAATTTTTTCCTACGATGGTTTCCACTGTTTGATTGAGGATTGGAGGTTAATCGGATGGTCGGCAACACTTTATGTCGTCCAATCATTGGTTGGGAGGTCGATCGGACGATGGTCAGTGATGTTCACCGTTTGAGGAAAATAAAAGCTTATTCTTTTTAAATAAGCAAATAAGCTCTTATTAATAGAGATGCCAGACAACCCCTAAATTGGTGTTTTTTCAACGAGTACAACAAGTCATCACTAAAAGCAACTTTTTGCAACGAATTTTGTATCGTCGTGAAAAAAATCACTTTTTGCAACACACCTAATTTGTCTCAAAAAGCGGCTTTTTGTGACAACAATTGACAATCATTGCAAAAAGCCTTTCCTGCCCCCGCGAAAAAATTCGTATGACAAGTTTTTACAACGACAATTGCAACTCATTGCAAATAGTTTAAATTGGTGTTTATGCGATGAGTGTAACAAGTCATCGCTAAAAGCCACTTTTTACTACAATTTTTGTGTCGTCGAAAAAAATTACCTTTTGTATGGTTTTTTGCAACGACATTTGAAACTCGTCACTAAACGTCCTTCCCGCCCCCACGAAAAAATTCTTGCGAGAAGTTTTTACGACAAGAAGTTTTTGCGACGATAGTTGTAGTTTGTCGCAAAAAAGTTGACTATTGGCGATGATTTGAAATGTCGTCGCAAATAGTCTACCCTTTTATAATAAAAGCAGATTCGTCGCAAATAGTTGAAAATGATGTTTTTTGTGACGAGTGTAACAAGTCTGCCGCTAATAGCCACTTTTTGCGTCGACTTTTGTGTCATCGCAAAAGGTAAGTTTTTGCAACGAATTAGGCATTTGTCACAAAAAGTGGCATTTTATGATGACAATTGAAACTCATCGCAAAAAGTCCTTCCTGCCCCCACGAAAAAATTCGAGTGAAAAGTTTTTGTGACGAAAGTTGCAGCTCCTCACAAAAAAAGTTGACTATTGGATAAGATTTGAAATGTCATCGCAAATAGTCTACCTTTTTAAGATGAAACCATATTCATCGTAAATATTTTAATGGTGTTTTTGCAATGAGTTTAACAAGTCATCATTAAAAGCTATTTTTTGTAACAACTTTTGTGTCCTCACAAAAAACTACTTTTTGCGACGACACCTAATTCGTCGTAAAAATGGCTTTTTGCAATGACAATTGAATCTCGTCGCAAAAGGTCCTTCCTACCCCGCGAAAAAACTCGTGCGAGAAGTTTTCGCTACGACAATTATAGCTCATCGTAAAAGAGTTGACTATTTACAACAATTTGAAAAGTCGTCATAAATAGTCAATTTTTTTGCGACGAGTTTCTAACTTTTCGGAAAAAAATCGACTTTTCGCGATGAAATTTAACTCCTCACTAAAAAAGTCACTGTAAAAAGTCTAATTTGTTGTAGTGGATACAACAATAGCCGTCGAGTTGAGACTAAAGGAGAAGGGCAGCGGCGGGTAGGCAAAGCCTCTGTATCCTCCATATTGAGATCCAGGGGGTTGCATCCCTCTGACCTAGACCTAAAACTATCCCCACCCACAAACAAGCCCTTGTCGGACTCCCCCTCTATGAGAGGACAACTTGTAGATCAGGCTCTCTAACATCAGCGTCCCCTTGGGACTCTCCAAAATGCCCATCCCTCTGAAAAAAAGGGAGACATCCACAGCCAAGCTCATAGAAATCAGTGAGTGTTCCCTATTAACATCTTTAACCCCACATCCAACCACCACCGGACTAGGAGAAAGCTGAAATGTAGCAAGAAGCTCGTCCTACATTGGATCTGCCCATATCTGTTTACTATATATATATATATATATATATATATATATATATATATATATATATATATATATATATATATATATATATATATATATATATATATAACTTGTTGACCTGAAAGCCAAAGAAGAAACTAAGGGTGGCCGGCGCTTGGCAGTTGGCCCTCCGAAGCTTAAGTCAGAGGTGACTTGATAGTAAGATGAAGTGTGAAACGTAGGCTTAGAGATTGTGTACCTTGATCATCTGTGGGGTCATCTATTTATGCAGATCCGGGTGATCCAGTCTGTTACGCAAGCCGTTAAGATCACTGCTGATTTTCAGGGGATAAGGCACTTATCCTATTAATCCTTAGATAAGGGGATGGCCTAACCACTCTAGACGTCTAGCTGATTACGTCTCTTGATGGGGATCCCCATGGTTCGGAGCTACAAATAAAAACAAGCCAAAACCAGCTTATATAGGCTGCTGGTACTATGAGACGAGGGACGTCCTTGCCAGAGACCAGAGACCAGAGACCAAAGACCAAAGACCAATGGTGCTCACATAACGGGGGCTGCTCACTTGACGGGAGATGCTCATATGACGGGAGCCTCCCCACTCAACGACCAAGAGCAGAGTTGCTCATATGATGGGAGCTGCTCATATGTCGGGAGCTACTTATATGATGGGAGCTGCTTATATGTCGGGAGCTGCTTATATGATGGGAGTTGCTCATATGACGGGAGCTGCTCATATGACGGGGGCCTCCCCACTCAACGACCGAGAGCAGAGCTGCTCATATGATGGGAGCTGCTCATATGTCGGGAGCTGCTCATATGACGGGAGCTGCTCACATACGGGGGGCGTATAGGCGGTTGCAGGTTTGGGTGATATATAAGACGTGAGCAGGAAGGCTCGCTAGTCAGATGGTTTGGTTGTGACTTTTATGGAAAGACGCTCGCTGGTCGCATATCTTTTATACTTCTTTAATGACCAACTTTATTCTACAATAGATGCCCCCCAAGTCCTTAGTGTTGAGGAGCTACGCAAAGGACTTGTTTGTATATGTAACCGCCTATTTTCAAAGGAGAAGCCGTACATGATTGAGCATGCATTTATGAGTGCCAGCTTTCTGCATAGAGATAGGCTGGCCTATCAATTGAGTCTTTAGCCCTGCGATGAGCAGAGAACTTAGTCAATTCATGCTAGAATGTTTTACTCAACTCATGAAAATGAGTTGGGCTCAATTAGGGAGGTTTTCGCGACCATGTCCACATAGAGATACGTTGGCCTATCAATTGAGTCTTTGGCTCTGCCGTGAGCAGAAGACTTAGTCAAGAGAATGTTTATATTCTCTTCAAGGCTATTCAGGTCCAAAAAATAGAGTAGCGACCAAGTTATAGATTCCCTAGCTGAACAGATGGAATGAAATAGATCGTCTTTATTTAGGAATGGTCCAATATTCACATGCTTTATGAAAAATATCGGAGTAAATGTTCCACGTGCCAAGGGTGACGTAGGGTCTTCCTCGCATGTCTTTCAGATAATATGTACCTGGTCAAGCAATCTCGATGACTCGATACGGGCCTTCCCAGTTAGGATCCAACGACCAAGTGGCTATTCATTTGTTTTGCCTGAGCACCAAGTTACCGAGCTTAAAAACCCTGAATTTGACCTTTGAATTATGACAACGGGCTATACGTTGTTGATAAGCCGCTACTCGAAGACGAGATATGTCCATTTTCTCTTCTAGGAGATCGAGGTGAAGTAATCGACTGCCACGTCCTTTTCCCATAGGTAGTGGTCTAATTATATCGATTCTCCATTGACCAAAAGGCCAAGGGTCGTCTATCAGCGTCATTTTCTCAGACGGTAAATGAGGGACTGGAGAATATCGCTAACATTTGTCACATTTCTTTGAGAATTCGATAGCATCCGCCTTCATAGTGGGCCAATAGTATTATTACCTCATTGCTTTGTATGCTAGAGACCATCCTTTGGGATGATTACCGTATGCCCCCTAGTGTACTTCATCAAGAACACGGTGTGCTTCTTCTAGATAGAGATACTTTAAATACTGTAAAGTAAAACTTTTACGTAACAATTTTTCATTTTGTAAGACGTACCTGGCAGCACGAAGCGAATTGTCGGGCCGATTTTTTATCATCTGGGAGTCGTCCGCTTTGGAGGTAAAGGATGATGGGGTCCATCCAACATGAATATAAAAGCAATGTGATGACCTGCTCTGGAGCAACTTGATCGATACTCGAGGTAGATAGATGCTCGATAAGAACAGCTCACGTAAGATCGGACTCAGGTGCAAAAGATAATTTTGCCAAAGAATTTGCGAGCTTGTTCTCCTCTCGAGGAATATAACTTATTTCATATTTGTTCAATTTGAGCGAGCAAGATGAGTACCTGAGATTTGTACGAAGCCATCCGCTCCTCCTTTGCCTCGAATTCGTTGAGCACTTGATATACGACGAGCTGAGAGTCGTTGTGAGTGAGCAGGTTCCTTATTGCGAGTATATTTGCTAATTCGAGGCCGACAATTAAGGCTTCATATTTCGTTTCGTTATTTGAGGCACGAAAGCTTTAACGCTACGACGATGGAATCCTTATGAGGGAAATGGATTCCTTTAGCATCTTCGTGAGAGAAAGAGATTGGATCATGGCTCAAAACTTGACATGCTGATGATTTCTCCACCCAGTAAATATGCTAAGGTTCTGGCATGCCTTTCGAATATATGCTTTTCTCGAGGCTTGGGAATCTCCTCCACAAGCCGGACCACTTGCAATGGTCCGAATTTCCCTCGCAGGTTCGGCATCTTCCTGTGAAGGACGACGCTGCGGTAACTTCTTCCTTCCGGCTTGATGTTCATGATGCGTTGGGGGATCGGATCATTTGGGCGAACGATCTTGCCGTGCGACAGTCTCGGAGGTGTCCCTTTCGAGTGAGGGCTTCAATCTGGTCTTTAAGAGATATACAATCTTGGGTGTTGTGCCCATGATCTTTATGGAAGTAACAAAACTTTCTTTTGTCTCTTTTGTCGGAATCTGATTTGATCATCGGAGGCCATTTAACATGCAACTTATGTTTGATCTCCATTAGTACCCTTTTCTGGTGACTGATTGAGAGGCGTATAATTGTGATATTTCCCGGGACAAGACTTCTCTGGAGAGCGGTCTTGTCGATCACGCCGATACTTTCTGTCTGTTGGAGAAATTTCTTCAGACTTTCGCTTCTTTCTCTGAATATCAAAACGAGCCAAGGCTACTTCTTCAGCGTTAATATATTTTTGAGCTTTGTCTTGGAACTCGGTCATTATTTTAGGAGGATTTTTATCCAAGGCGAATCGAAAATTTTCGCTTGTAATGCCTGCTGTAAGGGCGGTAAGACCCTTATCTTCAATATAACCTTCGGTTTGAATTGCTTCTGCCGTAAATCAGACTGTGAATTCTTTAATTGTCTCTTCATGCTGCTACTTCAAATCTGATAGATGAGATACAGGTTTTTTGGTACAGATACTTCCCATGAACTGAGAAAGGAAAAGATTCGATAATTGAGAGAAAGACTCTATGGACCGAGGTTTCAGATCGCGAAACCAAGTACGCGCTGCATCCTTTAGAGTTAAAGAAAAGGCCCTGCAAATAATTTCTGAGCTATATATATCCTTTTAGCTCTATAAGAGATCTATACGTCTCCAGATGCTCAAGGGGATCACCGATACCGGTATATGGAATAATGCTGGTCGTTCGATATTTTTTAGGTAAAGGAGCCTCCGTCACTTCGCGAGTAAAGGGAGGTTCAGATCGTTGAATTGTCATCAGAGTGGATGTCAGGAGGTTAGACTGATATCGCTGTTCAATATCAGTGAAATGGTCTTCAATTTTCCTAAGATCCCCTTCCCAAGGCAAAGTATAACTGGATGTCTCGACATCAAGTTGTTCTTCAGGTTGATGTTGTCGGGAAGCACTAGAGCGGATAGATTGTGGGCGTTGATTAGGAACTTGATTGCCGCAAGGAATACGATTTGAAGGAGGGTTGGCCTGAACTTGTGGTTCATCTAGAGAATGTCTAGAAGCTGCAGGCGCAGGTTGTAACAACGGTCCTTCTGGAGGGTGCTGCAATTCGGGAAAATGTTGGTCAAACCGATTAGATAAGGTTTGAAATCCAGCCTGGAGAGTAAGGAGTGTATCCTCGACGAAACGCATAATACTATTGAAGCCACCAAATATATCTTGGAACGGATTCTGTGTAGGAAGGTTGGGCTCTATAGGAGGAATCCCTGTTGAAGCAGCCTGAGGGAGGTTGGGAGTTGGCTCAGGGATGTCTAGTGGTGGTAACGTTTGCTTTGAGGTGGAACGATGAGTTGTTTTCTTAGGAAGCATAGCGGGAGGTGATAATTTGTAATGAGAACGAATTGAATACTCGTTCCCACAAACAGTGTCAATCTGTTGACGTCAGATTCTGGTAATAGGTCCCTCTCAAGTATACGCCCTTCTCGAAGTTAGCTCTCCTCCAAACCTGAAAGCCAAAGAAGAAAACTAAAGGTGGCCGGCGCTTGGCCATTAGCCCTCTAAAGCTTAAGTTAGAGGTGACTTAATAGTAAGATGAAGTGTGAAACGTAGGCTTAGAGATTGTGTACCTTTATCATCTGTGGGGTCATTTATTTATGCAGATCCGGGTGATCCAGTCTATTACGCAAGCCGTTAAGATCACTGTTGATTTTAGGGGATAAGGCACTTATCCTGTTAATCCTTAGATAAGGGGATGGCCTAACCACTCTAGACGTCTACCAGATTACGTCTCTTGATAGAGATCTCCTATGGTTCGGAACTACAAATAGAAACAAGCCAAAATCAGCCTATATAGGCTGCTGGTACTATGAGACGAGGGACGTCCTTGCCAAAGACCAGAGACCAGAGACCAGAGACCAGGGGTGCTCACATAACGGGGGCTGCTCACATAACGGGGGATGCTCACATGACGGGAGCTGCTTATATGACGGGGGCCTCCTCACTTAATGACCAAGAGCAGAGCTGCTCATATGATGAGAGCTGCTCATATGTCGGGAGCTGCTCATATGATGGGAGCTGCTCATATGTCGGGAGCTGCTCATATGACGAGGCCTCCCCACTTAACAACCAAGAGCAGAGCTGCTCATATGATGGGAGCTGCTCATATGTCGAGAGTTGCTCATATGATGGGAGCTGCTCATATGTCGGGAGCTACTCACATACGGGGGGTGTATAGGCGGTCGTAGGTTTGAGTGATATACAAGACATGAGCAGGAAGGCTCGTTAATCAGATGGTTTGGTCGTGACTTTTATGGAGAGACGCTCACTGGTCGCATATCTTTTATACTTCTTCGACGACCAACCTTATTCTACAACAATAACCGTTTGCGGCGATCTTCTGCTCACCAGGCCGTAAATGGTTATTTACAGTTTGGAATTATAGTATAGAAGTCTGGTTGGTTCAGGTCGGCCCCACCATGATGTTTATGTCATTTTTATTCCGTACGTTAAATGTGTTAGCGCACATTAGGCATAGGGTCCAAAAATCAACCCTATCCGCGATTCAGGGGGGCCATATGAGTACAAATAGTGTTAAGAGGAAGCTCACTCTCCAAATTGTTTCCCTTTGTGTGGCCCACTCGAATCATGGTTAGGGTTGATTTTTTGGTCTAAGCATATCTTATAGTGTGAGTTTTAATGGTTGGAGTGAATTTCAAACATATATGATGGTAAGCTCAACTCAATTGGATGACCCTTTTACTACAATTTAGATTAAGGCCTAGCACGTACACTTGTATTAAGGGTCTCACAACCCTTACAATGGTGTCAAAACTTTGTGGGGCCCACCATAATGTATGTGTTTTATCCATACTATCCATCAATTTCTCTAGTTCATTTTAGGTTATAAGCCCAAAATTGAATTATACCCATAGCTTAAGGAATTGAACAAGTACCATTGAAAACTCCTTGGGGCAATAGAAGTATTGGTTCAAGCTGATATTTATTTATTTTCTATTAATCCATGTCTATATGACCTTATTAACAAGTTGGATAACAAATAAACATCATTGTGGCCCATGAAGGTTTCAACGGTAGTCGATGTCATTATCCTCACTATTTTCTTTGGAATGGTCCACTTGAGCTTTGGATATGCTTCAATTTTAGGTTCATGCCTTACAATGATATGAAAGAACGAATGGACGGTGTAGATAAAATAAACATATTGAGGTGGGCCCCACAATGTCTTAATACTATTGCAATCGGCAGTGAGCACCTTATAGTAATAGGGACTTCCGTCACGTTAAGTAAGGTAAATTTAATGTAACGGGTGGTCCATCTTGAATAGCCCACTGTCATTTATTTTGAAAATCCACTTTGACCATTAGGTGAGTGACTTGGTTTTAAGCTTATGGTGAAAAAATCAGCACCAACTATAATTAAAGTGGTCCCCAATATTAGAAATTGTGTACTGGAAGACACCTATCCTTCAAACTATTTTCTTGGTGTTGCTTACACAAGTAGGGCTGAGTTTTGGGCTTTCATTCTAAATTCTTGTTTCTCATGTAACTGTTGGAGTAAATTTCATATAATCATCACGATGGTCCTTAAAAAATTCAACAGTTTTATGTGATCCTTTCCTCCAGGATTTTGTAACCTTATCAACCGTTTGGATGACAAAATCACATTCCAGTGGCCCTCCAAGAAGTTTTTTTTCTGTTGGGTATTCAATAACCCCTGTTTCATGTGGTGTGGGCCACCTAAGATTTGGATCTGCTTCATTTTTGAGATCATGGGCTAAAATGAGTTATCAAAATGGATGGACCACGTCGATGTAAGTAACATACATCACGGTAGGCCTTATAGTCAAGGATCATCCCACGTCGATTGATCCCCAGCCACGCCCCGCCATTCCACTCGGATGCGGCTTGCCAAAGCCTTTCGTTGCATAAGCTAAGTGGGGCCCATCGTGATGCTTGTGAGAAATCCACCTCGTCCTTCCGTTTTGACAAATCATGTTAGGACATTGTCCTAAAAATGAGGCTGATCCAAAACTTGAGTGGGCTGCACCTCAAGAGACAGTGAGAATTCAACATCCAGCCTTGAAACATTTGTGGGGGCCACAGAAGTTTTTGATCAAGCTACTTCTTTTGTGTTTTCAGTTCATCAAGTAGGAATGACTTAATGAACGGTATTATATACGGATATAAACATTACGATAGACCTTGAAAGAGGTTTCAACAGCAGGCACTTCCCTACAGTAGGAATGACTAAATGGACGGTATATACTGCATATAAACATCACGATGGACCTTAAAGAGGTTTCAACAGCAGTCACTTCCCTGCCCCCTTTTTCCTTATCATGCGCCCCGCTTGAGCTTTGGATCTGCTTCATTTTTGAGCCCATGTCTTAACGTGATCTAGTAAAACAGATAAATGGGATGGATTTCTCACAAGCATCACGGTGGCCCCACGGCCCACCTAGCTTCTGCAGGAATTTCCTGCCAAAGGATTTCCCATGCCATCCACGTCCAAGTGGTATGGCTTGGCGTCGGAATTGGAAGCGGATTGGGTGGTGACCTTGGTGGTGTATTGACATCACTAATTAGTTCTATGGGACCTATTATGATGCATATGTTATATCCACACTGTCCATCTATTTTACAAGATTATTTTAAGAAATGGGCTCAAAAATGAATCGAATCTAAAGCTCACCTAGACCACACCGTAGAAAGCAGTGGTGATTGAATGCCTACCATTGTTTCCTGTTGTACGGTCCACCTAAGATTTGGATCTATCTCATTGTTGGGTTCACGCCCTCAAATAGCAGCCAAAATGAATGGATTGACATAGATAAAAAACATAGATCATGGTGGGCCCACACAACTTTTCCAGTAGCACACAGCACCGACAACACTACGCATAGGGCTGTAAATGGGTCAGCGGACCCGATGGGGTACCCAGACCCAACCCATTTAGACCCGACCCAGACCCGACCCATTTGTTAAATGGTACGGGTCTGGGTCCAAGAACAAACCCAGTTGTTAAACGGGTCTGGGTCTGGTTTCCTTTATATTAGACCCGACCCGCCCCGACCCGAACTCATTTAGTAAGTGGGCGGGTTTGGTCTATGTTTCAAGGGACTCGTCTAGCCCAGACCCGTCCAGACCCGGTTTTAAGCCTTGAAAAATGCTTGCATACTTGATCCAGACCTGGACCCATTAGACCCGACCCATTTATAAATGGGTCTGGATGGATCTCCCTCTACCAGACCCGGACCCATTTATAAATGGGTCTGATGGGTTGACCCGGACCCGACCCGGACCCGCCCATTTAGTAAAAGGGTCTGGGTCTAAAATTTGGATCCAGACCCATTTAGTAAATGGGCGGGTCTGGTTTTGGCTAAACCCACCCCGAACCCGACCATTTACAGCCCTAACTACGCAATCGGAGCCCTTTTGGGTAGAGGTTTTACTAGAATCTCCCGTACGGGAGCGAATTAGGTGTTACCCCGGAAAGTGGGTGTTACCCCTACCGTGTGGCCCATGTGGATAGTATTTTGTATATCCACGCCGTCCATCCGTTTTTACAAACCATTTTAGTAATGGTCTTCCAAATATTTTGCAAATCCAAATCTCAAGTGGACCATACCACTGGAAACAGTGCTGATTGAGTGCTCACCATTAAAAATTAAAAAGAGCCCATCATAAAGTTTTGGTAATATTTATTTGTAATCCAAGCTCTTCATATTGTCAAGAAAGTCTGGATTAAGGTAAAATTTAAAGATCAGATTGATCTAAAACTTTTGTGGCCCGCAAAATGCTTTTAATGATCATTCATCACTCTTTCTAATAGTATGGTCCACCTGAGATTTGGATCTTCTTATAAATTTCAATCTCGTCTTAGAATTAGGCGTAACAACAGATAGATGGACGACATAGATATAAACACAATACATCCAGGTAAGCCCACATGGTAGGGGTAACAACCACTCTGGTGTTTACCAGGTAACAGCTAATTCGAAACCCGTACGTACAACGGAAAACCTATCAACCGGCTGAACGATGCTGTTGCACTTGCACTAGACGCGGGTTGGCTGGTGACGCGAACACCAGCCAGTAAGCTGGTGTCAAAGCTCCGTGGGTCCCACGATGATGTATTTGTTTCATCCAGGCCGTCCATTCATTTTTACAACTCATTTAAAGGCATTATACCAAAACTGAGGCAGGTGAACCACACCACAGGAAACAATGAGAAGAATGATGCCCACCGATAAAACCTTCCTAGGGACCACTGTGATGTTTGTTTGTCATCTAACCTGTTCATAAGATCACAAAAAACTCCATGAATGGAAAACACAAATATCAGCTTGATCTAAAACTTTTGTGGCCCCCAAAATTTGTCCTACAGTGCACGTTCAATCCCCACTGTTTCCTATGGTGTGGTCCACTTGAGATTTATATCTGCCTAATTTTTGTATCATGCCTTAAAATGATCTTTAAAAATGAATGGACGGCGTGAATAAAAGAAAACATCATTGTGGGACACACAGAGCTTTCACCATCTTGCTAGATGGTGTTCCGTCACCAGCCAACCGGCGTCTTTCGTACTACGTTAGTACTTAGTCGTATTGCAGCAAAACTCAAACTAAAATTGTCCTACCCCACCTACGGCACTACGTTAAAAGTGTGCTGCACAGCACCCACCTTTGTGGTATGTTGACGTCACCATGTTCTGTGAGGCGCACCATGATGTATGTGTTATATCCACACCGTCCATCCATTTAGAGAGATCATTTTAAGTCAAGAGGCCATAAATGAGATAGATCTAAAGCTCAATTGGACCACACCACATAATAGAGTGAGTACAATGATTTCTACCGTTGAAACCTTCTTAGGGCCCACCATGATGTTTATTTGTCACCCAACCTCTTCATGAGGCCACTCAGACCTGGATGAAGGGAAACAAACAAATATTAGATTGATCCAAAACTTCTTAAGTCCTTAAGAAGATTTCAATGGTAGACATTCAATCCCACTGCTTTCTTTGGTGTAGTACATTTGAGCTTTGGATATGCCCCATGTTTTAGCTCATAACCCTAAAAGGATCTCGTCAAATGGATGGACCAAGTGTATATAACACATAGATCATGGTGGGGCCCACAGAACTTGGTGACGTCAGTGGTGTGGAGCACACCATGCAATCCGTTTCCGTTGGAGCTGCATGAAAACACCTATTGCCGCGCCCACCATGTCCTTCACTACCTCACTACCTCATCGGATGATAACCATGATACTCCCCGTACATACAATTTTGATCAAAACTCTGTTAGGCCATACCAATGGGAACATCTTAAAACTGCTCCTAAAACCCTTCAAGTTCACACGGTGTGGGCCCGTTTGATATTTGGATCAGGCGCTGATTTTAGTATTTTGGCTTCCTCCTGGTGTGCACCAGGATGTACGGGTCTGATGAAAAATAAACAATATGGTATCCCCATACAAAAACCTATGGTGGGCATTCCTTCTCTATTTTTCCATGTGGTGTGGCCCATGTTAGCTATGGATCCAGCTGATTTTTGTTTCCAGGGCCTAACGTCGAGGAAGGAACCTGGTGGACGGTTTAGATTTTAATTTACAGCATGGTAGGCCCTGTAGACTTGGTTGTTTTACGCAACCGGTAAAACAAGTGCTGCAGAGGATTCTTGTCCCCATATATTATCTCATGCATATCTTTGATGCATGGCATTCAAGCGATTCTATATTCCAGCTATCAAATCTCTGAGATGGAGGAAGAACGAGGTAATCTCTCTCTCTCTCTCTCTCTCTCTCTCTCTCTCTCTCCTGTGTATCATGTAATATCATGTTGGTTTGTGTATCATGTAATATCATGTTGGTTTTAAGGTAACCAAAGCACATGTGATCTAGCTAGATAAAGTTAGCCGTTAGATTCGTGGGATGTGTTAAAGTACAATGGAATCCCACGGACAAGATTTTCTGATTCCTGTTTACTGTCCTACTGTTGGGATAGTCTTCAAACGATGCAAGAATTGGGTGCTCCGACCGGCCAGCCGACCGGCTGGTCAGCGTGACCCAGATGCAGTGGGCTCCGACCGGTCGCCGACCGGTCGGCTGTGAGGTAGCGTTGGATGTAAAATCTCCTTGGACTGTTTTTGTATTGGCCGACCAGTCAGCTGTGCAAGCGGATTTCTTGCGCAGTCCACAATACTGCGCAAGGTGTTTCCAATTTCGGATTTCTGCTTATGTAAGGAGTTCTAATCCGTCTTAGATTAGAATCCTAAGATATCCAAGGTTTCCTATTCGTACTAGGAAGAGGGGAGAGGTGTGTGTGAGAGAGAACTTGTAGATTTTCTCTGTTTTTTTTCCTAGTGGGCTGTCAATCTCTGTAATCTTCTGATATTCATAGTGAATCGTTTTGTGCCGTGGTTTTTTTACCCGTTTTGGGGTTTTTCCACGTAAAAGTCAGAGTCTCTTGTGGTGAGTGCTTGTGTGTGATTGATTGCATCTTGTTTACTTGTTTAATTTCTCATTGCTTCACATGTTCGGTGTTCCGCTTCCGTTGCCGGCTTTCCCATCAAGTGGTATCAGAGCTAAAGTTGGGGTGGAGTAGATTCGAATTTGAGACGAGAAGATGGGATCGAGCGCAAGGTTCGATATAGAGAAGTTCTCCGGAAAAAATAACTTTGAGCTATGGAAGGTGAAGATTGAATCCTTCCTGGTTCAGCAAGGGCTTGATGGAGCTCTTGGAAAGCGACCCGAGGCTATGAAGGACGATGAGTGGACGAAGCTCGACAAGAAGGCTAGAACCTCAATCCTGTTAAACCATACGGATGATGTTCTCTATCATGTCATGAAGGAGAAAACTGCGACTAAAACGATGGCAAAGCTATAGAAGGTTTATGCCAAGAAATCTCTAGAGAATCGCATGTACGTGTTGATGCAGTTGTTCACCTTGAGAATGGCTGAGGGAACTGAGGTGGAGGACCACCTGAGCATGTTCAATAGGCTAATTTGCAAGTTGGTAGAGATCGATGAACCGATGAAGGATGAGTACCAAGCATGTATCTTGTTAAATTCTCTTTCAGATTCATATGAGTCGTTTATAGACTCTGTGTGCGCAGGGAGGGAAACCATAAGCGTCGAGACCGTTATCTCAGCCCTCTAGTCGAAAGTGATGAGAAAGAAAAGCGGTGATGTGGCTTCCCGTTATTCCTCAGAGGTACTGGTTATGAGGGGAAGAAGTTCTGAGCATGGAGGATATTCGAAATCGAGATCTAGGGCCAAGGGTAAAGGTAAAGCTAAGGTGAAGTGCTGGAATTGTGGCCAGGACGGCCACATGAGAGGGGATTGTCAGAATCCCAGGTTGAGGCAAGAGAAGTATGGAAATTCTTCTGGAGATGGAGCTAATACCATAGAGGATGGTGGCGATTTTAATGAGGTTCTGACTGTATCTAGCAAGGGATCTCACGGTAGTGAGTGGATCCTTGATTCAGGGGCTTCATGTTACGTTTGTCCTGATCGGAGTTCATTCACAACATACAGGGAGTATGGTAGATAATCGGTGTTTGTGGGCGATGGAGTCGCTCATAAGGTTGTGGGTATTGGTACTGTGCGTATCAAGATGTTCGATGGGTCGAACGAGTCCTGGAAGATGTGAAGCACGTTCCCAAGATGAAGATGAATGTGATTTCTCTTGGTGCACTCGAGGCGAAAGGGTGAGTGTTTATCGGTCGCGATCGTTGTTGTGAAGTGATGAAGAGGGCACTCGTGTGTATGGAGGCACGGAGGTGTGACCATCTTTACATGTTGATCGGGAGCACAATTCATGGTGGAGCTGCGGGAGAGGCAGCGAAATCCACGGTTGCTCGTATGTAGCAAGTGCCCAAGGGCCACATGCGAAGAGCGGAAAAGGGCGTGAATTTGCAAGGATAGCGTCGATGGTGGCACGAGAAGCGGTGGAGCTATGATTGAAGATGAGATGACGTTGCAAGGATGTGTTGTTTCGACGTTTGAAGCCTTAGTGGAGATTGCTGGGATAGTCTTCAAACGATGCACAAATTGGGTGCTCTGACTAGCTGGTCAGCATGACAGTTTGTTATGCCTAGACCAGTCGGCCGACCGGTCGGCTGTGAGGCAGCGTTGGATGTAAAATCTCCCTGGACTGTTTTTGTATTGGTCGAGCGGTCGGCCGACCGATGGATTTCTTGCGCAGTCCGCAGTACTGCGCAAGGTGTTTCCAATTTCGGATTTTTGCTTATTTAAGGAGTTGTAATCCGTCTTAGATTAGAATCCTAATGTGTCCAAGGTTTCCTATTTGTACTAGGAAGAGGGGAGAGGTGTGTGTGAGAGAGAACTTATAGATTTTCTCTGTTTTTCTTGCTAGTGGGTTTTCAATCTCTGTAATCTTCTGATATTCATAGTGAATCGTTTTGTGTCATAGTTTTTTACCCGTTTTGGAGTTTTCCACGTAAAATTCGGAGTCTCTTATGGTGAGTGCTTGTGTGTGATTGATTGCATCTTGTTTACTTGTTTGATTTCGCATTGTTTCACATGTTCGGTGTTCCACTTCCGCTGCCAGCTTTCCCATCACCTACTACCACTTCTTCTTCTTCTTCTTCTTCTTATTCTTTTTTTTTTTTTTTTTTGGGTACATACTTTGTCATCCTTGAGACTTAGGTATATGCTCTACTATGCCTACAATCTATAAACCTACCCATCCGTCTGCATAGTACTTGATCCAATTCCTACACTCTCATAGCCCTCCATTATTGAACAACTCCCGTACACATAAAGTAGTGGACCACAAGATCTAAGCCATCACAGTATCATCAAGCAGGATCAAAATATTTTTAACAATTAAAATAAAAATTTAACGGTTGCAAATATTTGTAAAACATGTTGAGTACTAGTTCAAGAGGAAAAATCACTTGATGAATATGTGACCTCCAAAATCTAAGCTATAAGATCATTCTAGAAAACTAGTGGATCTTTTGTTGAAACATTTAAGCCTTAACCAGATCTTGATGTACACAAGCATCAACAATTATTTTTGTTAACCATATGATGACCTTGTAAAGCAAGCTAAAATATATGTAATAAAAACCTTGCACTCCTGACATAAATCTCGTGTATTCACAAGTTAATCATAGTCTAAGCATGATGAGCCTTCGGGTTTGAAGACTTGAATACCTTACGAAGAAAATAAAAAAAGAAAATTTGTAGCTTTAAATATTAATCTTGAAAAATTGTTGAATCAACTATTACCAATGAAACCAATTGGTAATCTTGACAAACATTTACTGTCCGATATTTGCATATGAAACCAATGGTTGTCCAATTGAAGAAGTAAGGCTTACAGTTCCTATCACCGACGATCATACAATGCCTGCGTTGACATTCCGTACATGGGCGTTAGAACTCACAATCAGCATTGGGCTGGCTTTCTTGCAACAGTTTACCAATTACAGACAAAATTCGATCTACATATCTGACTGATTTTGTCCAAATCATCATCATACCGTTGGGAAAATTGATGGCTGCAATGCTTCCAACCAAATCTATCAGAATTCCATGGACCAATTGGGCTTTCACGATGAATCCAGGACCATTCAACGTTAAGGAGCATGTCTTAATTACCATCTTTGCCAAACAAGGAATTTCCGTCCCCACTCCAGTGACAATGATGACAACCACGAAAGTTTCAGTTGGTGGTATATGGATTTGTTGGTTTCTTTGTTAAGATCCTTGTAGACTCTCCAAGAATGTGGTGGCCTCAAAATCTAGTTAGAGTGTCCTTATTCAGGTCTCTCTCTCTCTCTCTCTCTCTCTCTCTCTCTCAACTATTCTTTGTGATGTGTGTTTGATTACATGGTAACCATAACGTTTTCAAATGGCCCTGACGTGATGCATGTGGGACATCAACCAGCGTGCACACCCAGTTTGGCCATGGGCCCAAAAATCAAGCCAATCGATGATTCAGGTGGACGGTACAAGAGAGAATAATTGGAAAGGGACGCCCACCCTTTCAATTCCTAGGAGGTCCCACTGTGTTGTGTATGTGCAATCCAATCCATTCATTCAAAACATCTGTCCCTGATTTACAAGTGGCACAAAATATTGCGAATTTGAGATGCCGGTAGGATACAATTTAAACCAATGGTGGACTCCCTCTCCTAACTTCTCTTGCTCATAAGGTCCACCTAGTTTTAAAATTTTTTATTTTTATTTTTATTTTTTGCATTGGCCTGATTTTTGGGCATTTGATAACATTACCATTCCAAAACCTTTTGAAAGATGTGGGATACCCGATCATCAATCAAGATGGTTCATTCAACAGTACCATAGGGAACAAGACATATTGGTGCAACAGTCAATTCTGATATGATGTTCCTAATGTCTTGAATGGAGCAATTTTATTACCACCATCCATTATTTATGAGCCATAGATCACATGTTCATAATCATAAAACCAAAGTGCTACTTTGGATTCATAAATAATTGATTTTCAAAGATGATTGTAGGACCTATTTTGTTTTTGGGCTCAATCTTTACCGTCCTTTTTCCAGTTAATTATAGGATGTTTAGGATCATCAAATTGGCATGATTTTTGCACCCTGATTCGTTGAGGATCACACACTAGCTCACTTAGCCATATGCCCTAGAATCAGCAATCCAAAACTTAGGTGGGCCCACCTAAATTTCAGAATGGCTTAAGTTTTGATGGACGTGTACAATTAATGGAATGGATTGCATAACACAGCATGATGTGTATGGGCAACTAGTGTGGGCGTTCCGTCTCATCTGTTCCCTGTGTTCCAAGACTGATTTGGGCTCATGAATACATCTCGGTGGGACCTACTATGTGATTCATTACCCTGTCTGTGTGTCTGCGCCGCTCAACAGCTAACACCTATTGTTATGTCTCCAGGACATTGCACGAAGCTGAGAGGAGGCTAACGGGGCAGCTAACAAGATTTCAGTTCTTCCTTATAGTAGCTGTATCGAGCTTCGCTTATTACATTGTGCCCAACTATTTTTTTCCATCCATAACTGCCCTCTCATTTGTTTGCTGGATTTGGAAAAAATCAGTCACAGCTCAGCCAATCGGGTCGGGTCGAAATGGTCTTGGCCTTGGATCCTTTTTGTTGGATTATTCAACGATAGTAAACTACCTAGGGAATCCCTTTGCAACCCCGGTGGAGATAATTGTAAACACCATGGTTGGATTTTTCTTAGCCCTGTATGTACTTACTCCAATCTCGTACTGGACAAATTCATTCAGTGCCAAGAAATTTCCAATTTTGTCTTCGCACTTATTCGACACTGACGGTCATGTGTACAATGTATCGCGAGTACTAGACACAAAAACCCTTACTTTAGATGAACAAGCATATAATGATTATTCGAAGATCTATCTCAGTGCCTTGTACACCATCGGTTATGGATTTGGATTTGCAGCAACAACTCCTACTTTCACTCATATCTTTCTCTTCCATGGAAGGTGAATCTCTTTCTTCCTTGATATTATGCTACTTTCTTCTCAGATTTAAAAAACAAAATTTACTTTCTATTATTTTTGCAAAGTTGAGTAGCCTTTTTCCATTGTGTTGGAGAATACAAAATACAAAATGTATATGTATTCTCTAATTAAACACATTTTGGGTTGGTGGATTGAGACAATCCATCTTTTCGGTCCTGTACAAGGACGGCTCCATTTAAAAAAAAATGCACCAAAGGCCAAAGGGCAGTCAATGAATGCTGAAGGTTAGTCGTTTTCATTTCATAGTATCCATTTGACAGGGGCTGGTGCAGCATGTGCCTACCATTAAGATGGGAAACAAAAAATATGTGCATGAGATCCACCCCGTCCAGCAAGTACATTTCTCCATGCTTGGGCTTCCTCTCAAAAGCCAGGCCAATTCAAACTCACATGGGCCACACCCTAGGGAACAATGTCAAATTATGCATAAAACCCTTGTATTCATGCTATGTGGCCCACTTGAGTTTTGGGTATAGTATGCATTTTGGAGTCCCTTCATCCTGTTAAGGCACCCAACATGAATGGATTATAAGATGGGATATAAAGACTATATTCATCCCTAACCAAACATCCCAACTATTTATTGGCCAGATTTTTCAGAAGGAAAAAAAAGGCCACACCACCTGATGGAATAGGTGGGTCTCATGTGTGTTACCGACATTTATCATTTACCTAGCACTAGGCACAACTCCTCTGCCTAGATGGCAACCCTTAGTACTGTGGTTTGATGCTTGCACTTATGGTGGTGTTCTTGTGTGAACTATCTTTCAACAAAATGGTTGCCTGAGTTTGCACTAAGGCTAAGTGACTTGGGTTTTAGACTCATGAATCACGTTGAGTTGACCAGGTCAGTGACTCAAGGTTTTAGAGCAACGAGTGCAACTAGCCCTGACATTTTTCCTACTAAAAATGCACATATGTACATGGTATTGCAGATCAATTTGGAGCCAAATAAAGGAGGCTTATAGTGAAAAAGACGACAAAGGTGATGTACACAATCGGCTAATGAGGAAATATGAGCCTGTTCCTAAATGGTGGTACCACATCATCTTAATTTCAACTGTCAGCGTGGCGGTATTGATTTCCACTTTTTCGAACCAGTTCCAGCTTCCTGATTGGGGAGTTCTGCTCTCAATTGGTTCGAGCCTCGTCTCGACCCTCCCTGTCAGTGTAATTCTCGCTACTACAAGTTCGGTAAGATTTCAAGTAGAACATCTCCTAGTTGTATTAAGAGTAATAATTGGGTGTGATCAGTTACACCAGCTGCCTAGTGCAAGTATTGAATGGCTGGTAGGTTTGAGGATCACCACCTTCTGGACTGACGGGTCCATCCACCATGATCAATGTTAAATGGTCGTGATGACCACATGATTGATTAAAATCCAATGCTAAAAAGTTCGACTACATGCAAAGCTTGGTGTAAGTGATTGCAAAATGGAGAATTTCTCTTTGAAGTATTTTTTGTTCTTAGTTTTTAAAATTTTGCGTTAGTTTCTTTGATAACTTATTTTCAAATGTACTCACATGAGAAAAGTGAAGTGGTGTTTGGAATGCGGTTTATATTGGAACCATATTTATTACTTAAGGTTGCACTAAGCAAATGGTGGTCTAACAAGGGCAGGCATATTGGGCGTATTTTGAAGCTTTAATGGGTGAGGTTGGGCTACTAGGTCTCCATTATAACTCAACTTTTCTGTAGATGAGCTTACCTATTAGGTCTCAAGCTTGCTGAGGTAGATAGATTGTCAAACCCACCTAGGTAGTTGAAGGTTCTCTCGACCCACAATCATCCAACAATCACAGTATTGGAACTATACATTTTATTAATTGCATACTTAATTTTCTCTTTAAAATTAAATAGATATTAGTTTTTGAACCACTTCAACTTCCGCCTATTTTTTTCTTCTTTTCTACTCATTCCAAGTATCTAAAGCTAAGGTCAAGTACTATTTCTTCACCAGGTAGTGCAAATTAACTTTTAAATTGAATGAAGCTATGCTTAATTGAATCCCCGGGGTATTGTGGCCAAATCCCTTACACAATTTGGAGACTACGGCTATCTTCATGAAAAGAATAGTAATATAAGCCTTTAAGCTACTCTCGATACTATATAATTGCAAGGACATTTTTCATGCTTTATTTTCTATAATTTATTGGAAGAACTCACTTTTGAAGCACTTAATGCAGTTGCTACTTCCAATTGCAATTCAAGAATTGATTATAGGGTATCTATTACCAGGCAAACCGCTTGGTATCATGACTTTTTCTTCATATGGCCTTTCGACCACTCTTCAAGCCATCTCATTTCTCCAAGATCTTAAGCTTGGACACTACAAGAAGATCGCTCCAACATCAATATTCTTTGTTCAGGTAATGATTTATCATAATAAATATTCAGAAAGTACAGTAAATGCTAGGATCCCTACCCTTCATGGGATGTTACGATTGCCAAAGCGATTGACGTTTTTCCATTCATTCAATACCACCATTGCCAAGCCATAGGGAAAAAAGCACATAGATCAGATGACCATAAACATCAGATCGTTGATTTTTTTTTTTTTTTAATTTCTTTTTTGTGGGAACATTCCATCCATTTTTGGCGAAACTTTGATGGACTCGAATCACCATGATGGCCAATCCGAATATCTAAGTGTATAAGTTATCATCAATCAACCATATCCACATGTGAACACAAACATTGGAAAACCTCAGCATAACCGAATGAATACGTGCATGTGTCAATATTGGTCTAATGAACCACACAGTCTAACAATGCTTTTGCATTTTTTTTTTTATAGGTTATAAGCACAGTGCTCTTATCAACTGCTAGCGTAGGCTCTTCACGGTTGATACTCTCGACCGTAAGGAACATCTGCGAGCCTGACAAATTGCCCAAAGAAAGCCCATGGACATGCCGTAATGAGGATGCGATCTTTGATATTACAGTCCAATCAGGGGTTGTTGGGCCAGTTCACCTATTTGCGCCACATGGCACTACGCCAATTTCGCAAAAAAACGACGGACCAAGTCCGTCGTTAATCCGAAATAAAGTTTTGCTAATTTTTAGCAAACAATCCAAAATAAAGTCCAGTTTGCAAGCCCTATTGCATCCACATAGACTAGCCACTCAATGAGCAGCCTGGATCCCATGTGCTTGTTCCATGTTCACAAGTTCCATCCATGAGTCCCTTGGGGAAAGTGCTCTGCAACATTTGTCTTACCCAATTACTCAAATCCAGATGGAATCTGTTAGCTCTTACAGCAATGGGCCCCACATGAACAAAATGCTGGGCATCAGCTAATCACATTTGTTGTATGTTTGACGCATAGAACTCTATAATTCCTCTCGTATTGGATGATTGGATGTGTTTCATGAGATTTTGGTACTTCACATTTCAGTAGATAGCAATCGAAGAAAGAAAGGAAATCATGGTCCACCTCAGTAGCTGCAACCAGTTCAAATCAACTTGGACTTTCACGAGATGATACAAATCACAAAACCCATCTCTAACCAAGCATTAACAAACCACCATTCATTTAGGATTTCCTAACTGAATTAGCAGAATGTGAAGCCAAGGGAAAAGCCCCATTTCAATCATATCATTTCATATAAACCCCAAATGTAGAAATTGCAACGAATTTTCACACGACAACTGAAATCACAGAAATCCCATCTATAATCAAGCATAAGAACCACATTCTCTAGAAGTATCAATTGAGTTTACCAGAATTTAAAAAAATAAAAAGGAAAAAAATAGCAATCTTATCGTTTCTAACAAAATTCAAATGCATAAAATACATCCCTCCATGACAATCAAAATGTAAACTTTCTTGGCTAAATTTAAGCAGTGAGAGAGTGTGTGATAGAGTGAGTGTGAGAGAGAGAGAGAGAGAGAGAGAGAGAGAGAGAGAGAGAGGCATACCCGCAAGAAAGTGACCCTGCGGAGGGCAGCGAGAAATGGGAGTGCGAGAAAGTCAGTGAAGGCCATAAATCAAGCATCAAATGAAGTCTGTAAAAGTTCTGACTGAGTTTAGACAAGCAAATACAACAAAGTGGTTTCCATGCCTTGTTGGAGTAAGTTATCATTGCCGCTTTTGTTTTGAAACGAGTCAGCAAGTTCAGTTGATATCCTGCATTTATCAGATGGACATGCTTAAATCATTGGCATCTAGATTAAAGTGGAAACTAGCGACAAAATCATATATCAGATAATGTTAAGGAAACGAAAAGCACCATCAAACACTTGCAATGCTTCTGTTAGCCAATAGAAAGCAATCTCATGCAAAATGTTCAAACTTAGCAAATGGCCCATGGATTGGCAACCAATAGAAAACTAGCAGATGTACATTCAGATGGAACACTACAAATCCAGCAACGACTTACAAGCAATTCCTTTAGGGTGCATGAAATCCAGTGGTAGAAAGTTGCTAATTTCACATACTAACTGAATTTACAGGAGTACACAATGTTATGTGTAAAAATTGGAAATTTTCATAACTATAGAGGAGTATAGAAGATTTAAGTTGAAGAGGAGATTGAAAAGAAAAATGACTAACCTCATTAAGAATATTATACATTTCCCATAATCGTTATGTCTTGTAAATCTTTCGAAAACACTTTTGAATGAAGATCCACACTGCAAGAAGGAAAACAAAATTTGTGGCTGAACCGATACGGTCTACTACGAACGGCTGCCTACGTACCCAAAAAGGGATTTGGGATCAAGCCACTACGTAGTTCTTTTAATCTTCAAATCATGTCATTTTACGCATAAACAGATAGAAACTCATAACAAATCACACAAGAAATATGTCTACATTAGACAAACAAAACAACTAAAGAAACCAAAATAACCGTTTAGTCAAACCATCCAAAATAAAGTCAAATAACCCATAATTCCTGCAAATTACAAACGTCTATGCTGTCAACAAAAAGTGTTTAACCAAAGCCCTTAAAACTTCATTTCTTCATCAACACGTTAGCCCAAACAAGAACATCACCTAAGTTGCAATCTCCAAGTTTCTTGTCGCTAACATCATTAAACACATCTGCAGTGGGATCATCAATAGCATCTAATATGACCTTGCAATGTTGCTCAGCGACACCCACCCTATTTGTAATCTTTCGTCCACATGCAACAACTCGACCACGGATGTCTGTCAAGTAACAAATATTTTCCATCATTGGAGTTGGGACCGAGTTTTGTTGACGACTTGAGACCTCCCCGGATCGAAGATGGGCCTACAACAAATAATTTTATTACTTTCGTGAAGTGCATAATAATGATATATATCTTAAGAAACGAAAATATTATGCCACTTTGTCACGTCAAATGCAATACCTGCGATGCAGCCGTACTAGGGGAGCAATGCGCAGGCTGAACTTGACCAAGAATATGCTGCGTAAGTTCAGCAATCTTCTCGTCAAAATGATTTTTCAATGAATTCATTGATTCTTTAACTTCTTCAATTGCTTTTTTATTGGCTCGATTCTCTTCCATGTAGGGGGTGGATGTAATAATAATAGTTTTTGAAATATGACCCAAACCCCGGACACGTCCCCTTCTGTCACGACCACAAACCTATACAATAATCCATCATGAATTATGATGCATGTATATTAGTAATGGAAAGATAAAGTAAAACTATGTATATAAAATTGAGGATGATGAATGAAAAACCTGTGCAACAGGATCATGGTTTAAATCTTTTTGTTTACTAGTCGAGTCACTTGCAATTATGGCATTTATTCTTTCAGCTGTGACGCTTAGCTCTTGCGTGGGGAAAGACCCATCGGATCTACTATGGGTGGCCATAAATAAGTCTGTCCTTGTGATGGTAATTTCTGGATTTTCCTTTTGCTGTAATTTGCAATGGAAAATCATGTTAACATGATTAAATATTCTTAACTTTTTGTATGAAAATAAAATTTTGTAAATTACCATTAACTCTTCCGTCCTAGCAGATCCCCGTCTACCAGTCGTATGAGGGAACTTCAGCTCATGTCTGGAAGCCTTTCCCTTTTCACGACGAGTCTTCGCCTGTTCCATGGATTCCAAATCAACAAACCTGTCCCATTCTTCTTGCTTCACGCCTTTGGGACAATTTCTTTTTCTAATCGCATCCTGATCATACTTATCATATATCTTGCGCAATTTGTACTTCCAGTCCCTCCATGCCTTAGTAACTTTCTTAAAGGTTTCCTCTTTGTACTTGTTGTCAATGTCATATGAGTCCTATATATTTCATTATGTAGCAATCAGTCAATTAATATTAGATTGTAAAAGTTAAAAAGCAAAATGCAGATATTTCAATGCTTACCAAAATGGTAGACCAAATATTATCCTTAATTGCATTAGGAACCATGCGCCAATCATTGTATGTAAGTGGACAGTGTGTCCTGGTCACACTCCCTATAAATATCTTAGCACCTTACAAGGTACATTTGGGGCAGTTGACCTTACTCCACGATCAAATTTCCATCTGCTGGTTCCACATTTTGGACAACTCTGCTTATTAGAATGCTCCTTCCAGTATAAAATACAATCGTTATGGCATGCATGTATTGTCTCATAGTTCATACCCAATGAACCAATCAACCTCTTCGCATTATAAGTACTATCTGGCAAAGAGTTCTCGCTTGGCAAAATTTTCTTGAGTAGGCTTAACAACTCCGTAAAGCTATTGTCTGACCACTGATACCTAGCTTTCATGCTCATCATCTCAATTGTGACAGACAACTTTGTATGCTCAGGTTTACACGATGGATATAAGGGTTGCTTTGCATCCTCCATTAATTTCTTGTACCGAGAATCATCACCTAAGTCATCTTGAAGTTGAGTACTATCTTCATTGTTAACCTCATTCATACATGCATCTAAGTCATCAGGTTGAAAACGACCAAAAGTATCATTCACCAAATCAACCATTCGAGGAAACATATCTTCGCTATGATTATTGACAGATGTACTTGCACTTATATTTGGACATTGTTCCCCATGGTGAAACCATGTCGTGTATGTCTGATCCTATGCCATTAAAAAACAAATGGTCGTAAACTGTTTTTAGTTCCATCTTCCCACCTATATTATAACATTTCACACAAGGACAACAGTGCCAGTCAACACCATTTGAATTCTGTTTCGCAAACTCTAAGAACATTGCAACACCTTCCACATATTCAGGGGTAAACTTTTCTGCCCTCATCCAATTCTTACATGGGGTTGTCGAAGCCATCTAAACGCAAGAAACATATTCATAGAGAAAATTAGAGATGACGTGCATAATTGACAAATATGAATTTAAATCGATAGCAACTAATTAACCTACTCTTATCTACTACATACTAGTAATTTCTAATTGCATGTGTATGAAGTACATACATCTTCCGGAGTACCAATGCTGCGAGTGCTTGCCAACTGTATTTTTTTTTGTAGTCCGTGTACTACACATTGTCTTACTTAACGTGAATCAACTCGGTGGGGCCCACATTGATGTATGTGTTTTATCCACGCCGTCCATTCGTTTTTCCAGGTCATTTTAGGCCATGAGCCCAAAAAATGAGGCAGATCCAAATCTCAGGTCGAACATCACCTTAGAGTACACGTAGCATGGATATGTATCAATCGGTGTCGTCCATCTATTCTGCCCGAGCTTAGATGTTAGATTTCTGAACATCAAATCTATGGGTGCAGTTATACATCCAAAGTGGGGCCCACTAGAAGGAAGGTAGTGATTGATAAATCGACTTGCTACGTGTACGGTAGAGAGCACAAACAGGTGAAGAATGATGGACGGAGCTCTTCCCAGTTGTTCATAACTTCACATATACATGGATGAAGGGAAAACACAAATATAAGCTCAATCCAAAACTTCTGTTCAATCAAATTTTTTTTCAACAGTAGGTATTTAATCCCCACCATGTAGTCCACTTGAGCCTTGGGACTGCCTCATTTTTAGGCTTGTTCCCTAAAATGAAGTGGAAAAATGGATGGACAGGTGTGGATAGTACCCAATCCGCGTCCGTACACTCACAAATCCCTAATTAGGGATTGGACAATACAAATCCCTAATTTGGCATTCGACAATAAAAATCCAAAAAAAAAAGTAAGCAAGGTTAGGGTTAGGGTTTTTTACCTGGTGGAGGAAGTAGAGGAGAGAGAGAGTGGGAGCAGTTGTTGTACACCCACACGCTGGAGAGAGAGAGAGAGAGGGGGTCTGTCCGTGAGTGACAGAGAGGGGGGAGGGGGGGGCGTGAGACAGAGAGAGACAGAGAGAGCTTGCGTGAGAGAGAGAGAGAGAGAGGGGGGGGGGGGGCGTGAGACAGAGAGAGACAGAGAGAGCTTGCGTGAGAGAGAGAGAGAGAGAGAGAGAGAGAGAGAGAATGAATTATATAACACCTTAGTGGGCATTACCCCTACCGTGTGGGGCCCATTGTGATGGATTTTTTATATATCTATGCTGTCTATCTATTTTCTCATATCATTTTAGAATATGATCTAAAAAAATCTTAAGAAGATCCAAATCTCAGGTGGACCATACCACTATAAACAGTGATTAATAACCATTAAAAACGTTTCGTGGGCCATAAAAGATTTCGATCAATCTCATATTTATATTTTCCCTTCATCAAGACCTTATTGACATTATCAAGAGCTTGGATTGCAAATAAACATGACCAAAACCTTATCACGGGCTCTTTGGAATTTTTAATAGTGGAGCACTCAATCACACTGTTTCCAGTGGTATGGTCCACTTGAGATTTGGATCTGGATAATTTTTGGAACCTTATCCTAAAATGATCTGTATAAACCGATGGACGGAGTGGATATACAAAATATCATCCACGTGGGCCATAAGGTAGGGGTAACACCCACTTATCCGTTCCCGGGTAACACATAATTCGCTACCCTCTCTTTTTTTTTGCGGAGAATAAGTAACACCTAACTCAACTCTCTTATTGTACAGAGTAAACTCTGTTGAGCCCACCTAGAATGTATGTGCTTCATCTATTCCGTCCATATGTTTTTACAGATCATTTTAAGGGTTGAGCCCAAAATTTAAGCATATCCAAATCTCAAGTGTACCATACCACAGGAAACAGTGGGAAAAATGATTTCCACCGTTGAAGCCTTTCCATGCCCCACAGTGATGTTTATTTGTCATCCAACCTGTTCATAACATCACATGGACATGGATGAAGAGAAAAATAAATATCAGCTTGATCAAAAACTTCTGTTTGCTCTCAAGAATTTTTCAATAGTAGACATTCAGTTCACACTTTTCCTATGGTGTGGTCCACTTTAGATTTTGATATGCTTAAATTTTTTGTTACATACTTAAAATAATCTTTTAAGATGGATGGACGGAGTGGATAAAATAAGTAAATCACGGTGGGCCCCTCAAAGTTTACTCTGCACGGTTAGCGTGCGGAGTTGCTCACTACGCAGTCTGCTTCTGGGCGAGACTTGGGTGAGACTGCCGAACCAGTGAAGTGGGTGGGACCCTGAACCTAGGGCCCACCTCGATGTATTCCTTGTAGATCCATGCCGTTAATCTGCTTTTAAAGATTATTTTGTACTATTTTACCAAAAATGAAGAAGATTAAAATTTTTAGTGGACTACAACATAAGAAACACTGGTTAATGACCATTAAAAAACCTTTTGTGAGCCACAAAAGTTTTCTATCAACCTGATATTTATTTTTTCCTTTCATCCCTGTCTACGTGCCCTTATCAACAGATTGGATGGTCAATAAACATTACGGTGGACTCTAGGAAGTTTTTAATGGTCACAGTTGAATTATAACTGTTTCTTGAGTTGTGGTCCACCTAAAATTTCTATCTGTTTAATTTTTGGTATTTCATCCTAAAATAATACAAAGAAACAGATGGACGGCATGGATCTACAAAGAATACATCCACGTGGGCCCTAAGTTTAGGGTCCCACCCACATCGCTGGTTCGGCAGTCTCACCCAAGTCGCGCCAAGAGCGGATTAGGTGAGACCCCTGCCTCACCCAAGATGGTGCGGCCCTTACCGTCGGTTACCGTGGGGCCCACCTTGATGTATGTATTATGTATCCACACCGTCCATCCATTGTTACAGATAATTTTAGAGAATTAAAAAAAAAATAAAGCAGATCCAATCATCAGGTGGACCATAACATAGGAAACAGTGGCGATTGACCATTAATAGGGCACAGAAGTTTTCGATGAAGCTGATATTTGTTTTTTTACCTTCATCCAGGATCATGTGACCTTATCAACAGATTGGATGGTAAATAAAAAGTACAGAAACATGAAGGTGAGTCCTAATAAGTTTTAAATGGTAGGATGGTCAATCACCACTGTTTCTTATGGTATGGTCCACCTGATAATTTTTTCTGCTTCATATTTGGGATAATAGCCTAAGATAATCTGGAAAAACGGATGGACGGAGTGGATACATAATACATACATCAACCTGGGCCCCACGGTAAGGGCCGCACCGTCTTAGGTGAGCCCGGGATCTCACCAAATCCACTCTCAGTCATGCCAGTATTCTTGGGACGGGAGAGAATCAGATGTTACCCTGGTAACACCTTAGTCGGTGTTACCTCTACCGTGTGGGGCCTAGATTGATGTATCTTTTATATATCCATGTCGTTCATATGTTGTTATGTCTAATTTTAAGACAAAATCCAAAATTATAAGAAATTCCAGATCTCAGGTGGACCATACCAATAGAAAGAATGATGAATAATCATTAAAAGCATTTCGCGGGCCACAAAAGTTTTAGATCAAGATGATCTTCAAAATTTCTATTCATCCAGATCTTCCTGACATTATCAAGAGCTTGGATTGCAAATAAACATTACGGAAACATTACCATGGGCTCTTTGGAATTTTTAATGGTGGACACTAAATCAGCACTATTTCCAGTGGTATGGTCCACTTGAGATTTGGATTTGCATAATTTTTGGAAGGACATTCTAAAATGGGCCGGAGAAGCGGATGGACGGCGTGGATATACAAAATACTATCCACGTGGGCCGGTAGGTGGAACACCAACGGATTGTTCCCGGAAGCGGATTGGCTGGTGCGGGAGCGGATAAGCTGTTACCCGGGTAACACCTTAGTGGGTGCTACCCTAACTGTGTGGGGCCCACCTTGATATATTTTTTGTATATCTACACCTTCCATCTGTTTTTCCATATCATGTTAGGGCCCAATCCCAAGTAATAAGAATATCCAATTCTCAGGTGGACCATGCCAATAGAAATAGTGATGAATATCTGTTAAAAACTTTTTGCTGGCTACAAAAGTTTTGGATTAATCTTATATTTCTATTGTCCCTTCATCCAGATCATATTAACATTATCAACGGGCTTGATTGCAAATAAACATTATCAAAACCTTACGATGGGCCCTTTTGAAATTTTAATGATGAGGCACTCAATCACCGTTGTTTCCTGTGGTATGGTCCACCTGAGATTTGGATCTGCATAATTTTTTGTAACCTGTCCTATACTGGTCTGTAGAAAAGAATGGACGGCATAGATATACAACAAATCATAAATGTGGACCCCACGGTAGGGGTAACACCCACTAAGCTGTTACAGGGGTAACACCTAATCCGCTCCTGGCTGGTGCACCCAACACCAGCTAGTTACAGCTGGTGAATGGACGTGACGTACGGAGAGCCAGTGGGCAGTCAACGAGCACCGTGTTTGTACCAATTTGTTATGAAGATTAAGGCTCTGTGGACCCCACAATGATGTATATAGTACATCCAAACCGTCCATATATTTAGGGAGATCATTTTAGTATATGATACCTAAAATGAGTCATATTAAAAACTCAAGTGGACCACACCAATAAAATTATTGTGGGGACAATGATTATCACCGTTAAAACATACCCACGGTCCACCATGATGTTTATCTGTCATCCAAACTGTTCATAAGGTCACACGGACCTGGATGAAGGGTAAAAATAAATATCAGACTGATTCAAAACTTCTGGGACCTCCAAAAAGGTTTCAATGGTTTACGTTCAATCTCCCACTGCTTTCTGCAGTGTGGTCCACTGAATCGTTGGATCTGTCCGATTTTTTGGGTCCAGCCTTAGAATGATTTCATAAAATGGACGGACGGTTTGAATATAACAAGTACCTAATGGTGGGACCCACAGAACTTGATGACGTCACTGCATTAATACATAGAGGTGCGCCCTATGTTCAGAATCCCACCCGATCTTAAATTCCGGGATCTCACCCCAGTGGCGCCCGAGAAAATATTTGCTACACCCACGAGTAAGCTACGCTCGCTACACCGGGTGTACCAATGACCCATCATGATGCATTTGTTGTATCTACGCCGTCCATCCATTTACCGAGATCATTTTATGGCATGATACTAAAAATCAGGCAGATTCAAAGCTTAAGTGGACCTATAATAGAAAATAGTGGGAATTAAACGCCAACCATTAAAAAATTCTTGGGGGTCACCTGAGCTTCTGATCTGCCTCATTTTTGGTATCATGCCCTAAAATGATCTCTCCAAATGAATGGACGGAGTGGATATAACACATACATCATGGTGGGGTCATTACTACACCCGCTGTAGCTAGCGTAGCTAACTCGTGGGTGTAGCAAAAATTTTATCGTCGTGCCAGGTAACAAGGCGAGAACGGATTAGGTGAGACCCCGGCCTCACGTAAGAGGATGCGGCCCTTATCGTGAGTTTGTTGTGGGGCCCACCTTGATGTATGTATTATGTATCCATCCCGTCCATCCGTTTTTTTCACATCATCTTAAGGGATTATACCAAAAATTAAGCAGATCCAATTATCATGTGAACCATACCATGAGAAACAGTGGTGATTGCCCGTCCCACCATTAAAAACTTCTCAGGGTGCTCCTTAATGTTTATGTAGTGTTTATTTACCATCCAATCTATGTATAACGTTAAATTAGACTGTATTAAGGTAAAAAAACAAATATCAGATTGATCCAAAACTCTTGTGGCCCATTAATGGTCAATCACCACTGTTTCTTATTCTATGGTCCACCTGATAATTGGATATGTATGATATTTGTTTTAATGCCATAACATTATGTTTATAAACAGTTGGACGGTGTGGATACATAATATATACATCAAGGTGGGCCCCACGGTGAACCTACGTAAGGGCCGCACCGTCTTGCGTGAGAACGGGGTCGCACCTAATCCGCTCCCGTAACAGGCGTGGATTTCCAGCGAAAGCCTTGCGCAGGAAGTTACTCCGCTGGGAACCAAGGTGGGGCCCACAGTGATTATTTTCATAAATCCACCCCGTCCATCCGTTTTGGGAACTCATTTTAGGATATGAGAACAAAAATGAACCCGATCCAAGACTCAAGTGGGCCGAAAATGTGAGGATTGAACGTCCACAGTTGAAATATTTGTAGAGCCACAGGTGTTTCGAAACAGGATAATATTTGTGTTTCCTGTTCATCCCAGTAGTAGTGACGTTATGAACGGTATGGATGTCATATAAACATCACTGTCGACCCCAGGGAGGTTTCAATGGTAGTAATTTACCTACCCACCTTTTCCTTTAGTGAGGCCCACTTGAGTCTTGTATCCGGTTCATTTTTGTTTCCATGTACTAAAATGAGCTCCCAAAACGGATGGACGAGGTGGATTTATTGAAAAACATCATGGTGGGCCCCACCTTAGTTCCCAGTGCAGGAACTTCATGCGCAAGGCTTTCGCACGAAATCCACGCCCCCTTTGGAAGGGGCGTGGCTTCGCCGAACCCCGTATCCACCGAGGTCGGTGGATCCCTTATCGTGCTGTCCACTGTGTTATGTTTGTGTGTTACATCCACGCCGTCCATTCATTTTAAAAACACATTTTACAGCATGATTAAAAAAATGAAGTACATCCAAATCTCAGGTGCACCATAATACAATAAACAATGGTACTCAACCATTAAAAGCTTATAGTGGGTCACAAAAGTTTTGGGTCAAGCTGATATTTGTTTGGTATCTTCATCCAGGTCTTTGTGACCTTTTCAACAAATTGGATGGAAAATAAACATTCCAGTGGTCCCCATGAATTTTTTAATGGTGGGGATTCAATTACTACTATTTCATGTGGTATGGTCAACCTAAGATTTGGATCTTCCTCATTTTTTGGGTAATTCCCTAAAATGAGCTTTCAAAATGCATGGACGGTGTAGATGTAAGGTACATACATCACAGTGGCCCCACAATTGGGAATCCACAAACCTTAATTACCGGATCCAGGGATCCACCCAAACCGCGCCTGGATAAAAGGCTTGCGTATTGAGTAAACTCTGTGGGGTCCACACCTTGATTGTGGGGCTTACAGTGATATATGTGTCTTAAATCCACACCATCCAACCATTTTGAAATATCATTTTACGGTATGATACCAAAAATGAAGCTGAGTCAAATATTAGGTGGACCACACCATAGAAACAGATGTGATTGAATCTCTACACTTGAAAACTTCATGGATTTCACTGGAATGTTTATTTGCCATTATTTTCCATCCAACCTATTTGTAAGGTCACAAACACCTAGATGAATAGACCACAAAAATATCATCTTGATCCAAAGCTTTTGTGGCCCCACAGGAAGTCTTTAATGGTCAATCATCACTGTTTCCTCTGCTATGTCCCATCCGGGACTTAGAATTGCTTCATTTTTTGGAACACGCCCTAAAATGAACTTTCAATATGGATGTACGGCGTGGATGTAGTCACATTCATCAGAGTGGCTCCACGTTCAGGGTTCCCACCCACCAGGATTCGGGTTCTTACCTTTTTTTGTATAATGTCTTAAAATTATCTCACAAAGTGGATGGACCGATTTAGATTTCTTAAAATATCAATTTTGGTATAATGTCCTAATGTCCTAAAATTGTTAATTTTTTTTTAAATAATACAATTTTATTTTTCAAAATCACATTTTTTAATAAACTTGTCAACTTTCAGAATTCAAAATGTCAAATTTTTTTAATCAAATTTCTCAAAAATTTTCAATATACAAAATCCTATTTTATTTTTAAAAATTGTAATTTTTTTTCAATTTTTTTTCACACTTATAAATTTTATTCTATCTTCGCAGTTTTTTTTAAAATCTTAATTTTTTAAGAATGACAATTTCTTCTTGGTTCTTTGTAAATCCCGAATTTCTTTTCAAAATCTCGTTATTTTAAATCTTAATTTTTCTTAAACATTATTAGTTTTATTACAATTTTTTTTCAAACTTCTTAATTTTTTCTCAAAATCGCAATTCAATACATAAACACTTTTTTCAAAATATCAATTGTTTTTTCAACATTTCATTTTCTATCAAATTTCTCAATTTTTTTTACAAAATACAAAATCTAAATTTCTTTTTAAAAATCACAATTTCTATTTTGAAAATATATTTTTTCAAACCGATAAATTTTATTCAAAATTCTTAATTTATGTCAAAATGCCAACTTTTTTTAAATCCTTTTAAATCCTAATTTATGTCAAAATTCTTTCAGATTTTTTGTTCCTTTTTAATTCTAATTATTTTCAAATTTTTTATTTTTTCTACATTTCAATTTTTCTTAAACATTATTAATTTTATTACATTTTTTTTCAAACTTATAAATTTTATTCAAGATTAACTCAATATTTTTTCAAAATCACAATTTTTTAAACTTTCCGATGTTCGTTTTCAAAATACCAATTTTTTGACAATCTAATTTTTTTTTTATCAAAATATGTCAACATCTTTCAAAATGCAAAACCTCAATCTTCCTCAAAGTCTACATTATTTCAAACTTATACACTTTGTTCAAACGTCTTAGTTTATTTCAAAATGTCAATTTCTTTCAAAATTCTATTTCTTTTTAAAATTTAGAATATTATTTTCAAAATTTTGAATTTTTCCAAATCCCATTTTTTCTTAAATATTGTTAATTTTTATTAAACTTGTCAACTTTTTTTTAAAAGTTATTAAAGAAAAAAATTTATTTAAAATGAATTGGGAGATGTATAATTTTCAATTTACGACGGACTAGATCCGTCGTTAACTCCAAGAACGTTCGTCGATAAATCCCAACGTCCCGTCTCCGGAAGCAGAATTTTACGACGCAGGAAATTCCCCTTGAATTACATTACATTACGACGGATTAGATCCGTCGTAATATTAACGACGGACAATATTCGTCGTTAATTAACAGTTATCGACGGATTCTGGTCCGTCGTACAATTTTGTCGATTAAACACGCCAAAGCCGGAGGTGGTAGTAGTTAGCGACGGACTGTTTTCGCCTTAACGACGGATATAGTCCGTCGTTAATATTAACGACGGATATAATCCGTCGTTAAACCAAGCCTTTTTTAACGACGGACCAAGTCCGTCGTTAAACCAAGCGTTTTTGTGTCGTTTTTGCGCTGTTTTGGCGTAGTGATCGTTGTGCATTGTGAGATTAAATGATTATTATGTGTTGAATGGTTTAGTCAATCATGAATGCTAACTGTTTGATGAAATGCCTATGATAGTGTTTACTTACAAATTGATCATATAATTGCCTTGAATGTTATTGTGATAATCTTGGTTGATAATATTGACTTGATTAGTTTTAAAGTGTAATAGAAAATTTAAAAAGTCCTATTCACCCCCTTCTAGGACATTAGGCATATCTCCGAGTATCTCTACAAGCGGTAAAACAGCAATTTCAGGTTAAACGATTCTAAATTATTTTAGTAACTATAGAATTAGAATTAGTTAGGTTTTACTGTTTTCCTAGGACTAGTTTATGATTTTCTAGAACTAACATCAATTGCTTTGTTTTGTAGGAAATTCTTCTAGTTCAAGCTAAACGGTAACATCTTCCTATCTTAGAACTTTTTCTATTTTCGGTTTTATAAAATTTTTAGTTTTTCTAGATTGTGGATCTAGGATTTAGATATAGATTTTTTTGTGTGATTTATGTCCCTATTAAAACTAGAAAAAATGCTCAAAAGGGAAGTTTTTCCTGTGTTTCATTATTCTGGGGGATTTTATGTATAGAGACATTCATAGACAATCGTAAGCAATCACAAAGTGTACACAAGAGAGATATCGCTGGGCGAATTTTATTCCAGAGATTCTGAGATCTTTTACATTCCAGTCTGTGATACTGGTCACAAGCCTTTAATTACATCAATGGTTGATCACCCTTGATTAGAAGGCAAAAGACTAATCCGTCGAGGATAATGGTCTTGAGTTCATGGTCATATAGACCTATTTGTTTTCTTGTTATGGACTGAGTCATGTTTTTAGACAAGTCAGATGTCTATGTCTCATTTTCTTTCGGATTGTCCGAGTTGAGGGACTATCAGGATTTTATCGAGTGGGGCAACTCTGGGCTGTTGGCCTCTAGAATACACGAGCATTGAATGTTGGTCGGCACGACCCAAGGCCCGCGACCGTATTTTTATGACGGGTGACCTTAGGAAGTCACTCTGCAACTTCCTAAGCGAGATTTTCAATCGAGTGGGGCAACTCTGGGCCATTGGCCTTTGGAATATACGAGCATCAAAATGTTAGTTGGCATGACCCAAGGCCAGCGCCCTTATTTTTATGACAGGTAACCTTAGGAAAGCACTCCGCAATCGCCTCATCAACTTAACCAACGGACCCGTTGTCGATGGGTAGAGCATCGACTGTCTTTTTTGTAATGACAGTCCATAGCATGATGTTTCAAGCTTTGTTAGAACTTTTTTGTTTATGGTTTCTTTTGGTAACCATAATCCCTTAGGTTTTGCCTCGGACCTTTATCCACGATGAATAACTTTGTACATTAAAGTAAATATGTTCATTTTTGGAGTTCGGCGACTCATCTTCGAGAATATTCTTTCTTCTGAATGCTTTCTGATGATCGATTCGAGATCGAATAGGCTATATCGGGCTAAGATCTCTTGAGGATTCGAGTTCAATGGGATGGATCGGCTATCTCCGATGCCTGTAAGTGGCTAATTATCGAGTTTGATATGTGCCTGTATATGCCAATTTCTGATGAATAATAGGGATCGGTGCCCCGTGAATGTTTAACTTGACTATTTTATAGCCTGAGTACATTAGCTTTGCCTTAGCATCTTCGAGATTGCAGTTGATTTCATTTGGCTTTAGTCAATTTTCGAGCCAACAGGGCACTTCCCAAGGCTGAAAATGACTAAGTAGTGGGCCTGTTTGCGGTCTGATCGGGGTATTCGGTGAATACCATCGATGATCGACCTTGAACAGGGATGGATCATGTCTATGAGGATCGTAATAATGCTAAATCCACTTTAGCATCAGTGCGATCGCATTTTGTTTCACTCGACGTAAGTCGATTTCTGAGCTAACAGGGCACTTCCCAGGGCTGAAAATGACTAAGTACTAGACATGTTTACCGCTTAATTAGGGTATTCAAAGGTCCTGAGATCTGATAACCTCAATGCGGTGCATAATTATGGTGTATCATGCCATAAAGAAGAGAAGTTTTTCTCTCTGGCTCGGTCCAATTCCTCCCGATTCTTCTCGATTTCGGCCGTTTCTGGCTCTTTCAGAAGGATTTTCGGAGCTGCAAAATTGGCTAAGTGTTGTTATTTTTTTTATTGAAACATGGATTTGGGCCATTTATTATCGACCGTTGGAGAATTTGATCCGAGGGGTGGATAGATCTCATCGGTGTGCATCTAAGAGAGGCCGTTTGATCGAAAACCGATTCCGATTTAAGGCGGACCACACAATGGAAGATCCACCCCTCTAACCAGCGTCCAGGCACATGGAGGGGTGGTATGGGCGCATGTTGGAGTGGTTGGTAAGCTGGTGGGCGCATGTGCTTAGGAGGTGGGCGCATGCGCCCTCCTCCCGAGCGCATGTGCCCATTTTACATTAAAGATGAAGGAAGTGAAGATGTTCGGGGCGCATCTCATATTGCCCATGCGCCTGGGACCCAGTAGTGGGCGCATGTGCACTTAGACCTTGCATGCTTTTCATGCATTTTCAGGCCAAAAGGGGTGGGCGCATGTTCCCCTCGCACTTGGTGCAAAATATGACCTTCTGGCAAGCAGAGGTGGGCGCATGTCCCTTTGCAAAGTCGTGGAAGTCCACTACTTAAAGAATTTTAGGATTTTCTCCCTCTGTACTTGGTTCTGACGGGGGATATCCCTTTCCGGCAAGGTCATCTGGCGAGGGATGATGGAGCGAGTGCGTGTTACCTCTTACGTTGCTCTGAGGTCAGGAATGGGATGATGTCAATACTTGTCATGAGGTGGACCTATTATTTATAGTAGTGCAATTGGGTTCGGGTTCGATCCGGTGGGTATTTCTCGACTCATGTGTTTTTGGGATGTTTTCCGGGCGCATGTATTGGGCGAAAGTGGTGAGTGCAAGGGTCCGGGCGCATGTCAGTTTTAGGCCAGGCACATATCGTTTTCCGACGAGTTTCCGGGCAGTCTCCGGGAAGTTTTCCAGATTGTTTTGTTTCGGGCATATGTTACGGGCGCATGTCCCTCATGAAAATTTTCACTTCTCCCACTACTTGATAAATTTTGGATTTTGGCATTCTGCAAGAGAGAAAAGCTTCCAGACTTAGATTTTTTAGGATTGGCTCCGACGGGAGACCTCTAGAGGACAGCTACCTTTTTTGGGATTGCGGTCATGGATGCCAAGCCAATTTTAGGTTGGGATCAACCTCCAGAAGGAACAAGATGGGGTGTGGAGGTCCAGATGTTGTAAATTTTGGTACTTCCTAATTTTGAGCCTCCGGGTCGGATTTTCGTATAGGAACATTGTTCCGGGAAGCGCGCACATGGAAATATGCACTATAGGGACTTCAAACTTGTTATTTAAGGGTTTTAGGGCACTCCGGATCATTTGGCGGTGGTACAGATGTTCCGATTCGATCATAAATGGTACCTGTAGGCTTTCAGACCCTTTTGGTCAGCTCCAAACAGGGGCAAAATGCATTTCGAGGTGTGCAAGTAAAGATATACACCGCGTTACTTCGAAACTTGCAGTCTAAGGGTTTCATGTCATTTCAGATCATTTGGTGGTGACCCGGATTTTCAATTTTGCTCCAAAATATCATTTATAGGTTTTGGCTGCGATTGTGTGGTTAGGGTTGCACTGGCATTTTTCGGGTGTTTTCGATCTCGAAACTGATCCAAATTGTCGTAGATGGACTGTTGGGTGTTTTTTTTTTACCATGGGTGCGAATTTGAGCCCCAACAATCCCGTTGGGAACGTGACCACAGAAAGCGTCTCCAAACCAAGGTTGGTTTAGTTGGACCACTATCCATCCAAAGACGAGTTAGAAAATACATAGAACATTGTGAAAGTTTGGGGAGTATGGATCAAACACTGTTAAGGGATCCTCCTCCCACTCCCACTACAAATGAAAATCAAGAGGGAGTAGGAGAGAATGAGGTGCACAATGCTCCTCCAATGAGAGCTTTACGTGATTATTTACAACCAGGTTGTGCTACCACACCTTTGTGCATGTTATTTCCAAATAATGCTGGGGCAATTGATATAAAGCCAAGGGTAATTTAAATTTTACCTAAATTCAATCGGCTAGATTCTGAGAGCCCATATCTACACTTGAAATAATTTGATGAGGTAGTAGCTACATTGCAATATAAAAATGTGACGGAGGACGTAGTGAAATTAAAGTTATTCTCTTTCTCTTTGAAGGAAAGAGCCAAAATATGGCTTCACTCTCTAAGACCAAGGTTGATTGGGACATGGACTAAAATGACCCGGGGGGTTTTAAAAAAATTCCTCTGGGCTCATAAAACAAACACCCTTCGACGAGCCATAATGAATTTTTCTATAAAAAAGAGTGAAACTCTCTTTCAAAGTTTGGAGAGATACAAGGACCTCCTGCTTGCTTGTCCACATCATGGCTACGAGATATGGTGAATCATTAGTTTCTTCTATGAAGGATTGAACTCGAATATGCGTTAATTCGTAGAGATGATGTGTAATGGTGAGTTCATGAGCAAAGATCCAAAGGACGCATGGAGTTACTTGGACATGTTGGTCGAGAATGCCCAATCATGAGATACCTCAGACAAATCTAGTAACCTCAAGCCGCCTCAACAAAAAGAGAAAGGAGGGATCTACATCCTTAAAGAGGGAGATTATGTTAATGCTAAGATAGCTAGCCTCACAAGGAAGATAGAGGCCATGGAATTAAGTAAGAGCGGAACTTCCAACTCCACTGAAGCTATTGAAAACATGTGTGAAATTTGTGCTGCTAATGTACACTCTACACAAGATTGTCCTATAATTCCTGCATTTTAAGAGTTGTTATAAGAGTAAGAAAACGCCGCATATGGTTATCAACGACCCTTCAATGGACCGGTAGGTAACACGTACAACTCTACTTGGAAGAACCATCAGTTTGAGGAATGGTCCCACGTCCAATCCTACCAACTCTTAGGGAGGGCCACCCATGCAAAACATGGCCCAACCTCAATTCTCAATAAAGGACAATTTAAAGGCATTTATGCAAGGAAAAACACAAATTAATCAAACAAATCAGCAAATGTTCCAAGAGATTAAGGTGTCGGTTGATGAGATTAAGGGACGTTTGAATGCTAGGGAAGGGACCTTTCCGGCCCAACCTCAGCTCAATCCTAAATAAGCACATGATATCAACACCCCTAACCTCCCCAAGCAATATTTGGAGTAAGAAAAATCCATCACCACTCTTAGAAGTGGTAAGCAAGTGGACAAATCTATTCGGGTGAAGGCCGATAAGCCTAATGATCCGGTAATTCCTGAGAATGAGGATGGACTTAGCTTAGCCCCACAAGAAACGAAACGCATTTATAAGCCCATAGAACCATTCCCTTTGAGATTGATAGCTCCAAAACCTCTCCCAAACTCTCGTGATATTTTAGAGGTTTTCAAACAAGTCAAGATCAACGTTCTATGCCATTAAAGAAATTCCCTCTTATGCCAAATTTCTAAAGGACTTATGCACAACCAAACGTAAATATAATGTGCAACAAAAGGACTTTCTCATTGAGCAAGTAAGTGACATTCTCACCCAAGAGACCCCCCAAAAAAATAAGGATCCCGGTAGTCCCATAATTTCATGTATCATTGGAGACTACTGGATTGAGCGTGCATTGCTAGATTTGGGGGCAGGTGTAAATTTAATCTCATACTCGGTATACGAGCAATTGGGTCTTGGTGAATTAAAACCCACCAAAATCACATTGCAACTCGCTAATCGATCTATTCGTGTGTCGAGAGGAGTCGTAGAGGATGTATTATTCCAAGTTGACAAATTCTACTATCCGGTGGATTTTATCGTCTTGGACACGCAACCGGTTATGGATATTAGCACTCAAATATCGGTAATTTTAGGCCGCCCATTCTTGGTTACATCAAACGTAATTATAAATTGCCGGAATGGGGTAATGTAATTGTCCTTTGGGAACATGACATTAGAGGTGAATGTATTCCATATGGGCAGAAGGCATAGGGATGATGATGATATCCATAAGGTAAACTTTATCGAGTCCATTATGGAAGAGGAGTTTATTTTAAATCAGAATTTTGATCATCTAGATGTTGTTTGCTTTAATCCCTTTGAGGATTAGGACGATGATGATGATCCTCATGAGATAAACATGATAGAATCTATGGAAGATGAGGAGTTTTTCCAACCCGATCTATCTAAAAGTTTGAAGACATGTGTGGCACACTTCAAGGATGAAACCAATTTGATTATTAATGAGGCCTTGGAAGTGCCAATTTCTGAAAGTTTACTTGACGAGTCACCAATTTCTAATTTACACCAATTTTTTATGCAAGAATTGAAAGAATTGGTGCTTGACTTGCCTACAGAGAAGTCAATTTCTAAAAGTATAGAGGTTGAAGACCCACTCCAACCTACACAAAAGTCTAAGAAGAAGGAAGACGTAAAGGGTCTAAATATGAAAACTTCCTCCCCTGAGGTCTCCTACACTCTAGAGGAGTGTTTGGCTTATTTTGAAGATTGGGATGATCCCATGATTAAGGATATAGTGTATGCCTTAAGGGAGACCCCTCCAATGCCTAAAAAGCTTTCTTCCACAGAGTGCCAACATGAAATATCAATTGTGGAAGCACCGGTGAAATTAGATTATATAGAGACCATATCGATTTGTGAGTATGAAGTGATTGAAGTCTCCACATCTCTTTGGTTTGTTCAAACCAATGAACAAAACTTCTGGGATGACCTATATTTCACAAACTTTTGCCCAAACAAGATAGAAAGTAGATCCATATTCACTGATTTCCAACCAATGCAATTCTCCTTTCCTAGTACATGTGACAACGTTATTGAGAAACCCGCTGAAATTTTTCAGCAGGATTTTTAATGGGTTATAATGATTGATGTCACTAATGTACTTCCAAAGCGGGATGGTGGATAGTTCTACTGAAAAATTTGTTACACCACTTGATGATCCTACTCAACTTTGCTCTTTTGGATGTTATTATGATGATTAATCTCCTTGTCTGATAGAGATTCTCTTTTTAAAAGGATAGCTTAAGAGTTGTTTATTGCTTTAAGTAGGATTAGGTCTAGTTTGTTTTCTATTTTAGTTTTGGTGCTTTAGTAGATTTAGTTGTCAGAGGTAGATTTTTATGATCAATTCTCTCAGGTACTCTCGTTCTCATTCTCTTTTATTTTTAACATTGCTCTCATTTCATATTGATTGTATATCTTTTACATTGAGGGCACTGCAAGATTTGGTTGGGGGTGAGATTCCTAGATGAATCTAGCAGATTGTTACATTTCGAGCAATGTTTGTAAAAAAATTTCAATTTTTCTAAAAATTCAAAACTCTTGTGGAAAACCTTGTTTCTATGCACTTAGGATGTCATAAGTATGAAAGAGTGGGAGATGAATTGGTATGATTTTGAGATCTCTAAATCAGCTTAAATTTAATAGTTTTCTATATGAATTCTCCTATTTATATGATTGATAGGAAATTTGAACACTTTTGAGCCTAGTTCACGTTACACGATTCTCATGGTTTGAAGGGATTATGTAGAATTGTAAATTAGTTGGACTTAGATCTAAGGTGTTAAGGAACCAAGCCGAGGAACTTTGTCCATCCTTGTTCATGAGAAAGAAGAATGGAAGATATGAATTTTTAAAAATCATATCTCATGTATATGAAAAGAAAGAAAGTTTGGTTATTATTGAATAATTGTTGAAAATTTCTGAAAAGGGCTACCTATTACCAACTAGGGGATGGTCTACCTGTAAACAAAGCTAGAAATGAGAAGTAGTCTAAAAATCGTCGAAGGAACTGTAAGGCAAATTCTTGTCATAGGCATTTGGTTGAGCTGTACACCTTTAGATCTTTAGTTTGATTTATTTACGAAGAAGGTAATCCTGAAAACTTATGAGATGAACATTCATTATGCACACTAGGTTAAACTTGTTCGAATTCTTCATTTATCAATCAATCAGTGGGGATTTTATGTGAACACTTGTTATGTTTAGAGAGTATAAGATTTTAACTTCTATCACCCGATTTTTCTAAATATTGCACTTGTATGTCTTGGAGTTTATAGAAGCATAGTTTCTGAAAGAAAGTTGGTTTAGGAAAGTTAGATTTGATTCACACATGTTTTGCTCGAGACTAGCAAAATGCTACTTGGGGAGTGTGTTGAGCTCTAAATTTTGCATATTCTAACCCCAATTCATCACACATTATGCATGGTTTACATGTTTAAAGACTAATCTAATACATGTTATTGTGTTTGTAGGAATGCGAGAGAGATTTCACCTATATGATGTTAAAAGACTCACTTTATATGCCTTAAAGATCAAAGGAAGAAAGGACAAGAGGAAGAGGTGAGATGTAATGAAGATTGATTAGAGGAATTATGAAAAATCACAATTCATAGAGTGTCCGGCCGATCGTCTGCCCAGCCGGCCACTGCAACAGACAGGCCGGCTAAGACCTCTAGAAACTAGAAATTCTCTAGACAAATTTTTACACTACCCGACCTGTGGTCCGACCGGCCGGCCGGCAGACAGGTTGGTTTGAGACAGAATATTGGTCTGTTGTTATGCAAGCTCTGACCGGCCAGCTAGCATCCAGACTGCGTAAGGAGACTCCGATTTCTGGAAGATTCCAAGTCGATAATGAAATTTTGCTATAAAAGGACACTTCTACGTCATTCCTAAGGCATCATAGAAGGTTTTGAAAGTTCAGGGAGGTGGAGAGGATCTTCATGGAGCGTTTGCAACTTCTCCAACTAAGGTTTTTATAGTTTTTCTGTACTTTCAAGTAGCTTTTCTTTTGATTCTAGTTGTAGTATGACAATGCTCAACTAGAACCTCTTAGCTAAGGCTAAGAGGTGAAGCTTGTAGCTAGTTTCATTGATTAATTCGTTTATCTAAACTATTCTTATTTCAAGTTTGGATTTTTAAGTTCTAGTTTAAATAAAGTTGGTATTTTTAGAAGTTTTATGAGAGTTCATATACTTCGGACATGAGTTACTTGCAATTCTCTAAGATTACCATGTTTGGATTGATTAGAATTGAATTATAGTAACCCTAGAGCATGTCAAGATCTCTCAGTATGGTTGTTACTTCGAAGGCTACAAGTTCAAGTTCTATGTGCTTAATTAGAACTAGAATCTGATTTCCTGAGTTAAATGGGATTATGTGTGATTGAATGCTATTAAGCCACGAATTATACATGTTCTAACCCCAATTCATAGCATAATGGTATAGTTTAAATTGTTAAAAGTTAAGGACTTAGCTTGCTTTTGTGTTTGTAGGTAAAAGAGAGAGAGGTCATGGATTTAATGTTAATTTGGAGGATTTGGAGTGATTAGAAGACCAAGTTTTGATGAGCCAAAGAAGTGAAGAAAATGCCTTGGAGAAATCAAGTTAAAAACCTGAAATGGCAGAAAAAAGTAAATTGCAGAGCTGTAAGGCCATAAAAGTAAAATGCAGTAAGTTCAGAAAATAGCCCTCAGTTGCTGTTGGACAGAATTCCGATCAATCGGAGTCCCATCGGAACTAACTTCGATCCATTGGAGTCATATCAGAGTCCCATAAAAAAAACAGATTTTTCCATAAGTCTTTGAACATATTTTCGATCAATCGAAGGAATTTCGATCCATCGGAAAGGGGTTCTCCGATCCATCGGAGATAAGTCCGATTATTCAGAGCTGTCTATGCAGGTGCGGAATATTTACGCAGATTCTCGAAGTTTCCAAGTCGGTGTGGGATTTCTCTTATAAAAGGCCACCTCCACTCTCTTCCTAGGGTATCTAGCAACGTGGAGAGCAAAAGATTCAAGACATAGGAGGCTTCCTAGCCTTCTACAACTAGTTTTCTTCTTCTTCTAGTTCTAGTTCTACTTTGTTTTTATGTTTTTCTTTAGTTAACCTCTTAGCTAGAGCTAAGAGGTGAAACTTATAGTTTTCTTAAATGGTTTAATTTGTTTTTGAGGTTTCAAGTTTAAATTTAATGTTGAACAATGGTTTACTTAAGTTTGAATGAAGTTCTAAGTAGTTTTTCTTAATCTTACGATGACTCATGGATGTTTGGAAGAATTATATTAGTTTCTTAATATTTTTGCAAAGATCTAGACCTGTACGCTCCGAGGAATCGAATTCACAGTGCTCTAGAAATTAGATCTTCATGTGAGAACTTTAAACCAAAGTTCTATCTTTTCCAGAAAATTTGAAATATGTGCTGGTTGTTTATGTGATTTGAATCAAGTTCAAACCATAATATTAGTTATGCCTAGTGACAGGGTTTAATGTTTATCATAGTTGTGATCTTAATCTATTGGAACTAGGATTGACCTATGTAAAAGAGTGTGCTCAAGTCCTAACTTGAATTGAGGGAGTCATTTCAATGAATAATAGATGTGACAGATTGTTTTGATAATATAACCACTCTATAATTCGACTAGATAGGATTTGATTTTGATTCTAGTTAAGTAATTGCAAAACCTATATGAAGTATACATCAAGGAGTGATATAAGTGGATCCTTGATGCTCTAGCTATTCCTTATTATCAAATTTTTTTTTTCATGTTTAAAACTGATTTCATAAACCCCTCTTAAGATTCTAGTTATTAGGATAGTTTGAATTATTTACCTCATTCCTTGTGAATCGACCTCGGTCTTACTGAGATTATTACTACATCGCAGCCCTTCACTTGGGAAAGCAATCAAGTTTTTGGCGCCGCTGCCGAGGAAAAGGTTAAACGGTTCCAATTGTTCTAGTAGCTATAGAGTAGTCTTAATTAGTTAGGATTTTCAGTTTTCTAAGTATAGATTTCTGGATTTTTTTTTAGGATCTGACAATTTTTTATTTTTTTTATTTTGTAAGACATTGTTGTTGATATACTTCTCACTGATTAGGTAACATCTCCCCATTTCCCTTCTTTTTATTTGTTTTCTTATGATGTGTTAGGTTTCGACCCCTTTTTTATTTCATCATGCATGATTGGATGAATGGTGCGTCAAGTACCTTTTAGAGGATGAGACATCGGATTGTGGGACCCAAACCCATTATGAAAACAATCCCTCCAAGTATGAGTATTTTTCTGAGATTCAATCAACCTCCACTACCCCCCAACGTAGAACATTGCGTGATTACTGTGATACATATGATGAGACATAGCGTAAGACGATGTGAGAGTACTAAAATGAAGCAAAATCGAACAATGGTTAGCCGGGTAAAACACTACGTGATTACTGGGTTGAAAATAATATGAGTGTTTCACCGAGTTTGACAAGAGGTAGGAATAAGAAAAAGGACTGGGGGAGTAATGACCAACCGATAAAGACATTGCGTGATAACTTATATGGTTATGCCTATCAACCATCTTATCACTCTTCGTCATATAACACGAATGATCTTCATCGGGAGAGTCATCACACCTCTAGTCCAAAGGAAGAACCAATCATGGTTATCGACAATTGTTCTAAAACGTTATGATAACATATACATATAAATCCTTGAGGACTTAGAGAAAGAGTATGAGTATGAGCAATCAATTCTAAACCACTCGCCATCTCTTGAAGATGTTGAGCCCGAAATTGGGATCATTGATTCATTCCACAACAATGGGGAGGATGAGTCTATCCAAGCCCAACATTCTCCAGATTTAATGACTAAACTTCTAGAGGATATTGATCTCGGTGACCCCAATATCATCATCGATTATGCTGAATCAACTATCTCTTTTAGATATCCTGATTTTAATGATGAAGACATTTCAATGACAATTGACGAACCCGAGGAATTCATAAAATCTGAAAGTGATAGTGAGATTGCCTACAATGAGGGTTCGGTGGATGATTGGAAGCCCATGATTCCTTCTTCCCAAGGGTAGAATGTTTATGAATCTCCCAAAGATATTCTTGCTAGAGAGCTTGTTGAGGTTGTTATTTTTGAGTCACTCCACCAACTCGACATGTTTAACTTTAATGTGGAGAATGAGACTACCTTGAGTGAAAATTTAGATTCTTTGGACGAATGCTTGGCTCACTTTGAAAATTCAAAAGACCTCATTATTCAAGAGATTATTAAAGCCTTGCACACTTCCGACTTTGTTCCCCATACTAGTTGTGACGAAGCTAGTTTGGAATAATTCCACTCCATAGAGTGTGAATCCCTCATCATAGAAATTGAATTTTTGTACTCACTTAGGGAAGAAGAAGAGCCTTCATCTGATTATCTCGACTTCCTAGAGGAATGCTTGGCCCACTCAAATGATTTTGATGATGAGATGATTAAGGAGTTGGATAGTTCGTTAGACACGGTGTTGGTGCCTGAAGAACACCATACCACTGATTTACACTTTTTAACATTATTTGTGGAAGCGCCGTGCAATTCTGAAATTGTAAGGGGACAACCCTAACCGATGAATACTTGATGAACATCTCTCCACCATCATAAGTTCTTCAGCCCATTGAGAATTCTGACTGGTAGGACCCATTTTTAATCAATCACAACCTAGTCCAGAATTTGAGGAGATATCTTTTTACTGCTCTTATCTCCTCCCATCATGCATGTGGTGCATATAAATATTGGACTTCAATGAAGAAAATCACCCATGTATACTGTCGAGCAGGACTTTGGATGGTCCCCATGAGAAACTTATTGAAATTCATGAAGATCTTGCTCAAATTTGATTATGTAGTCGATCGGACTAATCAAAGGTAGGTAGGTAGGTTAGGATTTTTTTTTTTCATTTAGGATTGAATAAGTCTCATCGAGACAATGGAAGATGTTAGAATTGATCAATTTGTTTTAGGTACTCTCATTCTCACTCTCTTTTGTTTTATGTCATTGCTCTCATATCTTGCATATCGCATATCTTGTTATATTGAGGACAATATAAGATTTTTGTTGGGGGGTGAGATTTCTCAGATGAATCTAGCTAGTTTTTGTGACATTTCGAACAATTATGTAGAAAATTTTTAATTTTTCTTAATTCAAAACTCTTTTGGAAAACTTCGTTTCCATGCACTTGGGATGTTATAAGTATAAAAGAAATAGAGATTAAATGAATAATTTTGAAATCATTAAATTACCTGTAATATTATAATTTTCTATATGAATTCCCCTATTTATATGATCAATAGAAAGTTTGAGCACTTTTGAGTCTAGTTCACATTACCTGATTCTCATGGTTTGAATGGATTATGTAGATTTGTAAATTATCTAAACTAAGATATAAAGTGTTGATGAACCAAGCCAGAGAACTTTGTCCATCCTTATTCATAAGAAAATAAGGGAAAAGAACGAAAGATATGGATTTTTAAAAATCTTATCTAATATGTATGAAAACGAAAAGAAAAAAGAAAGAAAGAAAGAAAGTATAGTTATTATTGAATATTTGTTGATAAATTATAAAAAGGCTACATATTACTAACCAAGGAAGGTCTACCCGTAACCTAAGCTGGAAATGGGAAGTAGTGTGAAATTCGTCGAAGGAATGGTAAGGCAAATTCTTATCATAAGCTTGTTGTTGATCTGTACACTCTTAGATCTTTAGTTTCGTTGATCTATGAAGAAGGTAATCATGGAATTTCATGAGATGAACATTCATTGTGCACGCTAGATAACACTTGTTCGTGTTCTTCTATTTATCAATCAATCAGTGGGGATTCTATGTGAAACACTCATTATGTTTAGGGAGTTTAAGATTTCAATCTCTATCATTAATTTTCTCTGAATCTTGTACTTGTATATCTTAAAGTTTATAGAAGCATCATTTCCGAGAGAGGGTTGGGTTTTGGAATATTGGATTTATTTTCACACATGTTTTGCTCGACACTAGCAAAATGCTGGTTGGGGGGTGTGTTGAGCCACGAATTATACATGTTTTAACCCAATTCATAGCATAATGGTATAGTTTAAGTTGTTAAAAGTTAAGGACTTATGTTTGCTTTTGTGTTTGTAGGTAAAAGACAGAGAGGTCATAAATTTAATGCCAATTTGAAGGATTTGGAGTGATTAGAAGACCAAGCTTTGATAAGCCAAATAAGTGAAGAAAATGCCTTGGAGAAATCAAGTTAAAAATCTAGAATGACCAGAAAAAGCAAATTGCAGAGCTGCAGGGCCATAAAAGTAAAATGCAGAAAGTTAAAAAAAATAGTCCTAAGTTGCTGCTAGACAGAATTCCGATCAATCGGGGTTCCATTGGAGTCCCATCGGAATTAACTTCGATCCATCGGAGTCATATCAGAGTCCCATCGAAAAAACAGTTTTTTCCATAAGTCTCTAGACATATTTCCAATCAACCGGAGGAATTCGGATCCATCGGAAAGGGGCTCTCCAATCCATTGGAGATAAGTCCGATTAATCGGAACTGTTTATGCAAGTACGAAATATTTATGCGAATTCTCAAATTTTCCAACTCGGTGTAGGATTTCTCTTATAAAAGGCCACCTCCACTCTCTTCCTAAGGTATCTAGCAACGTAGGGAGTAAATGATTCAAGACCTAGGAGGCTTCCTAGCCTTCTACAACTAGTTTTTTTCTTCTTCTAGTTATAGTTCTAGTTTGTTTTTACGCTTTTATTTAGTTAACCTCTTAGCTAGAGCTAAGAGGTAAAACTTATAGTTTTCTTAGATGGTTTAATTTATTTTTAAGGTTTCAAGTTTGAAGTTAATGTTGAACAATGTTTTGCTTAAGTTTGAATGAAGTTCTAAGTAGTTTTTTTTAATCTTATGATGACTCATGCATGTCTGGAAGAATTATATTAGTTTCTTAATTGTTTTGCAAAGATCTAGACCTGTATACTCTGAGGAATCGAATTCACGATGCTCTAGAATTTAAACCTTCATGTGGGAACTTCAAACAAAAGTTCTATCTTTTCCAGAAAATCTGAAATATGTGTTGGTTGTTTACGTGATTTGAATCAAGTTCAAACCATGATATTAATTAATCCTAGTGACAGGGTTTGATATTTATCATAGTTATGATCTTAATATATTGGAACTAGGATTGACCTATGCAATTGAGTGTGTTTAAGTCCTAACTTGAATTAAGGGAGTCATGTCAATGAACAACACATGTGACAGATTGTTATGATAATATAACCGCTCTATAATCCAGCTAGATAGGATTTGATTTCGATTCTAGTTGAGTAATTGTGAAACCTATATGAATTATACATCAAGGAGAGCTATAAGTGGATCCTTGATTCTAATTATTATGATAGTTCGAATTGTTTACCTCCTTCCCTGTGGATCGACGTCGGTCTTACTGAGATTATTAGTACATTGCAGCCCTACACTTGGGGAAGCGTACAAATGCCTTATCTTCAAACTAGATGAGAGATAGAGCTTCGACTCTAGTTGTGTTTATGCTTGGAAGAATGAATTCACATTGGACAACTACAAGTGGATCCTTGAATTCTTAGTTCCATTAATTATCAGATTTTTCTAAAAGTTACTGTTTTACTTAGTTTTTAAAAATTGAATTCTAAATTTGTTGAGATTGAAGTTACTAGAATGGTTTGAATTTGTCTACCCTAATTCATTGTGGATCGATCTCGGTCTTACCGAGTTATTACTGCATCGCAAGCCTTGCACTTGAGGTGAGCGAACACTTAGTCAAGACTTGAAAAAACTCATTGGGTTTTCTTAAGAACCCACTCAACTTAGATATAACTCTGTGTTGAGGTGCGGAGCCAAACACACCATCAGATTTGCTAGCTTGCGGTGGTCGGGTGCCTGGACGGTCAGTGATTGAGCGTCTGAAATTTACCCAGAGAGACCAAATGTCTCTGGACTATTTTTTATATAGTCGGGCACTCGATGGTATGTTGATCGAGCACCCGGAGACAAGGGCAGGCGTCCGACCATGTTGAGTCAGATGCTCGAAATTCGGCTGTTTCTCATGATAACTCGCTGGACAAATTTGGTATCTGTCGGGCGCCCGACCAGGCAAGAACTGTTTACGAACGGTTTCCTTTTTTCACTCCAATTTTCATTTTATGCTATATAAAGGGCTGTAATTCGGGTTTAAGTAATTTTATTAGGGTTTCCATATGTCCAGAGAGAGAGAGAGAGAGAGAGAGAGAGAGAGAGGGAGAGAGAGAGAGAGGTTAGCAAAGAGGGAGGGCCATCTCTGTGCATGGGAGCATAGGAGAAGGTGAGTTTATTCATTATAACTTCATTTTCTTTATAGTGGAACTTTGCATCTGTAGTTTTTTTCCTTTGTTGGGATTTTTCCACATAAATCTTGTCTTATGGATTGTTAGTTTGATTGAATTCTGCTTCTAGTTATTATTTCTTTTTGTTTATTGTTTGTGGGTAATATCGGAGATTCGATCTCAGTTCACCAACGTTGTTGGCTTGCTGTGCAACACTCTGTGACTCGAATAGAGTCACTCGCCTAATCAATTGTGTTCTAAGTAGCACATGGTAGGAAAAAGTAAGCTTTTATAACCATTTATCTTGGTTGTTGCCATGCTAGCTTCACTAACAAACCCTGCTTTTTCTGGTTTGGATTGTGTGACATATGTCCAATTGATGAGTAGCCAGTAATTAGGGAGCTGTGACAAACGAACATGGACAAGCTTTCATTCTGTTCTTGTAGCTGACATGGTCAGCTCCAGCTGAAAAGGGTCCATAAGCCAGCTCTTCCCTTCCTTTTTTTTTTTTTTTTTTTTTCATAAATGCGGATGGGATTCGCAGTATAAGACACTCAAACGGTTATTTGTGTCACACGTGTCAATATGGCACCTCTGTAGGCAATCTGAGTGGTTCATCAGATTCACCACAAAATGAACACCCACGGGCTAAAAAATCAATCCAGTCCGCTAATCAAGAGCCGTATGCTTCTGTACCATGTAGAAGTGCAGTCTTTTTTTTCCCCTCAAAGGGTTCCGTTCTGAATTTTACGGCAGGGTAGGTTCACATTTAGACCCAAGAGATGAGTGGCCCAGATCTTACACTCGTGTACCGAATTGGTACGTGTCATGAGAATGGTCATTTCATCTCCACGCTTGGAAGTAGCCGCTCTTATTTTTTTTCTGTCCCGTCTTGGCAATGTTGTTGGGGCATGCCGCCCCTAGCCGGCCACATAAGCTAAGATGGCTGTTTTGCTTTTTTATCCTTCTCTTGAGTTAGCTAATGTTAACTATAGAAATCTCTCTCTATAAATAAGAACCCTCGGCCTTGGGGGACTTATAACAAGCATCCTTATTTGAGAATTAGAAGCCCATTGGAGCTAATAGAGATTTAAGAATATTAAGTGCGTTAAGGTAAGCTCCAATGGCTTCTAAGCATATGCATGTCATCCTTGTAGCTATTGTCTTTGTCCTTCCAGCCATTGCATTGGCCAAGGAATTTGTGGTGGGGGATGGAGCTGGGTGGACCATCAACTTTGATTATCGCGTCTGGGCTGCTGGCAAGGACTTCAGGGTCGGAGATACCATCGGTAAGTTAATTGGCTAATAATCTCTCTCTCTCTCTCTGGTTTTGCAAAGTCCCTAGAACTTCTAAATGACATAAAAGACATTGTCAATCTGAACTTTTATAATTCATTCATACAACTTGGAGCAAGCTATAGCGCAAAATCACACCAATTGAACAATCCTAAACAGCTAATCAATTTGATATATATATATATATATATATATAATAAAAATTTTAAAGTTTACTTTTTAATAGAAAACTTCTTATCAATTAATATGCTTGATTAGATTCTAAGATCTTTTATTTTCACATCAACATTTTACAATTACTTAAGTTTTATATCATTTTCAATATTCATCTTGATTTTGAGGATGATTAGTGATGCATCAAATTTTTTTTCCAGTCAAATGCAAGATATGTTATTTGAAAGACAAGCTTGATTGGCACTTGTTTGTATGTAATGAACACAATAGATAATTAATAAACATAATAGGTATTAAAATGAATAATTTTCCTTCCATATACTTGGAAAGTTATCATAATATATACTATTGATTTATTTTGAATATTATTAATATGATATGATCTGTTATTTGTAATTTATTTATTTATATTTTAATTTTAACTACAAATATACTGGACCTTGAGAAAATTGATACTCGATCGAGTCACCAAGTTAAATTGTCCAAGCCTTAACTCATTGTTTGAAGGTATAAACCATTGTTTTAAGTGTGCACAAGATTAGACGGGTGATTGGACTAAAACTTGACTCAACAAGATTTCAAGCTGAATCACTATGAAACTCAGTTGTAAATATTTTCTTTATAAATATAAAAGATCATTTTTGAAACCAAGACGTCCACTTTGACCAAACTAGCCACTAGAACATGCCGGGTACCAAACTAGACACCAAAAAATGCTGGGTCACTGTTAAACATGGTCAGCTAAGGGTGTAAATTTTCTGTTGAAACAAAAGCAACCACCTTAGTAAAAAATCAGACCGAGCCTTTGTACTTGAGATTTAATTAGTCTAACTAAGTAGATTACTTGCTATTCCTTTCCATCTTTCAAAATGCTAAATAAAGTAGATTGGCACTGAGACGGGACAAAGTGAACCTGCCAGTTAGATCAAGCTGGCTACAAAAAACGGTTTCAAGGCCTAGTCCAGTTTTAAAACAACGGTTCAAACTTTAATATTTCTAAAAGATTGCCACTTGCTTATTCTTTTAAAGATAAATTTTGGGAATTCTGTATTTGTTACTTATTAACTATACTAAACTATAGGATATTTCATGATGTTCGGTGCAAAAAAAAAAAACACTCCCTTAAACAATTATAGAAATAAAGATATGTCGATTTATTTGAGAAGATTATTGAAAATGATATTGGGTTTTGCAGTTTTTAAATATCCAATTGGAGCTCACAACGTCTTCAAGGTCAATGGGACCGGTTTCCAGGATTGCATTCTACCACCATTGAACCAGGCTCTCGTTACTGGAAATGATGTAATTAACCCTATCAACTCCCGGCAGGAAGTGGTACATCTGTGGAGTAGCTAAGCACTGTGCGAATGGGGCCAGAAGCTCGCTATCACCGTCCAGTCAGATTTGTTAGCTCCATCTCTGCCACCTACTGGGTGGAACCCATCTACTGGAGCCGAAGCATCCAGCTCAGCAAATGGGATTGTGGCATCTGGATATCAAGCCCTGATGGTGGGTGCCATCACTGTTGCTGCGATGATGATCATGGTCTGACCAGGCTCCATCTCAGCCACTCACTAGAGCTAATACCTTCAATCTCAACCAATACCGCAGTGAAATCTGGATATAACTTGTATCGCAATGATTTTTGTCGTTCAATGGGACTAATGTTCTAGGTCATGTTTTATTTAATTACCTTGATTGAATTATTATTTTTTTGGATTTAATGACATGTTCTGTGCTTAAAATCCCTCCTATATAACGTTATACATGAGGGACTCTTTGGACTAGTTGGATTGGATATTGGAATTCCATTTTTCATTGAAATGCCGTTTGAATTTGCAAAAATCTAAATTTTGGAAGGGGACTAAATTTTCAAAGATTGCCTCTTATCCATGAGATGACTTATTTCTTCTCTTTTTCCCTTCTAATAACTAGTAAATGCATTTGTGTTGTGTTGGTTGTGCCAATTTCAATGAGCATATATGGTGTCTCTCACTTGTGAAGAAGGAGCTTCAATTGATCGGTTGATCGATCGACACCAATCGACGACTGCTCAATCACTCAACGCCACATGTTCGATCGGGCCCGAACATGCTCAAAAATGTCCTAAGAGTTTGCAACATACATAGATCATTTTTTATTGATTGATGCATCCGAGTTCGATCTAGATGACCCCAAAAATACCAGATTTGAAGACTCCAATCAACAATTAGAGCACTTATACAATAGCACTATTAATATGTAGTAGTATATTGGTGGATGTCGAACTGGGACTTAATTTGGGTTGGGTTGGGCTCAATTAGCATACCTCGTCATGTTGGCTAGGTTAGGCAATGGGGCTAAATATAACGCCTGTGATTCTTGGCTCCGATGGCTTTAGGCTGGATTGGGCTGAACATGGGTTAAACAAATTATATGCATATTATATTTGAATCCCATAGCTAGGCTCAATTTGGTAAACGCCTAAAATGATTGATCTCATTTTAATTAATGGTATATAAAGTTATAGCAATGTGTTACACATAAGATAGAGAGGAAGAGATGTTTATAAATTACTGTTAACTTAAATGAGATCAACTCATTTTTATGTGTACGCCAAATAGGGCTTTTGATTGTCCACGAGATCGAGCCATCATCATAAAATACATTTTTCATGAGCTTTGCTAAGCACAGAGTCATGCACAATAAAGCTTGTGTACACTCTACACGTGTCAACATGACACACACGTGCAAGATCTAATCCATCGGTCGAGTTGGTCCACCTTGTCTAGGTTTTGCCAAAAATTAACTCCGTTGCGTAATTTATAATATTGGGAACGCATGGATAGGTTTTAAAAAGAACTTGAAGAGTCATGATTTTGTTTGGTAAACTCTGGCATACCTAGCTAGTGGATCAACCTAATTCTTGGCCTACCACATTAACATAGTGGTGCCATTCTGATAGATTGATTGGATCTTGGACCTATCATACCATGCTAGGTACATATGTGTCATATACATATACATTAGCTTTATTGCTCAGTACTCCTCTGGTCTTAGGAAAACATTCTTCATGTAGCTTTCCCATAGGATCACTCTCTTGGCTTAGGGCTCATTTCCTTGTACCATCCGTGAAGCCTAACGAGGACCTTAGGAGCATCACTGAGCTTTTAATTCATATAGTGTAGGGCCAATCATCTATTTGCACCGTTAATT
>PVNU02000608.1:0-133162 GCA_003013855.2 Liriodendron chinense | reverse complement strand
GCCGAACTTAGAAGCACTATAGACACTTTGAATATTCAAGCACACAGCATGCATCATCTCGCATAAAGCACCTGTCAGTTCGAGCGTACGCTCTGGGCTTGCCCGTTGTTGGAACCTACCCATCAGAAACTCTTACTGTTCAGACCCGCATTCATGCATCATGTCATCCATGAGAATATACGAGGATCAAACTAGACTTTCAAGTATCCGATCGATTCTGTGAAGTAGAGACCGTACTTCGGTACGGGCAGTGTGTGGGGTGCTTAACCTCTTCCCACCCTGTAACCGTGATCCCTTACCTTGAATCTCTGGCCGCAGATCAACAGGAGTCATTTTAGAGGAAGGAATCTTCGGATTCCCTTCTCTAACATTTCTACGGGGTCTAGCCGACTGTAGATTCGAAGTAACTGGCTAGTGGTGACTCTGGTCTTATATAAACTCATTTAAACATATCCAGCTTAACACGACAACCAAACGAAGCCCTCGAGAACGAGGCAAGCCAGTGGCACAAACGGCGATTTCGCACTCACGCATCCTCATCTCCTTCTTTTCCGAAAGGAAAGGGGAAGGGAGAAGAATGTCGTGTGGGAGCGCGAAAAATCGGCGAGGGTCCACAGAATGGCGACTCCACTGGGGAACATGCTAGTCCCACTAGTCGTGATCCGACTTGAAAAACAGAATCCTTCCCGTACTTGAAAGTCACTAATCCTCATACAATCTCATCTGCATAGCATTCTACCCAAAACAAACAAAAAAATAGAAGATCCCAAAACCAGAAAAAATAGAAAATACCAAAACCCAAAAAGAGTAGAGTACAGTCCTCACCATTGCGCCTCCTCGGACTCAACGCACGCGGAGACAACTTCCCTACCGCAGCATAATCCGCGCTCGGGCTCAACAAGCCATGTCCGACCACGAAGAAGAAACTCATCTCCTTCCTGCTCTTGAGATGACCGAAGCGCAACCTCCAGCGCAACAGCCCATTGATAATACGCCAATCATACAAGAATTGGCACAAGGAGTGAGAGCAATGCAAGAAATGCTCTTGCAATTCATGCAAGCACAAGCCACCGCAGCAGCCAACAATCAAGTTGGCCCAGTTTAGCAATCTCAGCAGCCATGCCGGGTCCTTCTGGCCTCTAGTTCAAATCAAGCACAACCATCGGAGTCTGCCCAAGACTACCGACAGCAGCCATCTCAGCCCTTCGCTATGGGGCATCCTTCTCAATATCTTCCTGCGATGACAAGGCCATCTCAGAGCACTTCCGTTGCAGGAACATCCAGTCAGCTTCCAGTCAATCTTGCAAACAACAATCTCAGTAGATCTCAGCACGTCCCCGCCGATGGGACACCTTTTCAATTTCAACACATCCCCGCCGATGAGATTTCAATTCAATCTCCAGCAACAGGGACAGCACTGGCGAATGCCCACAATGGGGGTCAGTGTCAAGCCCACGTCAATCAGCGGACAGTGGCGAATACCCAATAAGGGGGTCACTTCCCAACATCTCAGCCTCCTGCAAACAGGAGCACTTTTCAATTCCAGCACATCCCCACCGATGGGATTCCAGTTAATTTCCAGCAATCTTCAATTCAGCAAAATTCAGTTAATTTCCAGCAATCTTCAATTCAGCAAAATCCAGTTAATTTCCAGCAAGTTCGTTCAGCACAGTCTCCAGTTCAGTTACCATCATTTCAAGCACAAGTTCATCAGAATCCAGTTCAATCATCAAACCAATTTCAGCAACCCGCGGTTGCTTTTCAGCAAGCCCATAGGGTCGAAGACATCGACCACTATGCCGAAGAAGAACGTGCCTTACTCCAAGAGGCACCAGTCGCTCGAACAGATCATTCAGGACTGGACGAGTTGCGGGAGTAGTTCCAGATCTTGCAAAATCAGCTTCAGCGACAGCAAGGAATCGATCTACCTTCGACCAAGTTCAGAGACTTGTGTCCTTTCCCAGATGCTCAAGTACCTCAAAACTTTGAGGTTCCAAAATTCAAAAGATACGACGGCAACGGTTGTCCCACAGCACATCTCAAGGCCTTCTGTGGAGAACTGAGTGCAATCTCAGGAAATGAAGGGGCCCTTATTCGCTTGTTCCAAAAATCTCTGAAGGGCGATGCCCTAGATTGGTACACCTCATTGGATTGCCACCTGTTAGAACTAGAAAATGAATACGATTTACATTTTCTTGAAATGTTGTGTTTTGTTGCTCTGGGGTTCTGAATAATGGAAACATTCATAGACAATCACAAGCATTCGTAAAAATACACAAGGAGAGATATCGCAAGGCGAATTTTATTCCAGAGATCCTGAGATCTTGTACATTCCAGGCTGTGATCTGGCACGAGCCCTTAATTACATCGAATGATCGATGACCCTTGATTAAAAGGCAAAAGACTAGTCAGCAGGGACTATGGTCTTAGAGTTTGTGGTCATAGAGACCTGTATTTGTTTTGTTATGGACTGAACCATTTTTGTATTCATCAGATGTCTATGTCCCATGTTTTGGCCGGAGATCCGGGCTGAGACTATCAGGGTTTATGACTGAGAAGGACGACTCTGGGCCTGCGCCTGTCAATGTATGGACAGGTGACCTCGGGAAGTCCACTCTGCAGTTGTGTATACCTGCGTAGCCCAACCGACGGATGCCGTTTTTAATGGGTAGGGCATCGACTGTTGTGTTGTGGCAGTTCATAACAATTGTTTTGCAGTGAATTGAAACTCTTTAGTATGGTTTACTGTGATAACCATAGTCCCGTTTATCTAGCTTTCGGCTCAAATCGGGTCACATCTTTACAGTAGGTACAAATGATGACATGTTTGCATAATCCTGGATGTTGGCGACGTCCCTTTCGAGAAGATGTTTCGTTCATCGTGTCGAATCAGATCGAACTTTGAAGATGCGCAATTCTACTCATTTAGAGGTCCTGGAAAGTCTATTTGGCCATTCCATTGCGTCCGGAACGCTCGAAATACCCAAGATAGGCTCAAACGGCACTTGAAAACACTTAAAATTGAGCCCGGTGCGCTCCTGAACATATTCCGAAATTGGCTGATTTTTCGGGTGCGTGGAGGTACAACGCACCCTGAAAATACATATCTGAACTATATTGATTTTATGGATGCGTGGGGTAATTTTCAGGTGCGTTGGGGTCCAATGCACCCCAAAAATACAAATCCGCATTTTGCTGATTTTTCGGGTGCGTCGGCCCATTTTCGGGTGCGTGGAGGTACAATGCACCCTGAAAATACATGTCCGCTTTTTATTCGGTTTTTTGGGTGCGTCGACTTATTTTCGGGTGCGTGGAGGTACAATGCACCCTGAAAATACATGTCCGCTTTTTGTTCGATTTTTGGGTGCGTCGACCTATTTTTCAGGTGCGCCATCGTACTTATGATTTTTCATGATTCGGACCTGCGGTGGTGTTGGCCGGTGTGACCTTCCGGTGGAAGATACAGGCGATCGGAAAAGAATTTCGGTCACCGGGAAAGTTTTCCGGTTGTCGGAAAGGGATTCCGGCGAGGGTTTCCGGCGGCAAAAACTCAGATGCTCAGGGGATAATCTCTCTCTCTCTCGTAATCTGTACAAATGAATAGTGGGGGGGGTATTTATACCCGAGAATACCGGACAATGACCAATGAGGACCTGCCACGTATGACGCACCCCAAAAAATACCTTGACGCACCCTTAAATGGATGCGTTGGGACTCTGACGCACCCCGAAATGAGATTTTGAGATGCGCTGATTTTATGGGTGCGTCGAGCCATTTTCGGGTGCGTTGAGGTACAATGCACCCAAAAAATGCCATGCTGATCATTCGTGATTTTATGGGTGCGTTGGACAATTTTAGGGTGCGTTGAGGTACAATGCACCCTGAAATTGCTGTTACGTATTTCCTGAATTTACGGACGCGTCGAGGGTATTTTTAGGGTGCGTCAAGCCATTTTTCGGATGCGTCAGAGGTGAAACACATCCGAAAACACTTGTTAAATTTTCATGAATTTAAGGGTGCGTCAAGCTGAATAATTGGGTGCGCTTGACGTACTCGTGTTTTGCAAATTTGGGTTTTGCAAAACGGAGGGCCTGTGGGGCCCGTTTCCCGGTGAATCGCCATGCACTGCTTATCATAATTCATGAAGGATGGCCCCGCTTGATTCTGGTCGGTTTCGATCACGGTGATCCGTGGGGTCCACCGGAGAAAATGGCTAAGTACTGGATCCTTTGCAAAACTGGGTATTTTGGGTGCGTCGGGTAGTGTTTTGTGGAATTTTCTCGAAGCACGTGCCCAGTCGATTTGTTTTAGAGGGTACTGACTTTTGGGACCCCAACACCACCGCATCAGGACATGGGAACAACTTTCCCAAGCTTTCGTCGACAGATTCGCGTACAATCTCAATATGGCACCTAGAAGAGCCGACCTCGCGGCTCTCAGGCAAGGAATGATGAAAACGCTATCAGCTTATGTGGACGTTGGCGAGCTATGGCAGCCAGAATGCGGACACCCATCGACGACGAGAACAAATCTCCATGATTGTCCATTCAACATATCCGTGGCATATCTGGGATATCTCATTTCGCATCCATATGCGAATTTCTCACCAATTGATCCGTGCTGGAGAGCAGGTTGAAGCAGGAAATCCGGGCCGGGACGATCTCCCCATGCCTCATCAAGCCACTTCAGTTAAGAGGAACAGAGTGGAAGGAAGACCTATCGGGCACGGGAATGGAAACCGCAGTGGTTCTCCTCCCCGCCCAACAGAGGTAAACAACATCAACACCACTGCTCAAGGAAATCAACATGCTCCCCCACAGGGACGTCAACAGTACCAGCAGAATCAAGTTCAGCATCAGCCTCAGCGATATCAGCCACAACCGAATCCCTCAGCAACAACCACCTCGACAACAACAGCAGTTCAGAGGAAACGTCAATACTCATATCAAAATAGGCAAAACTACAGGGAGTCCAGGAAATTTACTCCCCTCTCTCAACCACTCAGTCAAGTCATGGCTACTCTGGTGAAGAAGCAATTACTTACTCTAATGGCACCTAGGCCCCCTCCTCATCCTTGGCCACCGAATTACCGAGAAAATGAGTATTGTGCCTACCATCAAGGGCGTGGCCACGCCACTGATCGATGCTTCACTTTGAAGAACGCCATACAAGATCTGATTGATGACTGCAAGATTGTCATCTCAGTCCCTGGAACTCCTGCAGCAGCTTCCACCAACATTCTTCAGAATCCTCTGCCTCAACATCAGACGGACCCCAGTTCATCTCGAGGTCCCACTGTCAACAGTATAGAAGAAGAAGAATGCCTCGATCGCTTCTTCTCCCCCATCCAATCAATTCATGCTTACACTTATGGGCCGACAAATCCTCCTCCAATCATGCAAGGGGCAAGTCCCTTTCCTCCTCCAGTCCTCGAGCCAGTAGTACTCGAAGGAGCACTTCCATACGATGTGCCAGTTGTGCAAGGGGCACCTTACGGCCCCTCATGTTGGGAACCAGTCGTCCTAGAAGGAGCACAATCATACATCAAGCCCACATACGAACCTATCATCTTGCAAGGGGCAACTCAAGAACAATCCAATCCACAATGGAAGGATTATACTGTTGAACCTCCAATTTATACATTGCATTGCCCATTACACAACAAGGTTTGCATGATTTTCATGGTTTAAAGGCCCACCTAACACATGTTTTTGTGATTATAGGGATGAGAGCGGACTTCATTCAAATACGAGACAAAAGAATGCATTTGAAGCTATTGCATGAAGTCCTAAGATGACCAAAGAAAGAAGAAGAAAGAGAACCAAAGAAAGAAGAAAGAAGAGAAGAAAAAGAAAGAAAGAAGAACAATTTGAAGAGGGCTGACCGGTCATGACCGGATAGCCACGGTTGCTGATCACATAGAAGAAAAGGCCGACCGGTCAAGACCGGTCGGCCATGCATACTGGAAATTGGACAGAGGAGCCCGACCGGTCTTGACCGGTCGGCTGTATATGCTGGATGGATGGACAACTTGGTCCGACCGGTCATGACCGGTCGGCCACAGTTGCTGGAACAATGGACAGCCAGTCCGACCGGTCATGACCGGTCGGCTGTGCTCCCTGGAGTGCTTAAAAAAATCAGTCTGATCGGTCACTACCGGTCGGCTCTGCGTATCATGATTCCTTTCTAAATCAGGACTCCGGAAATTGCTGCACAATGCGTAATCTTTCACAGATTCCGACGCAAGGGAGGTTGTTTGCTATAAAAGGACACCTAGGGGTTCTTCCTAGGGTATCAGAGAGGCTAAGGAACGTGAGTTTGGAGAGTGAAGGCGATCGTGGAGCGGCTGCAACTCTTCTATTCGGGTTTTTCTGTTTTTATGCATTATTTCAGAGTTTTTAGTTGTAGCATGACAATGCTCGGCTAGAACCTCTCAGCTAAGGCTGAGAGGTGAAGCTTGTAGCTAATTCTATGTTGATTTCGGTTTAATTCAACTAATTTACATTCAAGTTTGGATTTTTTGCATAGTTTAGTTCCAAATAATGGTAGTTTGAGATGTTTTATCTGAGTTTATGTGCTCTGGACATGAATTCCTTTTAATTCTCTGAGATTATCATGTTTGTTTATCTAAATTCGGATTATAGTAATCCTTGAGCAGGCCATAGTCCAGAGGCATGGCTGTTACTCCGCAGGCTATAGTTTTGAGTTTTGTATCGATTGAATGGAACTAGAACTTGGAAGTTCAACTTGAATGTGATGGAATGTGTGTGAATGCTTTATTTTCCAACTAGATGAGAGATAAGACTTCGATTCTAGTTGTGTTTTCTACTTGGATTGACTGAATTGACATAGGATTGCTACAAGTGGATCCTTGAAAGCCTTAGTACTTATTATCTCTGATTTTTCATTAAGTTCCTGTTTTAAGTAAACATTCAATTAAATCTGATTTCTTTTAAAAACTGAGTTGCTAGAGTGATTTGGTAGCTTTAACTATTTCCCTGTGGATCGACCTCGGTCTTACCGAGTTTTATTACTACATCGCAGCCTTACACTTGAGGCGAGCGAACAACTTTTTGGCGCCGCTGCCGGGGAGATTAGATAACGGTTTTCAAATAATTCAGTGGGTGTAGAAGTACAAATAGATAGGCTTCCTGATTTTCTTAGAACTAACTAATTCTTTCTGTTTTGTAGGAATTCTTCTTTAGTTCAAGCGCATCAGGTGATATTTTTCTAACTTAGTCTTTTTAGTTTTTTTATATTACTCTCAGATTTCAGATTTTTAGGATAGGATTAGTTTCAGTTTCTGGTTGAGTGGTTTATGTCCCGTTGGGAACGTAATCACTCAAATCGTCTCCAATCTGAAGGTGGTTTAGTTGGACCATTGTCAGTCCATAGAAAAGTCCAGAATTATCAAGGGCATTGTGAAAGTTTGGGGAGTATGGATCAAACACCTTTAAGGAATCCTCCCCCCCCCCCCTATTCCAACTACAAACGCAAATCAGGAAGGAGTAGGAGAGAATGAGGTACATAATGTTCCTCCAATGAGATCACTACGGGATTACCTACAACCTGCCCGTGCAATTACACCTTCTTACATAGTTCTACCAGCAAACGGTGGGACCCTTGACATAAAATAGGGTGTAATTCAACTTTTACCTAAATTCCATGGGCTAGACTCTGACCGCCCATACTTACACTTGCAAGAATTCGAAGAAGTGTTGGCCACCTTGCATTATCCCAATGTTTCTGAGGATACAATCAGACTTAAACTTTTTCCCTTCACTTTGAAAGAAAGAGCCAAAGATTGGCTTCACTCTCTTAGACCACATTCAATTGGGTCATGGGTTGAGATGAACCGGGAATTCCTGAAAAAGTTCTTCCCGGCTCATAAAACAAACACCCTTCGAAGGGCCATAATGAATTTCTCAGCTAAAGAGGGTGAATCATTCTTTCAATGTTGGGAAAGATTTAAGGAACTCCTGCTTGCTTGCCCACATCATGGCTATGAGAGTTGGCGAGTTATAAATTTTTTCAATGATGGATTAAGTTCCAATATGCGCCAATTTGTGCAAATGATGTGCAATGGCAAGTTTATGAGTAAAAATCCAGATGATGCTTGGAGTTACTTGGACATGTTGGCTGAAAACGCCCAATCTTGGGATACCTCGGATAAACCCAAGAACCCCAAGCCCACTCAAGAGAAAGGAGGGATATATGTCCTTAAAGAGGAAGATGATGTGAATGCAAGGATAGCCAACCTCACAAGGAAGGTTGAAGCCATGGAACTTAGCAAAAGTGGAGTTCCCAAGTCCAAGGAAGCTATTGAAACCACATGTGGGATTTGCCTCACCGACTTACACGCTACGCAAGATTGTCCCACAATTCCTGCATTTAAGGAAGTGCTACAAGAGACAGCCAATGCCACATATGGTTATCAACGGCCCTTCAATGGACCGTTAGGTAATACGTACAATAAGAGTTGGAAGAACCACCCAAATTTCAGTTGGAAGCTGAAAGTCTCGGTTGATGAGATTAAGGGACGTTTGAATGCTAGGGAAGGGACCTTTCCGGCCCAACCTCAGCCCAATCCAAAGCAAGTACATGAAGTGAGCATCCCTAATCCTTCCAACCAAAACATGGAGCAAGCTAAATCCATTACCACCCTTAGAAGTGGTAAACAAATTGACAAGACTATTCCAGTGAAGGCCGATGAGCCTAATGATCCGGTAAATTCTGAGGATGAAAATGGATCTAACTTAGCTCCACAACAACCGGAACGCATTTACAAGCCCGTAGCACCATTCCCTTCGAGATTGGTTGCCCCAAAATCTCTCCCAAACTCTCAAGATATTCTAGAGATTTTCAGACAAGTCAAGATCAATATCCCTTTGCTTGACGCCATCAAACAAATCCCCTCTTATGCCAAGTTTCTAAAAGACCTATGCACAACAAAATGCAAATATAATGTGCAGCCTTCTTAACTGAGCAAGTGAGTGCTATCCTCACTCAAAAGACCCCCCCAAAATTCAAAGATCCCGGTAGTCCCACCGTCTCATGTATCATTGGAGACTACCGGATTGAACGTGCCTTGTTAGACTTGGGGACAAGTGTGAACTTGATCCCATACTCGGTATATGAGCAATTGGGTCTTGGTGAATTAAAACCCACCAAAACCACGTTGCAACTCGCTGATAGATCTATTCGTGTACCGAGGGGGATAGTTGAGGATGTTCTAGTCCAAGTTGACAAATTCTACTACCCAGTAGATTTTATAGTCTTGGACACACAACCGGTTTTGGATGCTAGCACCCAAATACCGGTAATATTAGGCCGCCCATTCCTTGCCACATCAAACGCAATCATCAATTGCCGGAATGGGGTGATGCAACTATCTTTTGGAAACATGACACTAGAGGTGAATGTGTTTCACTTAGGCAAAAGACATAGGGATGTTGATGATGATGAGTTCTTCGAGATAAACATACTTGAAACTTTTGAAGAAGAAGAACTTCTCCAACTTGAACCACTAGAAAGCTTGGAGACATGCTTAGCACATTTCATGGATTCTAAAGACCCCATCATTAGTGAGATTGTGCATGCATTAAATATAGAAAGACCGGTAGTTGATACTAGCCGGTGGAGGCCCCATTTTGAAAAATTGCCACCAACCACATCAAGGCCTCTACCGTCTAACATCAAACCACCGAAGCTTGACCTTAAACCATTACCATCCGAGCTTAAATACGTATATTTGGGTCAAGAGGAAACGTTCCCAGTTGTCATTGCCTCCCACCTAGAGAAAGACCAAGAGCTTAAGTTGATTGAGTTACTCAAAGAACATAGGGACGCCATAGGTTGGACAATAGCGGATCTCAAAGGGATAGATCCTTCGGTTTGCACTCACCGAATACACCTTGAAGAAAATGCAAAAACGACTAGATAACCTCAAAGATGGCTAAATCCAAACATGATGGAGGTTGTCAAAGCCGAGGTGTTAAAGCTATTGGATGTGGGTATCATCTACCCCATCTCAGATAGCCAATGGGTGAGTCCTACCCAAGTTGTCCCTAAGAAATCCGGTATTACCATAATTGAAAACGCCAACAACGAGCTTATACCAACTAGGGTGACCACCGGTTGGCGTATGTGCATTGATTATAGGAAGCTTAACACGGTCACTAGAAAAGATCACTTCCCTCTCCCATTTATGGATCAAATTTTGGAGAGATTGGCAGGCCATCCTTATTATTGCTTCCTAGATGGCTATTCTGGATACAACCAAATTGAGATAGCTCCGGAAGACCAAGAGAAAACCACATTTACATGCCCGTTTGGTACCTTCGCTTACCGAAGGATGCCATTCGGGTTATGCAATGCACCCGCCACATTCCAACGATGCATGTTGAGTATTTTCTCAGACATGGTGGGTGAGTTTCTTGAGGTGTTCATGGATGACTTTTCTGTTTTTGGTTGTACATTTGATGAGTGTCTCGAGCACTTGAAGTTGGTCTTGATGAGGTGTGAGGAAAAGCAACTTGTATTAAACTGGGAAAAGTGCCATTTCATGGTACAAAGAGGAATAGTCCTTGGACATATCATCTCGTCCAATGGAATAGAGCTAGACCGGGCGAAAATTGACATAATTTCCAATCTACCACCACCCAAAAGCATACGCGATGTGCGGTCCTTCCTTGGACACGCCGGTTTCTATCGAAGGTTTATAAAGGACTTTAGTCACATCTCAAGGCCTTTATGCAACCTTCTACAAAAGGAGAACCAATTTGAGTGGAGTGCCGAATGTCAATTAGCTTTTTCAAAGCTAAAAGACATGTTGACAACCGCTCTTATCATGCAACCACCAGATTGGTCCATGCCTTTTGAGTTGATGTGCGATGCGAGCGATTTTGCTATTGGGGCGGTGTTAGGATAAAAGAAAGATAAAAAGCCCCATGTCATTTACTACGCAAGTAGGACCTTGAATCCTGCCCAAGTTAATTATTCGACTACGGAGAAAGAGCTCCTAGCTGTCATTTTTGCCTTGGACAAATTCAGGCCATACTTAATAGGATCCAAAGTTATTGTGTATACGGATCATGCGGCGCTGAAATACCTTCTTTCTAAGAAGGATGCTAAGCCCCGCTTGCTTAGATGGATCCTACTCCTTCAAGAATTCGACTTGGAGATCAAAGATAAGAAGGGGGTAGAAAATGTGGTGGCGGATCATCTATCCCGCCTAGTCCTACCAAATTCCATTGACGAGTCACCTATTGAGGACTCATTCCCTGATGAGCAACTCTTTGTTGCTATGCATTCACCATGGTACGCTGATATAGCCAATTATCTTTCCACAGGTGCGATGCCGACTCATTGGACCGCGCAAGACAAACGTAAATTTCTAAGGGAAGTGCGCAGATTTTTCTGGGATGAACCTCTATTGTTTAAATATTGCCCAGACCAAATTATAAGGAGATGCATCCCCGATGATGAACACAATTCAGTCATCTCCTTTTAACATGATCAAGCATGTGGGGGTCATTTTTCAGCCAAGAAAACAACCGCAAAAATTCTGCAATGTGGTTTTTATTGGCCCACGTTATTTAAGGACACCCATGAGTTTTGCAAAGCGTGCGAGCGCTGCCAGAAGTTAGGAGGATTATCCCGTCGAAATATGATGCCTCTCACCCCAATTCAACATCTTGAAGTCTTTGACTGCTGGGGCATCGATTTCATGGGACCATTCCCCTCATCTTTTGGGCATGTCTATATTCTTCTTGCCGTAGACTATGTGTCTAAATGGATAGAGGCTATCCCATGTAGAACCAACGATCATCGTACGGTTCTCAAGTTCCTCAAAGAAAACATACTTTCTAGATTTGGGACGCCTCGAGCCATTATTAGTGATGGTGGTTCTCACTTTGGCAATAGACCTTTTGAAACTTTAATGAAGAAATATGGTATTAGGCACAAAGTGAGTACCCCATACCACCCACAAACAAGTGGGCAAGCTGAAATCTCCAATAAGGAAATCAAGCAGATTTTGGAAAAGGCGGTGAGACTGGATCGCAAGGATTGGTCCCTAAGATTAGATGATGCACTTTGGGCTCACCGTACTGCCTACAAGACACCCATTGGAATGTCCCCTTATAGACTTGTCTATGGGAAAGCTTGCCACTTGCCTGTGGAGATAGAACACAAAGCCTATTGGGCAATTCGGGCTCTAAATTTTGACATTGACAAGGCTAGCTCGCTTCGCAAACTTCAATTAAATGAGCTTGTGAGATCCGGAACGATGCATATGAGAATTCGAGAATTTACAAGAGCAAGATGAAGGCTTTTCATGACAAGCACATCTTAAGGAAATCTTTCCATGAAGGACAGAAAGTGCTTTTGTATAATGCCCGACTTCATCTTTTTCCGAAAAAATTACGATCTTGATGGACCGGCCCATATATTGTCAAAGAAGTTTTTCCTCATGGGGCTGTTGAGATTGAGAATGCAGCGAATGGTGATTGTTTCAAAGTTAATGGACAACGCCTTAAACCATTCGTTGAGAAATTTGATTCAAAGGACATGTCCATCTCCCTGAATGATCCCGTCTATCAGGATGATTGATCTCCTAGTCTGATGGAGGTATAGCATAGGTAGGTTTAGTTTTGTTCTTCTGTTTTAATAGGTTTTAGATGTTGAGTTGGAGAATTCCATGATCGCTCTCTCAGTTACTATTGTTCTCACTCTCTCATTGTTTACCATTGCTCTCATGTTCATACTAATTGACTATCTTTTTACACTGAGGACAATGCAAGATTTGGTTGGGGGGGTAAGATGAGATCCCTCATCTAGCATATTGCAACATTTCGAGCTTCACATGCGGCAATTTTTTTTGAATTTTCTAATATCTCAAAAATTCTTTAGAAAATCTTGTTTCTATACATTCGAGAAGCTATGAGTAGAAGAGGAGGAGAAGCGAAGTGTGTGATGTTGTAGTCTTAAATTTCTCCCAACATAATGGTGTTATATGATAGTTCCCCTATTGTTGTGATTGATAGAAAAATTTGAACACTTTTTACACCTAGTTCACATTACACGATTTTTATGAGTAACAGGTTTATGTGATTTGTGGATTAGTGTTGAGCTCATAATTGTGCATATTCTAACCCCAATTCATCACTCATTATGCATGATATACATGTTTATCGGACCAACTTAATACATGATTTGTGATTGTAGGAAGAAGATGGAGAGTTCATCATTTGAAGGCTAAATGAGGCTTCTTACAAGTATTGAAGACTATAGGATGAAGCATGAAGAAGGATTAAAGAAGGACAAGCAAGGAGAGAAGAGAAAAGAAGGAAAGAAAGAAAGAAAGAATGAAGAAAAGTCGGCTGACCGGTCGGCCAAGCTAGCCTGACCGGTCAACCACCAATTTATGTATGTTGAAGACCAAACGGGGGAAGTATACACAGGCCCGACCGGTCATGACCGGTCGGGCATAGTTGCTGAATTGTTCAAGAACGCAGCCGACCGGTCAAGACCGTTCGGCCATTGCTGCTGTACCAAAAGAAGTTGTGGACTGCCCAGCCCGACCGGTCAAGACCGGTCGGGCATTGCTGCTGGATTGATAGGGAAGTTCATCCGACCGGTCCAGACCGGTCGGCCATGCATAACTGCCACTTTCTATTTCAGAAACTCCGGGTTTTACTACGCAATTGCGAAAGTTTACGCAATTTCTGGATCTTTCTTGCATATTGGACTCCTCCAAGCTATAAAAGGACTTCATATCTTCATACCAGTAAAGGCTACGACGCGGGGATTGCTGAGGAGACGGATTCTACTTCAGATTTCCTGTTTCAGTAGTTTTTCTATGTTTTTAAAGGCTTTTCGTTCAAGGATGTTAGAGATGAACTAAACCCTCTTAGCTAGAGCTAAGAGGGGAAGCTTTTGATTCGTTTTTGATGGATTAATGCAACCTAGGTTTCCTTTTATGCTTTAAGGAATGAATTTTAGTTAAATTTGAGTTTGATTCAAGTACTAGTTTTGGTTTTACTTTGATCTCTTGATGACTCCGGGCTCATGTGATTCTTAGTGATTCCAGCATAGTATCTTAGCTTTTGAGCATTGTTTATGCTTGTGTAATGCATTGATCTACCATCGACTCCGGGCATGGTAGACGCTTTGATTGCCTTGTATGCAATGGCCTGTTCTTCATGTGGGAACTCATGTAACTGAAATTCTTATCTTTTGTAGTAATCTGGAATTGCTGTTTATTGATTGATTTTGATTTAATTAGAGTTCAAATCATGAGTTGTAATCAAGTCTAGTGACAGGACTTGGTGTAGGCTATGGTTATGAATCTCAACTAGGTTGGAAAGAGGCTTGGCCTATACAATTGAGTGTGCCCAAGGCCTGAGCTTGGAAGTGGGAATCAAATCAGTTAATAAGCACCTATTTCAGATAATTGTGATTAATTGCTCTATATTCCGATCAGATAGAGATGGAAATCTGATTCTGATTGAGTTATATGAGACCTAGTTGTGTTGATGCATTGAAACGTATCAAGAGTGGATCCTTAGCGCTCTAGTGACTTTTTAGATTGAATTTACCTTAACCATTCACTGCTTAAACTCAAATCACTATTTGTTTAGCTTTAGTTCTTAATATAGTCTTAATTACTAGTTGTTTTAGTTAAATTCTGAAGATACCCATACATAAATCTCTGTGGGAACGATACTCGGTCTTTTCCGAATTATTACTACTTCGCAACCCTACACTTGGGGAGTGAACAAGTTTTTGGCGCCGTTGCCGGGGATTTCTATGCGATACTTTTAGAATTTTCTGAAATAACTTTTAGTTGAGATTGTGTTAAGATAGATTTAGGATTTGTTTTGCTTTTTAGAGTAGGTTTTCTTCTAATTACTAACTTAGTTTGTTTTGATTTTTGCTGGATTCTAACATAGGTCTAATCCAGGGATTTTTAGGAAGTGGAAGAAGAAGAAGGCATCTTAAGTCACAAATCAGGTTTTATCGTTCTAACCTTACTCTTCTTCTTCTCCTAATCATTCCTATCATATTCATCTATTGTAGAGTGGGTGGAGACTCCTTTTAGATCTCTGAAAGGTAGGCCTTGTGCCACCTGGATTCCTATTGGTCGGCTCTGCCGCCTTGGATCACCTTGTGCTCATAGATTTCTCTTCTCAACCTATTCCTCTTTCTTCTTTTTCTGTATTTTCTCTCAAAAGACTCAAAGAGTGGGTGGGGAGTTCTTTGAACCCCTATTGACCAGGAGAAATCGGTCTCTATCCTTGCTTCTGGCTCAGCCATTGCAAGACACCCTGCGCTTAAGTTTTAGAGAGGAGTAAAGGAAGGAAGAAAGAATTCTTTTTCCCTTTTCACTCATTCTTTTTGGTTTTGCATGCCACATTGGGCTAGGACTAATAATAACCGACTTGTAAGGGACGGAGTAATTGTTGAAGGGATTGATAGAGAGCCACGTGCTAGGAGACAGCTAGATTCTCCAATTTTATCTGAAAATATGGCTGCAAATCAACCTAACCCGGTCCGAAATCAAACTGAAACAGGAGAGAATGTGGTTGAGGATGTTCCCCGACCAAGGACTTTACGTGATTTCTTGCAACCTGCAAGAACGAGCACTCCCTCATGCATAATTTTTCCACAAAATGCAGGGAATGTGGATTTGAAACCGGGAGTGATCAATCTTCTCCCTAAATTCCATGGTTTTGATAGTGAAAGTGCCTATCAACACCTTAGGGAGTTTGATGAGGTAATCACTACCATGCACTTTGCAAATGTGACTGAAGATGTATTAAGACTTAAATTCTTCCCTTTCACTCTTAAGGATAAAGCCAAGGGTTGGCTTTATGCTTTGAGGCCAAGATCAATTGGTTCATGGACTGACATGCACAGAGAATTTATTAAAAAATTCTTCCCTACTCACAAAACGAACATGCTTAAGCGCCTTATAATGAACTTTGCCCAAAAGGAAGATGAAACCTTTTCCTAATGTTGGGAGAGGTTTAAGGACCTATTAAACACGTGTCCACATCATGGCTATGAAATTTGGCGGGTTATAAGCTTTTTCTATGAAGGACTAACCCCACCCATGCGCCAATTTGTAGAGATGATGTGTAATGGGGAGTTCATGAATAAGGAAGCTGATGAAGCATGGGATTATTTGGAAGAATTGGCTGAGAGTGCACAGTCTTGGGACACATCTAAACCAACAAATTCCAAGACTGGCCAACAAAAGGAAAAGGGAGGAATATATGTCTTATCAGAAGAAAATAGTATAAGTGCACGGTTGGCTAGCCTCACAAGAAAGGTCGAAGCCATGGAATTAAGGAAGGGAGAAACAATCAACTCCATTGATGTTGAAACTGTTTGTGGAATGTGTGCTGGAAATCAACATGCTACACAAGATTGTCCCACAATTTCAGCAGTCCAAGGCATCTTACAAGAACAAACGAATGCCATAAACAGTTATCAACAGCAATATGGTGCTCCAAACTCAAACACGTTTAATCCTAATTGGAAGAACCATCCCAACTTCAGTTGGAGGAATGGGCCCAATGCAAATGCAAGCAACACTCCAAAAGTATCACTAGAAGAGATGTTGGGTGCATTCGTATCGGTCCAGCATGAGTATAACAAGACAAATTCTCTAAAAATAGATGGGTTCATGCAGGAGCAATTCAAATTCAATCAAAATACAACCCAAGCCATCAATGACTTGAAAACCTCAATGGCTAGGGTTGAATCTCACCTCAGTGCTAGGGAGAAAGGCACACTTCCTGCCCAACCTCTTCCTAACCCAAGAACCCAATTTGAAATACATGATGCAAGCTCATCTTCCCAACACATGGATCATGTTCAAGCTATCACCACTTTGTGAAGTGGGAAGATAATTGATAAATCTAATCCGGTGAAGGACTCACAGCCTAATGATCCGGAAATTTCCAAAGAGGATGATAACATGAACAATACTCCATAAGAAAAGGAACCGGAAAGGCAATATAGGCCCATTGCTCCATTCCCCCAACGCTTGATTCCAGCCAAACCTCAAGATAAATATCAGGAATTTTTGGAGGTTTTCAAGCAAGTCAAAATCAACATCCCATTGTTGGATGCCATTAAACAAATACCGTCATATGCCAAATTCTTAAAAGACCTTTGCACGGTTAAAAGGAAAATACAGGTGCAAAAGAAGGCATTTTTAACAGAGAATGTGAGTGCCATTATCAACCACGGGATGCCCAAGAAATACAAAGATCCCGGTTGTCCAACCATATCATGTATGATTGGAGTTCACCGGGTGAAACATGCTTTACTTGATCTAGGGGCAAGTGTGAACTTAATTTCCTATTTGGTTTATGAACAATTGGGTTTAGGTGAATTAAAACCCACCAAAACCACATTACAACTTGCTGACCGATCAATTCGTATTCCAAGAGGAGTAATTGAGGACGTCCTTGTCCAAGTTGATAAAGTTTACTACCCGGTGGACTTTATTGTCTTGGACACGCGCCCCACGGTTAATATTGGCCCTCAAATTCCTGTCATACTTGGCCGCCCATTCCTAGCTACATCAAATGCTATCATAAATTGTAAGAGTGGGGTCATACAAATGTCTTTCGGCAATATGACGATTGAGTTAAATGCTTTCAATATTGACAACCAACGAGAGGATGAAGATGAGGAGGTCCACCAAATAAACATGATCAATTCTATTGTGGAAAATGAGTCCCTCTCACCTTTTTACTTCGGTCCCTTAGACGAAGAAGTGACTCACTCCCTTGATGAGAACGATGATATGATAAGGGATATGGTCACACTTTTTGAGTCGGTATCGACATATGACGTTAGCCGAGAGAAGGATGTGGAAACAATACCCTTTTGCACTGAAAAATCAATTCAGATTTCCACACCTTTTTGGATCATGCATATCGAACTCCACCAACCCTGGGATGACCCTTACTTGCAATATCATTGCCCAGGAAAATCTGATTGGAGACATATTTTTTCTGATAAATATGATGGTGTCTCCCCTGATACATGTGGTGCGCACACTAAGGAACCCGCTGAAATTCCTTTTTGGGGTTTTAAGTGGCTTATCTCGATCAACCACACACATGTGCATTGCAAAGCAGGATATTGGATGATTTTACTGCGAAATCTTTTGATCCATCTAATGATTCTGCTTGACTTTATGCTTTTGGATGAGTTGTTGGGATTAACCTCCTAGTCTGACAGACTATGATTTGTTAGAATGCTTTCCCATTAGGATTTGCTTTGATAGTTGATTTAGTTGTGAAGTAATCCATCTCCAAAAGCTAACCTTGCCATATGCTTCAGGTGATATCTTTCTCACTCTCCTTTATTTTATGTCATTGCTCTCATGTCATACATATTGCATATTTTATAACATTGAGGACAATGTAAAGTTTTGGTTGGGGGGTGAGAGATTCCTCAATTGATGAATCTGCTAGCTTTTGTGACATGTCGAGCAAAGATGTAGAAATTTTTCGATTTTTCTGAAATTCGAAACTCTTTTGGAAGGCTTTGATTCTATGCATTCAAGATAGCATAAGTATAAGAAGATGAGATACGAAGTGAGGGATGTTGCAAGCTTTGAATTTCTTTTAATATAATGGTTTTATATGTGAATTCACCTATTTTTATGATTGATAGAAAATTTGAACACCTTTTGCACCTAGTTCACATTACACGATTTTCATGAGTTGAAAGGATTATGTGATTTGTGGATTAGCTAGACTTTGATTTAAAGGTATTGAGAAACCAAGCCGGGGTATTTTGTCCATCCTTGTCCATGGGAAAATAACGGAAGATATGGATTTCTAAAAATCCTATCTAATTTAAAAGAAAAAAAAGGAAAGACAGGATGAAATCGGGAAGGAAAGAAAAATGGTGGAAATTTCGATTAGGGCTACCTACTACCAACCGGGGGATGGTCTACCCGTAACCAAAGCCGGAAATGGGACGTAGTGTGAGTCGTCGGAAGGACGGTAAGGCAAACTCCTGTCATAGGCTTGTTGTTGCTCTATACACCTCGAGATCTATAGTTTAGTTGATCTATGAAGAATATAATCCTGGAAACTCATGAGATGAGCCTTCACTATGCACACTAGGTTGAATTTGTTCAAACTCTTCTATTGATCAATCAATCAGCGGGAATTTCATATAAACACTTATTATATCCTGAGAGTTTAAAGTTTCAACCTTTATCACTGAATTTCTCTGATTTTTATGCTTATGTGTCTTGGAATGTATAGAAGAATAGTTTCTAGAGGAGGGTTGGGTTTTGGAAAATGAAACTAGTTTCACGCATGTTTTGCTCGGGACTAGCAAAATGCTGGTTGGGGGGTGTGTTGAGCTCATAATTGTGCATATTTTAACCCCAATTCATCACTCATTATGCATGATATACATGTTTATCGGACCAACTTAATACATGATTTGTGATTGTAGGAAGAAGATGGAGAGTTCATCATTTGAAGGCTAAATGAGGCTTCTTACAAGTATTGAAGACTATAGGATGAAGCATGAAGAAGGATTAAAGAAGGACAAGCAAGGAGAGAAGAGAAAAGAAAGAAAGAAAGAAAGAAAGAATGAAGAAAAGTCGGCTGACCGGTCGGCCAAGCTAGCCTGACCGGTCAAGACCGGTCAACCACCAATTTATGTATGTTGAAGACCAAACGGGGGAAGTATACACAGGCCCGACCGGTCATGACCGGTCGGGCATAGTTGCTGAATTGTTCAAGAACGCAGCCGACCGGTCAAGACCGATCGGCCATTGCTGCTGTACCAAAAGAAGTTGTGGACTGCCCAGCCCGACCGGTCAAGACCGGTCGGGCATTGCTGCTAGATTGATAGGGAAGTTCATCCAACCGGTCCAGACCGGTCGGCCATGCGTAACTGCCACTTTATATTTCAGAAACTCCGGGTTTTACTGCGCAATTGCGAAAGTTTACGCAATTTCTGGATCTTTCTTGCGTATTGGACTCCTCCAAGCTATAAAAGGACTTCATATCTTCATACCAGTAAAGGCTACGATGCGGGGATTGCTGAGGAGACGGATTCTACTTCAGATTTCCTGTTTTAGTAGTTTTTCTATGTTTTTAGAGGCTTTTAGTTCAAGGATGTTAGAGATGAACTAAACCCTCTTAGCTAGAACTAAGAGGGGAAGCTTTTGATTCATTTTTGATGGATTAATGCAACCTAGGTTTCCTTTTATGCTTTAAGGAATGAATTTTAGTTAAATTTGAGTTTGATTCAAGTACTAGTTTTGGTTTTACTTTGATCTCTTGATGACTCCGGGCTCATGTGATTCTTAGTGATTCTAGCATAGTATCTTAGCTTTTGAGCATTGTTTATGCTTGTGTAATGCATTGATCTACCATCGACTCCGGGCATGGTAGACGCTTTGATTGCCTTGTATGCAATGGCCTGTTCTTCATGTGGGAACTCATGTAACTGAAATTCTTATCTTTTGTAGTAATCTGGAATTGCTGTTTATTGATTGATTTTGATTTAATTAGAGTTCAAATCATGAGTTGTAATCAAGTCTAGTGACAGGACTTGGTGTAGGCTATGGTTATGAATCTCAACTAGGTTGGAAAGAGACTTGGCCTATACAATTGAGTGTGCCCAAGGCCTGAGCTTGGAAGTGGGAATCAAATCAGTTAATAAGCACCTATTTCAGATAATTGTGATTAATTGCTCTATATTCCGATCAGATAGAGATGGAAATCTGATTCTGATTGAGTTATATGAGACCTAGTTGTGTTGATGCATTGAAACGTATCAAGAGTGGATCCTTAGCGCTCTAGTGACTTTTTAGATTGAATTTACCTTAACCATTCACTGTTTAAACTCAAATCACTATTTGTTTAGCTTTAGTTCTTAATATAGTCTTAATTACTAGTTGTTTTAGTTAAATTCTGAAGATACCCATACATAAATCTCTGTGGGAACGATACTCGGTCTTTTCCGAATTATTACTACTTCGCAACCCTACACTTGGGGAGTGAACAATTAGCTAGACTTTGATTTAAAGGTGTTGAGCAGCCAAGCCGGGGTATTTTGTCCATCCTTGTCCATGGGAAAATAACAAAAGATATGGATTTCTAAAAATCCTATCTAATTTAAAAGAAAAAAGAAAGAAAGGATGAAATCGGGAAGGAAAGAAAAATGGTGGAAAATTCTGAAAAGGGCTACCTATTACCAACCGGGGGATGGTCGAACCGTAACCAAAGCCGGAATTGGGACGTAGTGTGAAAGCCGTCGGAAGGACGGTAAGGCAAATTCCTGTCATAGGCTTGTTGTTGCTCTGTGCACCTTAAAATCCTTGGTTTATTTAATCTATGAAGAAGATGACTCCAGGAACTCATGAGATGAACTTTCACTATGCACACTAGGTTGAATTTGTTCAAATTCCTCTATTTATCAATCAGTCAGCGGGAACTTCACGTAAACACTTCTTATGTTTTGAGAGTCCAAGGTTCAGCTTCTTTCACCTAATTCTCCAAATTTTATACTTCTGCATCTTGGAATGGATAGAAACATGGATTCTGGGAGAGAGTTGGGTGTGGAGGTTTGAAATTGTTTTACGCATGTTTTGCTCGGGACTAGCAAAAAGCTGGTTGGGGGGTGTGTTGAACCTCCAATTTATACATTGCATTGCCCATTACACAACAAGGTTTGCATGATTTTCATGGTTTAAAGGCCCACCTAACACATGTTTTTGTGATTATAGGGATGAGAGCGGACTTCATTCAAATACGAGACAAAAGAATGCATTTGAAGCTATTGCATGAAGTCCTAAGATGACCAAAGAAAGAAGAAGAAAGAGAACCAAAGAAAGAAGAAAGAAGAGAAGAAAAAGAAAGAAAGAAGAACAATTTGAAGAGGGCTGACCGGTCATGACCGGTCAGCCACGGTTGCTGATCACATAGAAGAAAAGGCCGACCGGTCAAGACCGGTCGGCCATGCATACTGGAAATTGGACAGAGGAGCCCGACCGGTCTTGACCGGTCGGCTGTATATGCTGGATGGATGGACAACTTGGTCCGACCGGTCATGACCGGTCGGCCACATTTGCTGGAACAATGGACAGCCAGTCCGATCGGTCATGACCGGTCGGCTGTGCTCCCTGGAGTTCTTAAAAAAATTAGTCCGACCGGTCACGACCGGTCGGCTCTGCGTATCATGATTCCTTTCTAAATCAGGACTCCGGAAATTGCTGCGCAATGCGTAATCTTTCGCAGATTCCGACGCAAGGGAGGTTGTTTGCTATAAAAGGGCACCTAGGGGTTCTTCCTAGGGTATCAGAGAGGCTAAGGAACGTGAGTTTGGAGAGTGAAGGCGATCGTGGAGCGGCTGCAACTCTTCTATTCGGTTTTTTCTGTTTTTATTCATTATTTCAGAGTTTTTAGTTGTAGCATGACAATGCTCGGCTAGAACCTCTCAGCTACGGCTGAGAGGTGAAGCTTGTAGCTAATTCTATGTTGATTTCGGTTTAATTCAAGTAATTTACATTCAAGTTTGGATTTTTTGCATAGTTTAGTTCCAAATAATGGTAGTTTGAGATGTTTTATCTGAGTTTATGTGCTCCGGACATGAATTCCTTTTAATTCTCTGAGATTATCATGTTTGTTTATCTAAATTCGGATTATAGTAATCCTTGAGCAGGCCATAGTCCAGAGGCATGGCTGTTACTCCGCAGGCTATAGTTTTGAGTTTTGTATTGATTGAATGGAACTAGAACTTGGAAGTTCAACTTGAATGTGATGGAATGTGTGTGAATGCTTTATTTTCCAACTAGATGAGAGATAGGACTTCGATTCTAGTTGTGTTTTCTACTTGGATTGACTGAATTGACATAGGATTGCTACAAGTGGATCCTTGAAAGCCTTAGTACTTATTATCTCTGATTTTCCATTAAGTTCCTGTTTTAAGTAAACATTCAATTAAATCTGATTTCTTTTAAAAACTGAGTTGCTGGAGTGATTTGGTAGCTTTAACTATTTCCCTGTGGATCGACCTCGGTCTTACCGAGTTTTATTACTACATCGCAGCCTTACACTTGAGGCGAGCGAACATATACTCATCAACAACAAGAACCCGTTGTATTGGAAGGGGCTCTTCCAGTCGAGCCAGTTGTATTGCAAGGGGCAAACCCTGGAGGCGTGTCAATCACACTACGGCAGCTGGGACGAACAGAGAAACCTCCTGCCATATCAAGAGGACCAGTATTCATTCCATGGGAGCCTCCTGTCCCAGGAACAATCAAGCCAGGACTGCGACCTTATGTGGTCTATGAAGACAAGCCTCGATACTACCCCTTCATCACAGGCAACAATGTAGTTCTCAAGGCAAAAGCTCCATACGAGGAAGATCTGGTACCCACACCAGCACCGTTGCAAGAACCGGTGGTCCTAGAAGGCAAAAGGGAGGAAAACTACAAAGAGGTTCCATGGCACTATCCAGAATGTGCGGAAGTGGGGAACATGAATCCCAATGGGCGTTGCATCCGAAGAGATAATCAGAACAGAGGAGATCCCAAAGGCGCCCTTTCAGGCCTCGGCAACAAAAATGAAGCCGCATACGATGTGGCGAATCAGCTCAAGTCAATCCCTGCACAAATCTCAGTATGGGAGTTACTCTGTACATCTCGCATACACCGAGAAATGTTTGCCAAGACCTTGAACGATGCTCACGTCTCCTCTGATACGGCACCAGAAATGATAGCTTTGATGATTGGACAACTCCTGGCTCCGCGCGCCATCACCTTCACAGATAATGAGTTGCCACCAGAAGGGCGCGATCATGGGCGATCCCTCAACATAGCCTTACGATACAAAGACCTCTGTGTTCCGCTGGTCCTTATCGATAATGGCTCAAGCTTAAATGTCTGCCCACTCAAGACCGCGGAACGTCTGGGAATCAGCCCTTCTTCATTTCGACCCAGCACCATATGCGTTAGAGCATTCGACAACACCCGCCGATCAGTGGAAGGGGAGGTCGACATAGAGGTACAGATAGGTCCAGAAATCTCTACCATCACATTCCAAATCCTGGATATATCAGCCTCTTTCAACATGTTGCTCGGACGACCTTGGCTGCACAAGGTTGGAGCTGTGCCATCAACCCTGCATCAACGGGTGAAATACATCTGTGGAAATCAAGTGATCTCTATCCATGCAGAGAAGGAGTTCATCATTCCTTCCAATGCTGCTGCCACTGAACCAGACATCCCGGTCATCGATATCCAGCACTCTGAAGAAGACATCCCATTTCACAGTTTCGAATTCGAGACTGTGAACTCTATCGCCAATCCAGAACCGATAAGGGTAGACCGTGTCTTTTCACCGGCAGAGCGTCTGAGTCTCAAATACCGAATGAAGAATCATTTCAAGTCTAGAAAGGTACCGCTGATATATAACCAACGCAAATGGGGACTCGGATACAAGACAACCTTCATGGACAAAAGAAGGAAGAAATTTCGATGCTCACCCATCCAATTCGTCAAGCCAGGAGAACCTTGCAAAGATCCAGGAGGGAATCAACCGACTGCATTACACAAAGGCCTCCCGATGAGCCTAGTTTGGGCCACGTGGCCCCCCATTCGATGGGATCAGATTCTCGAACCATCTAAGCCTCCAGAAGAAGAAGAAAATGATGAAGACGAAGAAGGAAGTCAAATACAGCAGCTTCAGGACCAGGTTATTCTGATACCTGCTCCCAACCAAGGGCACAACCTGCCCACGTCAGCATCAATCAACCAGGGGCATAACCTGCCCACTTCAATCAGCAAGGGGCACGACTTGCCCATCTCAGCACCAATTAGCAAGGGGCACGACTTGCCCATCTCTGCAAAGTCAACTTCTTCAATCATCAGTCAGGGACAGAAGCAGCCCATCCATTGGACCAAGAAAGGGAAGTGGCCAGCCCTAGATTGGTCTGATGTCCAGATTCCAAACTTGTGTCTAGCTGTAGAACCAGACGAACTGCACTGCGAAGTAAGTGACTCGGGAGGGACTGAGTGCGACTCAGATCTCGAACCCGACCAGCAAGAAGTCACGGTCATTGGGCCAGACCATAACTCTTCGCCCAAATCATGAACCCCCACCTCTTCAGGGGAGGAAGTGCGGGGTCCTGAATGGTCATCCGTTCCCCTAACTTTTGAATCAGCCAAAGAGCCATCTAAGGGCTCTGGCTTCCAAAAAAAAATTCCTGTTTAAGCAGCGACCGGAACTTTGGAACAAGTTGGGCTCAATCATGGTCTGCAATGCCTGCTTGTTCAAAGTCCCACGAATTTCGAAAATCCAAAAAAATCAAAAACTTTCAAAAGCCAAAAACATCTAGCATTTCAATTTCAGAAAAATCTCAAAAACCAAAAAATATTTCTTTTCCTGCATTCAATAGTGTGCCAAGTTTGTCTAAAGAGTCGCATGAGTTTGAAGTCGAATCATATGATTTCGACATCGAATTAGACTTCGAGCTCATGGGTCTGGACGAAGCTCGGGATGAGGAAGATGATGATCCGGCTCCCGAACTAGAGGATCTCCTCAAAAAGTTCGAATCTAAAGCCAATGTTGTAGCCGATGATTTCGAGATAGTAAACTTGGGGACGCCTGAGATCCCTAGGGAAGTACGCATTGGAAAATCGTTGCCACCTGAGATGAAACAGAAAATGATAGAGTTCCTAGCTCCAAGATTGTCCAACTTCGCGTTCTCATATGAAGACATGCCGGGGCTCGATGAAGAGCTTGTTGTACACCATCTGCCAACCAAGGCAGATATGAAGCCAGTGAAGCAGAAACTTCGAAGAATGAAGCCAGAATGGGCTCTGAAAGTCCGAGATGAAGTCATCAAGCAGTACAACGCGGGATTCTTGGTAGTCTCCAACTACCCTGAATGGCTCGCCAACATCGTGCCAGTACCAAAGAAGGACGGCAAGGTTCGAATGTGCATCGACTTCCGAGATCTCAACAAAGCCAGTCCAAAAGATGACTTCCCTTTGCCACATATCGACACTCTGGTCGACAACACTACTGGATACAAAATCTTCTCATTCATGGACGGGTTCTCAGGTTACAATCAGATCAAGATGGCCGTCGAAGATCGTGAGAAGACATCGTTCATCACTCCCTGGGGAACCTTCTGTTACAGGGTAATGCCGTTCGTTCTGAAGAACGCAGGAGCAACATATCAGCGAGCAATGACAGCATTATTCCATGACATGATGAACAAAGAACTTGAAGTATATGTGGACGACATGATCGTCAAATCTCGCACAATTGAAGGGCACTTTGAAGATCTGAAGAAGTTATTTAACAGATTAGAAAAGTACAAGCTCCGTCTCAACCCTCAGAAATGTGTCTTCGGTGCAATGGGAGGCAAACTCCTCGGCTTTATGGTGAGCGAGGATGGCATCAGGGTCGACGAGACCAAAACCAGAGCAATCATCGAGATGCCCCCTCCTAGAACAGAGAAAGAAATTCGTGGCTTCCTCGACAGAATATAATACATCAGTCGCTTCATCGCACAGCTCACACCTATCTGTGAGCCCATATTCAAGCTCCTTCGGAAGAACGTCCCAAAAGAATGGAATGATGGTTGCCAAGTCGCTTTTGACCGCATCAAGAAGTATCTCATGAACCCTCCAGTCCTAGTGCCGCACACTCCCGGACGACCCCTATTGTTATACATCTCGGTAGCAGCAGAAGCCATTGGCTGTGCCCTAGGCCAGCACGACGAGACCGGGAAGAAGGAACAAGCAATATACTATTTGAGTCGAAAGTTCACCGACTACGAGACCAGGTATTCCCCGATAGAGAAGACTTGCCTCGCCCTAGTCTGGGCAACTCAGCGACTCCGTCAATACATGATTGCATTCCCTATTCTCCTCCTCGCTCACATGGATCCGCTCAAGTACCTGTTCGAGAAACCGGCACTCACTGGAAGGATAGCTAAATGGCAGCTACTCTTGTCTGAGTTTGACATCACCCATGTCACTCAAAAGGCAATCAAGGGGCAGGCCCTCGCCGATCATCTTGGGGCTCACTCTCTCCTGGACTATCAGCCGCTCAAGACGTTCTTTCCTAATGAAGATCTCTTGCTCATTGAAGAGGATGAAAAGAAGAAGAAAGATGAATGGACATTATTCTTCGACGGCGCAGCAAATTCTAAAGGGAGTGGTATTGGAGCAATCCTCTACTCTCCAGATGATGTCCCTATTCCTATCTCGAGGCACATCGCATTCGAGTGCACCAACAACATGGCAGAGTACGAAGCATGCATCGCTGGCTTAAGGGAAGCCATAATCTTGGGCGTCAAGAAGCTACGAGTATTTGGAGACTCACAGCTTATCATCAATCAGACCAATGGCGAATGAAAAACTAAGGACGAGAAGTTGATACCATATCATGTGTATCTTGACAATCTAATCGAGGAATTCAAGGAAATCACCTTCTCATACATGCCCAGAGCCAAGAACCAGTTTGCAGATGCTCTCGCCACACTTGCATCAATGCTCGAGATACCAAAAGGAGCTTCAGAATGGGAGCTCACAGTTGAAGTTCAAGAAGAACCTGCCTTTTGCTTGCAAATAGAAGAAGCCGAAGCTGTCCCTGACAAACCCTGGTATGCCGACATCAAGCAATATCTCGAAACCCAGGAGTGTCCAGAGTCAGCAACAGCAACAGATCGCCGAACCATCCAGCGTTTGGCCGGCCAGTTCACCATCAGTGGCGAAGTTCTTTACAAGCGATCCTATAATCACATCCTCCTTCGATGCGTCGATGAAACAGAAGCTGCAAAGATCATGAAAGAAATACACGAAGGAATCTAGTGGCCCACACATGAACGGGCACATGATGGCAAAGAAGATTCTGCGACTCGGCTACTATTGGCTCACCATGGAGACAGACTGTTGCCAGCACGTCAGAAAATGCTTTAAGTGTCAGGAGCATGCGAATCAAATCCATGCCCCATCATCAGAGTTATACAACCTGACCACCCCCTGGCCCTTCTCCATGTGAGGGCTCGACATCATCGGCAAGATCAGCCCCAAAGCATCAAATGGTCATGAGTACATACTTGTGGCAGTCGACTACTTCACCAAGTGGGTAGAGGCAGCCTCCTACACCACGATTGCAGCATCTCAAGTGATCAAATTCATGAAGAACAACATCATATGCCGGTATGGAATCCCCAATGCTATCATCACAGATAATGGGACCCCGTTCGTCAACAAGAAGATGGATGACTTCCTCAGCAAATTCAAGATCCAACGTCATCGATCAAGCCCCTACCGTCCCCAGATGAATGGTGGGGTAGAAGCCGCAAACAAGACAATCATCAGGATACTCGAGAAGATGGTCGTGACCTATCGAGATTGGTCAGATATGCTCCCATATGCACTTTGGGCCTATCGAACGTCTGTACGATCTGCTACGGGCGTTACTCCTTTCGAGCTTACCTATGGAATGGAGGCAGTTTTGCCAGTCGAGGTGGAAATACCATCACTACGGGTGTTATTAGAAAGTAGAATTGAAGAAGGAGAATGGCAACGGGCCAGGTTCGATCAGTTGCAGCTAGCAGATGAAAAGCGCATGCGTGCACTAAGTTATTCACAGTGCTATCAAAAAAGGATCGCTCGGGCTTACAACAAGAGAGTCCGAAAAAGAAGTTTCAAGGTAGGCGACATGGTCATGAAGAAGATTCTACCGTCGCACCTTCCGGATCCCAGAGGAAAGTTCAAACCCTCGTGGGACGGGCCACTGATCGTCAGAGAAGTACTTCCCGGAGGCGCCCTCAGACTCACCAGCATGAGAGGGGTGGATCTTCCTGAGCCAACCAACGCCGACAACGTGAAGATCTTTCACGGGTAAGTTATTCTAACCTTATCAAGAGTTACTTAATAGAGCTCCGTCCACCAACAAGTGTTTCAAATAAGGGGATTCAAAAAGAGAAAAATACAAAAAAAGGGATTTAAAAGGAAAAGACAAAAAAAGGGAGAGAAAAAGAATATAAAAGAAAAAAAAGAGAAGAAAAGAGAAAGAAAAAGGGAAGCCAAAGCAAGGCACCCAAGAGAAAAAAAATCAGTCCAAGAAGAAACACATCCATCCATCCATCCACCTCAGAAGGGTCTTTAGCAAAGACCGACAGCTCTATTATCGTAGCTCAGGATAAGGGCTGAAAGACTGCCATCGGCCGGCAACGACGGATTCCCGACCTCTAGCCACCGCAGTTATCCAGAGACCCAGAAAGAAAAAAAAACAGGAAAAAAAGAAAAAAAAAGAAAAAGAAAATGTGTGCCTAAACAAAGAGGGCAGAGTGAAAACCCGAAAGGGCGCTCCGAGTAAAAACAGTGGGCATACAGCGGACTTGGTGAAAACCCGAAAGGGCGCCGAGGGTAAAAACAGCATAGCTGCCAAGGGGCAGGCAAGATCAAACACCCGGGACGTGGTGAAAACCCGAAAGGGCGCCACGGGCAAAAATGACGGGAAAAGGCTGGCTGTAGTGAAAACTCGAAAGAGCGCTACAGGCAAAAATGGCTCAAATAAAAAAAAAAGAGAAAATAAAAGTGCAGGTACCAAGAAATCAGACGGTCCAGATCGGTTCAAGCAGTTACAGTTCAAGAACAAGAAGAAGTGCAGTCAGGAGCGAAAAAGCTCTACAAACTCTGACAATCTCAAGAAGCAACAGTTTCCATTGCCTACACCTCTAAGGGAACCAAAGGATCATGCAAGTTAATCCCGAGACATCGGTCAAAGCATTGGCCGAGCCCTAGTTCTGATTCCTATATCCCGACACAAAATCCAGACACACTCACAAGACAACTCATGGCACAATAGATTCTCAAAAAGTCTTCTTCTTTTTTCATTAAAAGCATCATATTTCTCTTACACATATCATATCATCTTTTTTTCAAAAATACAAAAAGATTCATCAGCATCAATCATATATGCAAAAAAGAATGTGCAGGTGGCCAACACAATCAATCTCTACCCTCCTCCTGGGCCACATCAGGTGAGTCCTCTGACTCATAAAAAGATAGCCTCGCTCTCAACCTGCTCACCTCTATACGCAGGTAATGCGCCTCATCGCGCTCAAGGGTACGGATCGCTGTCCCTCATCAGACAACCTCTGATCGGCAGCCAATCTCCTCGACATCATCTCACAATGATACCGAAGTACAGAGATCTCAGACAGCAGATGGCCATGAGTGGCCAAAAGGAAGCAAGGATCAATGAAAGGGCGCTCCTCAAAAGGTTCATATGAACCAGATGAAGAGCCAGCATCTCCAAGGATATCCTGCTCATCCTCATTAGCAGTCTGGTGCCAATAAGGGATACGTCGATACAAAGACTGCTCAGCAACCCAGTACTGATATGGGGCGGTCGCCATCGGAAAAGTCCGTAGCTCAAAACCCAGCAAATCAGCAGTCAGGTAGCTCGCCCAAGAACAATCAATCCGGGTCCTGAAGTCAGAGGATCTAGAGGGAAGTACTCGACGCCCGATACCCGTGAAAGCGAAAGGAGGAACATCCTGCTCATATCCAAACTGCCGCAGGAACCGGATGGGATGGTAAGAAAAGTAGGATCGAAAGCCTACCAACATCAGAGGATGGCGGTGTGCATCGCAAAGCACTGGAGGAAGTAAAAGCCAAGATGACTCCCAACGAACGTTCCAGTCACGAAGTTCAGCAAACATCCTGCGATACAAGGGCTCGCTCATCCTAGCTGTATGAGGAAGAAACTCCATAATGTGTCGCATAAGGTCTGGGCGACGAGTGTCAGGAAAAGGTACGGGAACAGTCATCGAAAGACGCTCCCATAGCCAGACCTGATCACAAAAAGGAAAAGAAGTTCAGCTAGAGCAGAGCAATTCCTAGCAAAGCAAGAAGAAAAAGGTGCAGAAAAGATACCTGAAAAAAGGCACAACAGCCGCGAAGGACACGAGTGCAGCCTAGGGCGCAGTCAGTCAGCCCATTGAACAGCTCGGCCAAGGTAAGAGAAATGATCCCCTGCAGACGGATAGCTCGGCTCATCACCTCAAAAAGCAGAGGAGTCTGGGACCTGCGCCATCCCGAGAACAACACCTCAGCTATCAAGCAGAACATCAGTGCGTTCCGAGCAAAGGTAGAACCGACCACACCCCAAGGACCTGAAAAAAGATCATACAGTAAGTCCAAGGAGAACACTACAGCATCGTGACCAGCAGCTGCAGGATGAACAAGATAAGAAATCCCGAACCAGTTCTGCGGTGTAGCAGTCTTCGGCGATGTCTTCGGCGAGAAATACTGAGTATAATCCAAGGGTAGGACTGTCAAGCGTGCAAGCTCCTCCAAAGAAGGCCCCATCTCCATATCGTTGAACGCAAACAAGTTCAACGAAGGAACCCAATCAATCAATGCAGCTCCGAGCATCCTCCAGTCAATATCAACTCTGGCCATATGGATCAGACTGCCGAAGCCATAGGACTCCAAATCCCGAATCTCATAAGCTGACAAACTATCAAGCCAAGCAAGCAGCCGTGGCGAGCAGGAAGAACGAGGAAGCAGCTGACAAGTCCTCACTAGTACCCCCTCCAGCACAAAAGGCCCAGAAATTAATGATGACTCATCAAGGATCGGAAGGTCAACGGGCGAAGGAGAAGGAAAAGCTGGAACCTCTGCAGACTCGACAGCCCCTGACCTGTCCCCAGTAACGGCTATGTCTGATATAGTCGCATCACTGTCGGAAACTGTCACAACCTCAGCCGCACGGGAAGACTCGCCCACCTCATGAACGGAGTGCGCAAAAGACCGACGATCAAAAGAAGGGCGATGCCCTCCATCAAAAGGGCTACCAGTAAAGATCACACCGCACATCGTGGCATCCTGACCAATCTGACCGTCAAAGAAAGCATCTGAACCATCCAGAAGGGTCCCGGCAACCCTGATCGAAGAGTCAACGGTCAGATCTGGACTTGCGGCCCTCTCCAATAGGAAATCATGAATCCAAACATCATCCTGGCCGATCAAAGGGATCATCGAGGCATCTACACCGTCCATCATCAGGGGGACATCATCAATGACCACATCAAGTCCACCCAAGCAAGTATATCGCACATCTCGGCCCTCATCCAGAGCATCCAAACCGTCAAAGGTATCATCTGAACCATCCATCCCATCCAAGCATGAGATCAGCCCATCTATGTCCTTTGTGGTCCCATCACCACCATCCATCACATCATCCATGTGGCCCACATTCAAGGGATGCATAGCCTCACCTATGTCCCATCCCATCATCCTATCCATACCATTCATTTCTCCCACAATGAAGGGCCCATTCAAATCCGAAATTCCAGCCATCCCACCATTAATGGGGCCATTCAAAGCTCCACCAACCACCAAGCTTAAATCTTCATTAATGCCCCCTCTTAATGCCCCATCTACCCCATCCATTAAAGGTATCTCCCCATTATCAAAGCTCAGTTGAAAATCTGGAGTGTGGGACCCACCATGGGCAGCCCCCACAGTCCCTAAATCACCACCATCCATGGCCTAAGAAAGGACAAAGCAAGATGAAGACAAGATGAGGAAAGAGAAGAATATTCATGGCTAGAATCAAACTCGCCAGTGCAAAGCAAGTGGAGACAGGGACAGTGGACAGAGAAGAATGTCCGAACCCGAGCCAGCCCAGGCCGCTCAAGAGGCGAGTCCTGGGCGGCCTGCCCTGGGCCGCCCATACGGACGCAGATCCTCTCTCTCCGCGGGATTGGCTCCAGGGTTCTTGGTAGGTGAGGCTGACAGTCCACGTCAGCAGATGGCGCTCCATGGGCCGCCCAAGGCTCCGGTCCACTCCAGATTTCGACTGAGGCTGATCAAGATCATATAAAAGGTACCCCACCGGTCCAATCACGAAGCAATGCGGCCAGAGCATGGCTGATCAAGTCAAAGAGAAGGAAAGGTGATCAAGTGGGGGCCACAAGCAATCCAAGCCATTCAAAGATCAGATCATCATGATCTAAACCATTGAGGGACCTACATGAGCCACCAAACAACAAGATCAAATGGCTGATCATCAAAAGAAGGGCCAGAATCCAAGATCTAATCATCAAGTGAGCCCACAAAGCCAAATCAAGCGATCTGAGACGTTCAAGCCATCATCCACACCATGAGAAGTCTTTTTAGTCTCACAAATCATCAAAAGAAGTGCCCCAAAGTAAAGCTAAGGTCTCAAGTGGGACCACAGGGCCGAATCTATCAATCTGAACCATTCAAGGGCTAGATCACCAGGATCCAAACCATTGGAAAGCTTACACAAGTCATGGAGCAGCAAGATCAAAGGTTCGATCATCAAAAAGAAGGGCCAAAATCCAAGATCTAATCATCAAGTGGGCCCACAAGGCCTAAACAAGCAATTTGGACCGTTCAAGTCATCATCCATGCAGCTAAGAAGTCTCAAATCATGAAGGAACAAGTCAAAAGTCAAAGCGTCAGACATCATCAAAGAATTTGAGACAAGTCGAAGATTATATATTCATTCAAAAGAGCTTGATACAAAAGAAGATAAAAGTAAAAGTACAAGGCCATACAAAGCAGAGTACCCAAGCAGGCTACAAGTCGCCAACATAATCATCATCGTCCCTCCTCGCGTCCCGCTCCCGACGATAAAGATCCATCAAAGGAGCAGTCACCGAACCTCCAGCATACCTGCGACGGCCACCTGGAACATAAAGCGAAGGAAGCAGAGGCCCCTGGCCGAACAGCAGATACCATTCATCATAATCACGATCCGGGATCGTGAAACGAAGTCCAGGCTAGCCCACAAGAGCCTCAACTCTCTCATCAACTGGCATCCGAGCAGCTGGAGGAGGTGCAGAACAAGGGACCCTGAGCCACCCCAATGACTTGCCGAAGCAATCTCTCCCCCAAATACCACTGAAAAGATTCAGCGTCGGAAAGCATGATACGGAGACATGAAGCATCGTATGCCTCCACACGCTGAGGGGTATAATAGAGAGGGAAACTGGCATACGGCATCCGAGCGAGCTGCAGCAAATGAGGTCACCACGATCAGTTACGGTACGGCACGAGGGGTAGGGAAAGCAAGATACTTACGTCCTCAACGGTCAGCCCGTCTATGTCAGCACGCCAATTGTCCCCGGGAATTCGAGAGTTTCGCTGACGGTTTTGCTGGCGCCAGTACATGTGGCGATACTGAGAGGGCTCAATATCATCCCGCATCCTCGGCGCGAGATGGGGAAAATGGTCATAAAAGCAGGTCTGGACAAAAGCACGTCTAATGATCAGAGAAAGAAAGAAGGCGAAAGCCCTTCAAGAAAGGTGAAAGAAGAGATACCTCAATGACAGGCCAGAAGCTTGTGAAGGACCGGCTATGCTGACAGGTCTTGTCCAAACCTTGAAAGATATGGGTCAAGATAGCCCCATTCCAGTTATAGGGATGATGAAGATCCTCGACTAAACGAAGGAATTTAGGATCAACCCTCTCATGGCAGAAGAGGAAGGACCCGAAGGCATAAGTGATCATGGCCCGGACTTTGTGGAGGGCCTCTCTGTTGAGCTCTTAATTGTGCATATTCTAACCCCAATTCATCACTCATTGTGCAAGGTTTGTATGGTTTGTAAGCTAATCCAATGCATGTTTTGTGATTACAGGATTGAGGGTGGACTCTACTCAATTGAAGACATAAAGAGCTCATTTGGGATCATTCTGATGAAGAATGTTTGAGGACCAAAGAAGAAAAGAGAGAAAGAACTAAAGAAGAGAAGAAAGCAGATGAAAGAAAGGAAGAAAATAAGAAGAAAATGAAGCTGACCGGTCGTGAGCAGTCGGCCAAGGAAGCCAGACCGGTCAGTGACCGGTCAGCCATGTATGTTGGGCACTACTGAAGAGGACCGACCGGTCATGACCGGTCGGTCATTGTTGCTGGGAAATTGCTGAAGGCGTCCGACCGATCATGACCGGTCGGACATGCTTGCTGGACCAAGGATGAATAGGCCCGACCGATCTTGACCGGTCGGGCATACTTGCTGGAATGACTCTCTATTGAGGCCGACCGGTCTTGACCGGTCGGCCATGTGTATGAACTTAGAAACTTCTAATTTCTTCCCGATTTTCTCTGCGCTGCGTAAGAGTTTCGCAAATTCCCGATTATTCCGACGTTGTGGAGCCTCCAGACTATAAGAGGACACCTAGGGATCGTTCCTGGGGTATTCTAGAAGGGTGCAAGCGAGGTTGGAGGCTGTGGAAGTGAAGATTGGAGTTTCACAACTCCTTTTGGTTTGCTTTGCTGTTTTCATGCTTTTTGTAGTTGTTTCATGTTTCCTTGGATCATGAGCAGCTAAACCTCTTAGCTAGGGCTAAGAGGTGAAGCTTGTAGTGAATCCAAGATGTTTTAATTCGTAGTTAAGTGGTTTTAGTTTGGAATTCATGATTATGAACTAAGGTTTGAAGTTTATACAAGTTTTTAAGTAATTTTTCTTAGTCTTGTGATGACTCATGGATGTTTGGATGAATTACTTATCTTCTTAATTTGTTTGCAACGGTCTAGACCTGTATGATCTGAGGAATCGGAGTGCGCTCTAGTACTAAGCTCTTCATAAAGGGACTTCAGGCCAAAGTTCTATTTTAGTTGATTTACTGGAATATGTAAGGACTGTGCTTGTGATTTGAATCTAGTTCAAATCCTAATCTAGCCTTGTCTTGTGAGAGGACTCGGGGATGGTTATGATTGAGAACAGGACCTATAGAAAAGGGGAATGACCTATGCAATTGAGCATGCTCAGATCAACCTACATTGAGTGAATCTTATGCATAGAATTTACATATTACAGATTGTTTGGTTTAACAACTCTATCATCCGACTAGACAGACAGGAATGTCGAGTCTAGTTGAGAGAATAAGAAACCACAGCGGATTAAACATCAAGGATTGCTACAAGTGGATCCTTGAAACCCTAGTACCCTCTTATAATTACTTACTCTCGATTTAATTCAGCTTTTGTTACTCACATCAACTTTATACAACAATCTGATTAGTAGACTTCAATAGACACTTGTGGATGAATTTGTGAGATCCTACATAGTCCCTGTGGATCGACCTCGGTCTTACCGAGTTTATTACTACATCACAACCCTACACTTGGGGAAGCGAACACTCTCGCTCGGTGGTGGGGATGACGGAGGCAAAATTGTTGTAGAACCATCGCATCTTCACTTGATGGCCTTGGAATTCACCCTCGGGTGGGACGTCACCGACAAGCCGTAGCCAGTCGGTGGAAGTGAGAGGAGCCAGAGAGCTGACTTGAGGAACAATTGTTCCATGAAACTGGGAAACCTATTTGCATGTAAATGTCCAAGGGGGTTATTCCCCATTCCCCACAAGGGAGCTGGAAGGTGTGGGTCTCATCCCGCCACTTCTCGCAAAGGGCCGCGAGCATCATGCGGTTAGCATCGTTATTATGGAAACGTAAGGTGAGGAGGCCAGCAAAAGGAGTACCATCCAGTACTCGTTCAAGCAAGGGCTGTGGATCCTTCACCCAGTCGTCCCAGCAATCCCTAGTACCTCGATCCTTGATAGCGGGAAGAGGTTGATGCTCCATAGCTAAGGAACACATGTGGTCCCCTCGGCGGACAATGAAGGCAGGATCATTTTCATCAATCACTCGGTGACCTCTGGTACCATCCGCCATTGAATCCTACAAGCTTGGCAAGGTGAGTCCCTACCCATTACCCATTAAAATCCAAATTCTCATCCAAGAAACCCATGGGATTGGACTCACATTCAAATGCAAAATCTATAGTCCAACTCCATGTGTCACTTAGGATGTATGTTGGGCCCTTTGGAAAAAGTAAGGCCCACCTTAAAGAAGGTTACAAGGCATGCCTTAGGCAAGAAAAAGTCCATCATCCAAGGACACATTTTTGACAACAAATGCACTCAAGTGCCATGAGATCAACAAAGGACGAGAATCCTACTTCACATGAGAAATCCCTCTTCAAAGTCCATATGTGGCCAAGGATTGATCCACTTTTATGCCAAGGCCATGGTTCTCACTTAAGATGTTTCCATCTTCTTTAACACATGCACATGGACAAGTGGGGGATAGAAAGGAAGTGGGCCCCCAAGAGCAACCCAAATGCCTCATCTCAATGGATTGGAGAGAGCACATAGCCCGCTTTGAAAAACATGAGGACCCATTCATGGGTTAACCATGGGCAACCTTATGTGCCTCATCTTGATGAAAGTTTTGGCCATGAGAATACAACATGGCGGTCCACCCACAAACATATGGAATCAAAGAGGCCAATGGTAAAAATTTTGATGCACATAGCTCACATGAGGAATCAAAGTTGGAAATGCCCATGTAAGGACAAGCTTGGGCAACTTATGTGCACCAAATTTTCACCAAGAGGGAGACCGTTTGAGCCCAAAAGAGCATGGCTTGATGAGTCACCCAACCATCATGAAAATGGATAAGAATGGTATACATAGCTCACTTGAAGATCAAAATCCAAAATGTCCCAAAGCATGGGACAAAAATGGGCAACTTATGGGTGCCATTCTTTCTCACAAATTGAAGAAGAAATCACTCATACTTGAGAATGATGGTGGATGACCCACCAAGCCCCCAAAGAAAAGATCAAGGAGCTATGGTTGTATGGATAGCTCACTTGAGGATCATCCATTTGAGGTTGATGGCATTAAAGGGAAACTCTTGAGGACCACATTCCTACCACAAGGGAAAACCATTTGAACTTAGTGAGATTGTGGGAACGACTCACTCATGGGACTTGTAGATGGTCAAGTAGCTCAAGTCCTCCATCCATCAAAGAAAAAGCATGAAAAGAAAAATCCTACATGAACAAAGTGTAGTGGGGCACACATGGTTCAAAGAAGTGCCCAAGTTTCAATGAAGGCCCAAAAGCCCATCCACATGAAAAACTCCAAGGAGCCCACTACACCTTGTACAAGGATGTACATCATAATCAAGAAATGATGGAAGAGTTGGGCTACTTGTCCATATAAGCCCAACTAAGAAATCTAGCCCACTTGAGATCCAAATGAAAAATGGGCTAGCCACCTTGATCCATACACATGTGAAGAAAGATGGGGTCACCCAAAGTGAGCCCCATGAGCTCAAAACTTGAGATGGGCCTTACCATGCCCATGGGCCCAAGCCTTGAAAGGAAGATGGAAAAGAAAAAGAAAGCTCCAAAGGAAATGACAAGGGCAAGAAAGCATGAGGGAGCCCAAAATGAAGCATTGGGCCCATCAGATACACCAAGGGCCATGACTTCACTTTGAGCCCATTTGATACATATGAAGAGAAGCCCAACTCCCATGAAAAAGATAGAGTATTTTGCCATGAACACTTGATGACATGGCAAAATCACCCTTTACATGCACATGAAGGGAGTGTGAAAAGAGGAAAGGAAAAATGAAGTGGAGAGCTTGCAATGTCCCTCTCCATGCACCACCTTTGAAAAAGACCTGAGATCTAGAAAAAAGTCAAGAATGCTTGGGCCCACCTTCACACCTCTTGGAATAGCTACATGGAAAAAGAAAAGAGTCATGAGAAGAGAAAATGAAGAAGGAAAAGGATAAGAAAAGAGAAAGGAAGTGGTCCATACCTTTACCACTCACCAAAGAGGGACCACCTTGCTGTCCCAAAATGTCTCTAAGGGCCACCACTTGAGAGAAGCAAAGGACCACCAAAGAAGAGAGAGAAAACTTGAAAAAAGAGAGAGAGTATGAGAGAGAGAAGAGAGAAATTGCACGTTGAGGGGGGCAAGGGTGCCCCATGTTATATAGAAAAGGGGAGGGCACCCTTTTACCCAACCCACTGAAGAGACCAGGGGTCTAAGACCGTCCGGGCGGCCCATGGGAGGCCGTCCTAGCCCCTACCTACATGAAACGACCTCCCTCCCCCTCTCCTTGGGAAGAACTCCTCCTTGGGAAGGGTGGTTGCAAGTGAATCTTGTACCTCCATGTAAGAATGAAGTGATGGAAGAGAATGGTGAGAAAAAAGAAGAGATCTCACCAAAATCTCATCTTGTGAGAAATTGGTGGGAAATTGGCTTGATGATGTGGAAAAGTTCCATAGAATTTTCAAAGAAAAGAAAGAAAAAGATTGACTTGGTCAAACAGTGATCTCAACCATCCAAGGATATGACCTGATGATCCGAACCATTCCAAGAAGAATTTCATAGTCTCTAACCTGGATTGCTGCTTGCATGTACATATTTTGGTCCGAAGACCTTAAACTACGTCGGGATCAAGATCCCGAGGGATTGTCAATAAAACCGGCATCGATCTTCTTCAAGATCTGGTGGCTCCGGACATTTTCTAAAAAACAAAAAATATATTTATGCATTTCCAGCACTTGCATATACATATTTTGGTCCGAAGACCTTAAACTACGTCGGGATCAAGATCCCGAGGGATTGTCAATAAAACCGGCATCGGTCTTCTTCAAGATCTGGTGGCTCCGGACATTTTCTAAAAAATAAAAAATATATTTATGCATTTCCAGCACTTGCATGTACATATTGTGGTCCGAAGACCTTAAACTACGTCGGGATCAAGATCCCGAGGGATTAGTCAATAAAACCGGCATCGGTCTTCTTCAAGATCTGGTGGCTTCGGACATTTTCTAAAAAACAAAAAATATATTTATGCATTTCCAGCACTTGCATGTACATATTTTGGTCCGAAGACCTTAAACTACGTCGGGATCAACATCCCGAGGGATTTTAATAAAAACCAGCATCGATCCCAGTCTTTAAGACCAACATCGGATGATCTGGATCATTTCGAAAAACAAAAAATATATCACCAGCCCCTCTTTTAAAGTTTTTGGGTCCGAAGACCTTAAACTACGTCGGGATCAATATCCCGAGGGATTTTCAATATAAGCCGGTATCGGTCTTGATCAAGATCCGCTGACACCGGACATTTTCCAAAAATAAAAAAAAATGTGTTTGCCCCCTTTTGTACAGTTTTTGGTCCGAAGACCTTAAACTACGTTGGGAACAAAATCCCGAGAGATTTCCAATAAAAACCAGTGTCAATCCTGACCGTTCAAAATTGAGATTTTATGACCTAGAACAGTTTTCGAAAAATCACAAAAAAGAATGTATTTTCAGCATGTACATATTTACGGTCCGAAGACCTTAAACTACACTGGGATTAGTTTCTCGGGGGACCTTTCTCGCTTTTAACAAAAACCGGCATCGATCCCAGCCATTCGAGCCAGGATCTAATAACCCGGAACATTTTAAAAATACCAAAATATTTTAAAAGCTTTCCACAAAAACCAGCATCAATCTCGATCATTCGATCTGAAATCTGGAACTTTTTCCAAAAAAAAAAAAATGATTCACCAAAAATTTCAACTGCACAAATTCATCTCCAGTGGTCCGAAGACCTAAAACTACACTGGGATTAACTTCTCGGGGGCTTTCTTTCCTAACCTGTTCCAGGCATGGCTGACACTTGATCGTACGGGTGCCTGGAATCTTTTAAACAGGTAAGGGCTGAGGCGGGCAGAACTCCGCAATCCTGTTCGTGTTGAACGCACCGTGATAGACAACCTTGATTTGGAAGTCGCTATTGAATCTGACGGATGTTCCCTGTTCCTAAAACTCATGAAGGGGATTAAGGCTGTTGGGAGGTGGAGCGCACCCTCACGGAATTGTGAGCAACGTAAGACCCCAAACTGGATTGACTAAAGGAAATGTGAGGATGTGGCTCATTTTATGGCCGAAGGAGTCCGTCGGACGATACGTGGTCTATGTGCATTGCACATGAGGAACAGGAAACTTTGTGGGTGTGTTGACTGAAAACCCTCAAAATCCCCTCATCCGAAGATGTAAAACTACGGCACTTAATGTTGAGCTCTTAATTGTGCATATTCTAACCCCAATTCATCACTAATTGTGCAAGGTTTGTATGGTTTGTAAGCTAATTCAATGCATGTTTTGTGATTACAGGATTGAGGGTGGACTCTACTCAATTGAAGACATAAAGAGCTCATTTGGCATCATTCTAATGAATAATATTTGATGATCAAAGAAGAAAAGAAGAGAGAAAGTGAAAGCAAGAAGCAAGGAAAGAAAAGAGAAAGAAGAAAAGAAGCTTGAAGGACTGCCGACCGGTCATGACCGGTCGGCTAAGGAAGCCAGACCGGTCAGTGACCGGTCAGCCATGACACTAAAGGACACACAAAGGTGACCGACCGGTCTTGACCGGTCGGCTACAACTGCTGGAGGTCTTTTGAAGATGTCCGACCGGTCATGACCGGTCGGACTGGGTTGCTGGACCAAGGATGAATAGCTCCGACCGGTCATGACCGGTCGGAGGTACTTGCTAGACTGTTGTTCCACAAGACCGACCGGTCTTGACCGGTCGGCCATGCTTGCTGGATTGAACGTTTATTGAGGCCGACCGGTCGTGACCGGTCGGCCAGGTGTACTGACTTAGAAACTTCTAAGTAACGTCCGATTTTCTCTGCGCTGCGTAAGTGCTACGCACTTTCTCGATTCTTCCGGAGTTGGGGAGCCTCCAAACTATAAAAAGCCATCTAGGGATTGTTCTTAGGGTATCCTAGAAGGGTTCAAGCGAGGTTGGAGGCTGTGGAAGTGAAGATTGGAGTTTCACAACTCCTTTTGGTTTGCTTTGCTGTTTTCATGCTTTTTGTAGTTGTTTCATGTTTCCTTGGATCATGAGCAGCTAAACCTCTTAGCTAGGGCTAAGAGGTGAAGCTTGTAGTGTATCCAAGATGTTTTAATTCGTAGTTAAGTGGTTTTCAGTTTGGAATTAAGGATTATGAACTAAGGTTTGAAGTTTATACAAGTTTTTAAGTAATTTCTCTTAGTCTTGTGATGACTCATGGATGTTTGGATGAATTACTTATCTGCTTAATTTGTTTGCAACGGTCTAGACCTGTATGATCCGAGGAATTGGAGTGCACTCTAGTACCAAGCTCTTCATAAAGAGGCTTCATACCAAAGTTCTAGTTTTGGTTGATTATCTGGAATATGTATGGACTGTGCATATAATTTGAATCCAGTTCAAATCATGATCTAGCCTTGTCTTGTGAGAAGACTTGAGGATGGTTATGATTGGGAATTGGACCTATAGAAAAGGTGAATGACCTATGCAATGAGCATGCTCAGATCAGCCTAGAGTTGAGTGAACTTTATGCACAGAACTTACGTGTTACAGACTTCTGGTTTAACAGTTCTATCATCCGACTAGATAGACCTGACTGGTGATTCTGGTTGAGAGAATGGGAAACCACAGTAGATTAAACATCGAGGATTGCTACAAGTGGATCCTCGAACCCCTAGTGCCTTCTTATACTTGTTTACATTCAATTTAGCTTAAACTGTTAATCACACACATTCTATTCAAACTTTGATTGTTAGCTTCAATAGAAACTTGTGGATGAGTTTGTGACATCCTACATAAGTCCCTGTGGATCGACCTCGGTATTACCGAGTTTATTACTACATCGCAACCCTACAGTTGGGGAAGCGAACAAGTTTTTGGCGCCGTTGCCGGGGACCTTGACGGTTTTCGCAAATTTCTGAAATTAGTATCTATTTAGGACTCTTTTAGATTTTTAGAACTAACTTAGTTTATTTATTTGATTTTTTCTTTTCAAGGATTTCTAGGAAGCTGAAGAAGATACAAGAGTTTCAAGTGCGAATCAGGTTCTATCTTTCTAAACCTTACTCTTCTCCTTCTCCTATTCATTCCTATTCATCTCTTGTAGAGTGGGTGGAGATTCCTTTTGGATCTCTAAAAGGTCGGCCTTTTTGCCACCTGGATTCCTATTGGTCGGCTCAGCCGCCTTGGTTCACCTTGTGCTCAGAGATTTCTTTTCTCATCTCTACTCCTTTTTTTTCCTTTTTCTGCACTTTTTCTCAAAAGATTCAAAGAGTAGGTGGGGAGTTTTCTGAACCCCTATTGACCAGGAGAAATCGGTCTTTATCCTTGCTTCTGGCCTAGCCATTGCAAGACACCTTGCGCTTCGGTCTTAGAGAAGAGTAAAGAAAAGGGAGGAAGAATTCTCCTTTCTTTTTGTTTCTTATTTTTGGTTTTGCATGCCACATTGGGCTCGGGATTCCAATAACCGACTCATAAGTGAAGGGGGGATAGTAGAAGGGATTGATAGAGAGCCACGTGCTAGGAGACAGCTAGATTCTCCAATTTTATCTGAAAATATGGCTGCAAATCAACCTAACCCGGTTCAAAATCAAACTGAAACGGGGGAGAATGTGGTTGAGAATGTTCCCCGACCTAGGACTTTACGTGATTTCTTGCAACCTGCAAGAACGAGCACTCCCTTATGCATAGTTTTCCCACCAAATGCAGGGAATGTGGATTTGAAACCGGGAGTGATCAATCTTCTCCCTAAATTCCATGGGTTAGACAGTGAAAGTGCCTATCAACACCTTAGGGAGTTTGATGAGGTAATCACTACCATGCACTTTGCAAATGTGACTGAAGATGTAGTAAGACTTAAATTCTTCCCTTTCACTCTTAAGGATAAAGCCAAGGGTTGGCTTTATGCATTGAGGCCAAGATCAATTGGGTCATGGAATGATATGCACAGAGAATTTATAAAAAAATTCTTCCCTACTCACAAAACGAACATGCTTAAGCGCCTTATCATGAACTTTGCCCAAAAGGAGGATGAAACCTTTTCCCAATGTTGGGAGAGATTCAAGGACCTATTAAACGCATGCCCACATCATGGCTATGAAAATTGGCGGATTATAAGTTTTTTCTATGAAGGACTGATTCCATCCATGCGCCAATTTATAGAGATGATGTGTAATGGGGAGTTCATGAATAAGGAAGCTGATGAAGCATGGGATTATCTGGAAGAATTGGCTGAAAGTGCACAATCTTGGGACACACCTAAACCAACAAATTCCAAGATTGGCCAACAAAAGGAAAAGGGAGGAATGTATGTCCTATCAGAAGAAGATAGCATAAGTGCACGGTTGGCTAGCCTTACAAGAAAGGTCGAAGCCATGGAATTAAGGAAAGGAGAAACAATCAACTCCACTGAGGTTGAAACTGTTTGTGGAATTTGTGCTGGAAATCAACATGCTACACCAGATTGTCCCACAATTTCAGCAGTCCAAGGCATCCTACAAGAACAAACAAATGCCATAAACAGTTATCAGCAGCAATATGGTGCTCCAAACTCAAACACGTATAATCCTAATTGGAAGAACCATCCCAACTTCAGTTGGAAGAATGGGCCCAATGCAAATGTAAACAACACTCCAAAAGTATCACTAGAAGAGATGTTGGGTGCATTCGTATCGGTCCAGAATGAGTATAACAAGACAAACTCTCTAAAAATAGATGGGTTCATGCAAGAGCAATTGAAATTCAATCAAAACTCAAACCAAGCCATCAATGAATTGAAAACATCTTTGGCTAGAGTTGAAGCTCACCTTAGTGTTAGAGAGAAGGGCACACTCCCTGCCCAACCTCTTCCTAACCCAAGGACCCAATATGAGATACAAGATGCAAGCTCATCCGCCCACCATACGGAACATGTCTAAGCTATCACCACTTTGAGAAGTGGGAAAGAAATTGATAAATCCAATCCGGTGAAGGCCCCCAAGCCTAAGGATCCGAAAATTCCCAAATAGGATGATAGCCCAAACAATATTCCACAAGAGAAAGAACCGGAAAGACAATACAAGCCGGTTGCCCCATTTCCACAAAGGTTGATTTCACCTAAACCTTTAGATAAAAATCTAGAGATTCTGGAAGTTTTCAAGCAGGTGAAGATCAACATTCCGCTATTGGATTCAATAAAACAAATACCATCTTATGCCAAATTTTTAAAGGAATTGTGTACAATCAAAAGGAAACATAACGTTCACAACAAAGTGCTTTTGGCTGAGAATTTGAGTGCCATCATCAAACAAGAGGTGCCCCAAAAATACAAAGATCCGGGTAGTCCAACCATATCATGCATCATAGGAGACTACCAGATTAAACAAACCCTACTCGACTTGGGGGCAAGTGTGAATCTCATTCCATACTCGGTCTATGAACAACTTGGGTTAGGTGAATTGAAACCCACCAAAACCACACTCCAACTTGCTGATAGATCCATCAGGATACCGAGAGGAATGGTAGAGGATGTTCTAGTCCAAGTTGATAAATTCTACTACCCAGTAGATTTTATTGTCTTGGACACACATCCCGTGATAGGCACCGGTACTCAAATTCCCGTCATACTTGGACGACCGTTTCTAGCTACCTCAAACGCCATTATCAATTGTAGAAACGGACTTGTACAAATGTCCTTTGGAAATATGACCCTTTAGCTTAACATATTTGAGTTATGCAAACAACCGCGGGAAGTTGATGATGATATCCACGAATTAAACATGATCGAATCATTCGTGGAGGATACAATCCCCTTGTCACTATTTTCCGACCCTTTGGAGGCATGTGTGGCCCATCTCCATGATATGAATGATGATACAACACAAGAGATGGATGCCATTCTAGATGTGATGCTGGTGCGTGAAAATAAAAGATAGAGGGCCCCAATTGAACCTTTGCCTATAAATGAGAACAAGGCCCTCCCATCCAACATTAAGGCACCAAAACTCGACCTAAAACCATTGCCAAGTGAGCTAAAATATGTTTATTTAGGTCGAGATGAGACATATCCAGTGGTGATTTCTTCCCACTTGGATGAGGAACAAGAGAGTAGGCTAATAGCCACTCTATTAGAGCACAAGAGTGCCATCGGATGGACAATTGCGGATCTCAAAGGCATAGACCCACTGATTTGCACTCACCGCATACACCTTGAGGAAAATGCAAAGACATCCCGGCAACCACAAAGACGACTAAATCCAAATATGAAGGATGTGGTTAAGGCCGAAGTGGTGAAACTATTGGATGTAGGTATCATTTACCCAATATCTGATAGCCAATGGGTGAGCCCAACTCAAGTGGTGCCTAAGAAATCCGGAATAACCATCGTAGCCAATGCCAATAACGAACTTGTGCCAACTAGAGTCACTACCGGTTGGAGAATGTGCATTGACTACAGGAAGCTAAACACTGTCACGAGGAAAGACCACTTTCCCCTACCGTTTGTTGATCAGATTTTAGAACGGTTGGCGGGCCATTCCCACTTTTGCTTCCTTGATGGCTATTCAGGGTACAACCAAATAGAAATTGCCCGTGAAGATCAAGAAAAGACTACATTCACATGTCCATTCGGTACTTTCGCCTATCGACGAATGCCGTTTGGACTATGTAATGCCCCTGCCACCTTTCAGCGTTGTATGATGAGCATCTTTTCTGACATGGTGGGGACCATTCTCGAAGTCTTCATGGATGATTTTTCTGTATTTGGTTGTAACTTTGATGAGTGCCTTAAGCACTTGAAATCTATGCTAAAAAGATGTGAAGAGTAGAACCTTGTGCTCAATTGGGAAAGTGTCACTTCATGGTTCAAAAGGGAATTGTACTTGGTCACATCGTTTCACAAAATGGAATTGAGGTGGACAAGGCAAAAATTGATCTTATCTCTAACCTACCACCACCCAAAAGCATACGAGATATACGGTCCTTTTTAGGACACGCAGGATTTTACAGAAGGTTTATAAAGGATTTCAGTTCACTCTCTCGCCCTTTATGTAACCTACTTCAAAAGGAAAATTCATTCGAGTGGAATGAAGAATGTCAACAGGCATTTACCACCCTTAAAGGTATGTTGACATGCGCCCCAATAATGCAACCACCTGATTGGAGCCTTCCTTTTGAAATTATGTGCGATGCTAGCGACTATGCTATTGGGGCTGTGTTAGGCCAAAGAAAAGATAAAAAGCCATGTGTCATCTACTATGTAAGTAGAACCCTAAACTCAGCCCAGGCAAACTACACCACTACTGAAAAGGAACTTTTAGCAGTAGTTTTTGCCTTGGAGAAGTTTAGATCCTACTTGATTGGATCCAAGATCATCGTATTCACCGAACATGCCGCGCTTAAGTATCTTCTCTCTAAGAAGGATGCTAAACCACGGTTGTTAAGATGGATCCTCCTACTCCAAGAATTCGACTTAGAAATACGTGATAAGAAAGGAGTAGAGAATGTAGTAGCTGACCACCTCTCTCGACTTGTCCTCACTGATTCCCCTGAAACGACTGCAATCAATGACATGTTCCCTGATGAACAACTTTTTGCTGTTTCACAATTACCATGGTATGCGGACATTGCTAATTATCTTGCTACAGGTACAATTCCTACATATTGGAAAAAGCAAGATAAGGATAGATTCTTCTCAGAGGTACGGAAATTTCTATGGGACGACCCATACTTGTTCAAGTATTGTCCCGATCAAATCATAAGGAGATGTGTCCCAGATGATGAGCAACAAAGTATCATCTCCTTCTGTCATTCTCAAGCATGTGGTGGCCATTTTTCGGCTAAAAAGACCACAGCGAAAATTCTGCAATGTGGGTTTTATTGGCCCACCATGTTCAAAGACACACATGAGTTTTGTAAAGCTTGCAAACCTTGTTAGAAATTAGGAGGAATCTCCCGTAGCAATATGATGCCACTCAATCCCATCTTAATTGTCGAAATTTTTTATTGTTGGGGCATCGATTTCATGGGCCCATTCCCATCTTCTTTCGGAAACCAATACATCTTGCTTGCCGTTGATTATGTTTCCAAATGGGTCGAGGCCATCCCTTGCCGGAATAATGACCATAAAATGGTCATTCGATTCTTAAAAGAAAACATTCTTTCCCGGTTTGGAACGCCTCGAGTCATCATAAGTGATGGAGGGTCTCACTTTTGCAATCGCCCTTTTGAAGCATTAATGAAGAAATATGGCGTAACGCATAAAGTGAGCACTCCCTATCACCCACAAACTAGTGGACAAGCTGAGATATCCAATAGGGAGATTAAACACATTTTAGAGAAAACGGTGAATCCCGATCGCAAGGATTGGTCACTTCGACTTATCGATGCGCTGTGGGCTTACCGTACTGCCTTTAAAACCCCTATTGGAATGTCTCCCTATAGACTTGTCTATGGGAAGGCTTGTCACTTACCTGTGGAGTTGGAACATAAGGCATATTGGGCTATTAAGAAGATGAATTTCAATTCTGACAAGGCAAGCTCACTACGCAAACTACAATTGAATGAACTTGCAGAAATCCGGAATGAAGCTTATGAGAATGCAAGAATTTACAAGGACAAGACGAAAATATTCCATGATAAGAATATTCTTCGCAAGACATTCACGATAAATCAAAAAGTCCTCATGTATAATTCTCGCTTACATCTATTTCCGGGAAAATTGAGATCTCGGTGGACCGGTCCCTACATTGTGCAAACTGTCTATCCATATGGGACTATCGAGCTGTTAAATCCAAGGAACGGCAACATTTTTAAAGCAAATGGGCAGCGATTAAAGCCATTCTTTGAGAACTTCCCTTCAGAAGGTATGTCCATACCTCTGAATAATCCTGTGTATCAGGATGATTGATCTCCTAGTCTGATGGAGGTATAGAGTAGTTAGGATTAGGATTTTGCTGCTTTTGTTTTTGTTTCATAGGTTTGTTAGAAGGAGGAAGATCTCCACTTTTCACTCTCTCAGGTACTATCATCCCTCACTCCCTTTTATTTTCAAATTGCTCTCATGTTTTGCTCATTGCACATCTTTTACATTGAGGACAATGCAAGATTTGGTTGGGGGGTGTAGGATCAATCCAGCGATTTGCAACATTTCAAGCAATCATGTGGAAATTTTTTTTCGATTTTTCAAAAATTCGAAACTCTTTTGGAAAACACCGGTTTTATGCATTCGAGTTGATATGAGCATAAGAGGAGGAGATACGAAGTGTATGGGGCTGGATGTCTGCAATCTCTCATAGCATAATGGTTTTATATGTGAACTCCCCTATTTTTATGATTGATAGAAAATCTGAACACTTTTACACCTAGTTCACATTACACGATTTTCATGAGTTGAAGGGATTATGTGACTTATGGATTAGCTAGACTTTAAATTAAGGTATTGAGAAATCAGGCTGGGGTACTTTGTCCATCCTTGTCCATGGGAAAATAATGAAAGATATGGATTTTTAAAAATCCTATCTAATTTAAAAGAAAAAGGAAAAGAAAGGATGAAATTGGGAATGTGAAAAATGGTGAAAATTCCGATTAGGGCTACCTACTACCAACCGGGGGATGGTCTACCCGTAACCAAAGCCGGAAATGGGACGTAGTGTGAAAGTCGTCGGAAGGACGGTAAGGCAAATTCCTGTCATGGACCTGATGTGGCTCTATGTACCTTGAGTTCTATAGTCTACCTGATCTATGAAGAAGATAATCCTAGAAACTCGTGAGATGAATTTTCACTACCCACACTAGGTTAAACTTGTTCAAATCTTTCTATTTATCAACTAATCAGCGGGAATTTCATATGAATGCTTATTATGTTTTGAGAGTTTACGGTTTCAACCTCTGTTGCCTAATGTTTCTGAATCTTAAGCTTATGAACCTTGGAATGTATAGAAGGATGGTTTCTGAAAGAGAGTTGAGTTTTAAAGGATGGAATTAGTTTCACGCATGTTTTGCTCGGGACTAGCAAAATGCTGGTTGGGGGGTGTGTTGAGCTCTTAATTGTGCATATTCTAACCCCAATTCATCACTAATTGTGCAAGGTTTGTATGGTTTGTAAGCTAATTCAATGCATGTTTTGTGATTACAGGATTGAGGGTGGACTCTACTCAATTGATTTGGCATCATTCTAATGAATAATATTTGATGATCAAAGAAGAAAAGAAGAGAGAAAGTGAAAGCAAGAAGCAAGGAAAGAAAAGAGAAAGAAGAAAAGAAGCTTGAAGGACTGCAGACCGGTCATGACCGGTCGGCTAAGGAAGCCAGACCGGTCAGTGACCGGTCAGCCAGACACTAAAGGACACACAAAGGTGACCGACCGGTCTTGACCGGTCGGCTACAACTGCTGGAGGTCTTTTGAAGATGTCCGATCGGTCATGACCGGTCGGACTGGGTTGCTGGACCAAGGATGAATAGCTCCGACCGGTCATGACCGGTCGGAGGTACTTGCTAGACTGTTGTTCCACAAGACCGACCGGTCTTGACCGGTCGGCCATGCTTGCTGGATCGAACGTTTATTGAGGCCGACCGGTCGTGACCGGTCGGCCAGGTGTACTGACTTAGAAACTTCTAAGTAACGTCCGATTTTCTCTGCGCTGCGTAAGTGCTACGCACTTTCTCGATTCTTCCGGAGTTGGGGAGCCTCCAAACTATAAAAAGCCATCTAGGGATTGTTCTTAGGGTATCCTAGAAGGGTTCAAGCGAGGTTGGAGGCTGTGGAAGTGAAGATTGGAGTTTCACAGCTCCTTTTGGTTTGCTTTGCTGTTTTCATGCTTTTTGTAGTTGTTTCATGTTTCCTTGGATCATGAGCAGCTAAACCTCTTAGCTAGGGCTAAGAGGTGAAGCTTGTAGTGTATCCAAGATGTTTTAATTCGTAGTTAAGTGGTTTTCAGTTTGGAATTAAGGATTATGAACTAAGGTTTGAAGTTTATACAAGTTTTTAAGTAATTTCTCTTAGTCTTGTGATGACTCATGGATGTTTGGATGAATTACTTATCTGCTTAATTTGTTTGCAACGGTCTAGACCTGTATGATCCGAGGAATTGGAGTGCGCTCTAGTACCAAGCTCTTCATAAAGAGGCTTCATACCAAAGTTCTAGTTTTGGTTGATTATCTGGAATATGTATGGACTGTGCATATAATTTGAATCCAGTTCAAATCATGATCTAGCCTTGTCTTGTGAGAAGACTTGAGGATGGTTATGATTGGGAATTGGACCTATAGAAAAGGTGAATGACCTATGCAATGAGCATGCTCAGATCAGCCTAGAGTTGAGTGAACTTTATGCACAGGACTTACGTGTTACAGACTTCTGGTTTAACAGTTCTATCATCCGACTAGATAGACCTGACTGGTGATTCTGGTTGAGAGAATGGGAAACCACAGTAGATTAAACATCGAGGATTGCTACAAGTGGATCCTCGAACCCCTAGTGCCTTCTTATACTTGTTTACATTCAATTTAGCTTAAACTGTTAATCACACACATTCTATTCAAACTTTGATTGTTAGCTTTAATAGAAACTTGTGGATGAGTTTGTGACATCCTACATAAGTCCCTGTGGATCGACCTCGGTATTACCGAGTTTATTACTACATCGCAACCCTACACTTGGGGAAGCGAACACTTAACTGTGTGAGATTCGTCTTGCTCGCTGACGTAAAATGGATCGGGTGCCTTACCAGCAGTAGAAGCTGGAAGTGGATGAAAATTCCATACTTTTCCTTGCATTTCAGAAAAATCACAAAATACCAAAAACATTGCAAAATCACCTTTTCAAAAAAATCAAAAAAAATATTTCCCATGCTTTCAATCAAAATATTGTCAAAAATCACAAAAATATTTCCCTTGCTTTCAAGTCAAAATATCATCAAAATTCACAAAAATATTTCCCTTGCTTTCAACAAAACATTGTCAAAAATTACAAAAATATGTCCCTCGCTTTCAATCCAAATATTGTCAAAAATCACAAAAAATATTTCCCTTGCTTTCAAAGAAAATATTTCAAAAATCACAAAAAAATATTTCCTGTGTTTTCAATAAACCGATCTCTATCTTGATCTCTCAGGTAAAGATGCGGACCCAAATATCTGCAAAAATCACAAAAATTGTCAGTATCCCCAGCACTACACTTCAGGAGTCTTGCACTCCACTCACTTCACAGTTTGGGATGACGGATCCAATCGTCCGCAAATTGGAATCTTGACCAAGACGGGCGACCAAGCACCGTCTCAAATAGCACGTATGCCCTAGAAGAACATCTTGAAGTCGGATAGCATCCTCGTACATTCTCATTCGCAAAGAAACAGCATCTTGGGACGATGGACCTGATCGACCACGGGTCGGGATCTTGACCAACCCGCTGTCCAAACATCCGCATTAAAAAGAAAAACCCCAGGGAAGCACAACCCTGCAAGCAATAAGCTCAAAATTCTCTGCGTCTCCAGCAAAAGTAAAATCATCAAACTGAAAGAGAATGAGCCAAGCCATGCATTCATCATGCATCTCCATGCATCAGCATCCATTGCATCAATCATCATGTTCACCTGCTTTCAAAATAAAAGTCGGTTAGCCAAAGACCCCACAGGCATCCCTAGTGGAGGCACGTGCAGACCAGATTTCCATTTCAAAAAGAAAAAAAATATTCCTATTTGCAAATAAAAACCCCACGGAGTATCACTCCCCAGAGTGGGTATCTTTTCAGAATCCAAAATTTCTTTTCTCAGTAGAGCGTTCTGCCTCCAACACGCCGGGAGATCTTCCATATCTCTGGGTAGGAGCCAACGTAAAAATCAAATAAGATCCAATGTCTCGCGATTTCCCCGGAGATCATCGGATCCAATGCACTCAAAGTACGGTCGAACTGAACTCCAGTGTCAGTGCGGTCGTACCACATGCCAAGATACAAAAAAGATTGTAACCCAAGTATCAAAATCAGCAGATTGGGTGGAAAGAGTTCACCCGCACATACCTAGGCGTGGATGCCTGAAGTACCTTGACTGAGTCCAAGTCGGCGTAGTAGAATCCCGTAAGACTATCTGACGCAGGGCGTCTAACCACTTTGACAGTCAAGCGAAACAAGTACTCCTGGAGTGATCTGGGAAAACATCAAACATCACACAAACAGTCTCAGGGTCAGCAACCTTGTAAGACTACTGACGCAGAGGCTCTGCTGTACCTTTCCGATGTTAGTACCGATCGGGAATGGAAGGGTTGCGATTGGGTACCCAGGTTGCAGCAAACTGCAGGGACAATCGCAACGTTTTCTCCAAACTCCCGCGGTATGTGCGAGTTATCAATTTCTAGACAATCAACTGACTCAGATACAAAGGACAACAAAGATTCCAGACCACAATCAAGGAAAGAATGAATTGCAAACCAAGCATCGAAATCAGTAGATCGGGTGGAAAGAGTTCACCCGCACATACCTAGGCGTGGATGCCTGAAGTACCTTGACTGAGTCCAAGTCGGCGTAGTAGAATCCCGTAAGACTATCTGACGCAGGGCGTCTAACCACTTTGACATTCAAGCGAAACAAGTACTCCTGGAGTGATCTGGGAAAACATCAAACATCACACAATCAGTCTCAGGGTCAGCATCCTCGTAAGACTGTCGACGCAGAGGCTCTGCTGTACCTTTCCGATGTTAGTACCGATCGGGAATGGAAGGGTTGCGATTGGGTACCCAGGTTGCAGCGCATGCAGGGACAATCGCAACGTTTTCTCCAAACTCCCGCGGTATGTGCGAGTGATCAGTTTCCAAACGATCAACTGACACAGATGCAAAGGCAAGCAAAGATTTCAGAACATGATCTATGAATGACCGGGTCAGAAGTGGGGTGTCCACTCGCTTTGGCATTCAGTTGCACGCAACCTCTGCCAAAGAGGGGCATCTGTAGACACCCCACCTTCGGCTACACTGTTGGTAGAGATAGCTGGTTGAATGGAGGACCATACCCCCAAATCCCAAGTCCAAACTCAGCCAAACTCACCCTTGTAAGCCCCATTCCATAGCCCAGTTCAAGCCTGAACCCAGTCAACCCAGTCCTAAACATCACCCTGAAAAACCCCCCATAAGAAAAGCCAGTCAAAAAATCCCCAAAAAGTCAAACTCACTGAGTCAACCCGCTGAGTTAACCCGCTGAGTCAACTCGCTAAGTCAACCCGTCGAGTCAAAACACCGAGTCAACCCGTCGAGTCAACCCATCGAGTCAAATCACCGAGTCGACCCGCTGAGTCAACTCACTGAGTCGACCCAGCGAGTCAAACAGCAGCCCCGAGGGAGCGACCGTACTAGCTGGAAACCGAGGAGTGGCCGTACGGGCTGCCCATAGCAGGCCGCCCGAAAAAAATTACGAAGAGTGCCACTCTCCGCTGCTATAAATACCCCCCTCCCCTTCTCATTTCAACATCCCTTCAAGTCCAGCCAGTCCGGGTGCGGTCCGAGTCCTTCTCCACCTCTTAGCCCATTTTTCCACCAAGGAGAGCCCGAGTGAGGAGAGTCTAGCCCTGGTCCAGCCCAGCCTGACCACTGGTCCAAGCCTCCCAAGCCATCCAAATCTTGATCCAGCCACTCAAAGCCAATCCTTGCGACACCTCCGTCCACCCAGCTACTCTTTTCCAGCATCATCTCATTTGCATCTAGCATAAGTGCAACATTTACTTTTCTTCCAACCCCCCTGCTTCACTGCAAACACTTTGATTATTCAAACACACAGCATGCATCATCTCGTATAAAGCACCTGTCAGTTCGAGCGTATGCTCTGGGCTTGCCCGTTGTTGGAACCTGCCCATCAGAAACTCTTACTGTTCAGACCTGCATTCACGTACATATCACTATAGACACTTTGAATATTCAAGCACACAGCATGCATCATCTCGCATAAAGCACCTGTCAGTTCGAGCGTACGCTTTGGGCTTGCCCGTTGTTGGAACCTGCCCATCAGAAACTCTTACTGTTCAGACCCGCATTCATGCATCATGTCATCCATGAGAATATACGAGGATTAAACTAGACTTTCAAGTATCCGATCGATTATGTGAAGTAGAGACCGTACTTCGGTACGGGCAGTGTGTGGGGTGCTTAACCTCTTCCCACCCTGTAACCGTGATCCCTTACCTTGAATCTCTGGCCGCAGATCAACAGGAGTCATTTTAGAGGAAGGAATCTTCGGTTTCCCTTCTCTAACGTTTCTACGGGGTCTAGCCGACTGTAGATTCGAAGTAACTGGCTAGTGGCGACTCTGGTCTTATATAAACTCATTTAAACATATCCAGCTTAACACGACAACCAAACGAAGTCCCTCGAGAACGAGGCAAGCCAGTGGCACAAACGGCGATTTCGCACTCACGCATCCTCATCTCCTTCTTTTCCGAAAGGAAAGGGGAAGGGAGAAGAACGTCGTGTGGGAGCGCAGAAAATCGGCGAGGGTCCACAGCTAGACTTTGATTTGAGGTATTGAGAAACCAAGCCGAGGTACTTTGTCCATCCTTGTCCATGGGAAAATAACGAAAGATATGGATTTCTAAAAATCCTATCTAATGTAAAAGAACAAGGAAAAGGAAGGATGAAATTGGGAATGATGGAAAAATGGTGGAAATTCCGATTAGGGCTACCTACTACCAACCGGGGGATAGTCTACCCGTAACCAAAGCCGGAAATGGGACATAGTGTGAAAGTCGTCGGAAGGACGGTAAGGCAAATTCCTGTTATAGGTTTGTGTTGCTCTATACACTTTGAGATCTATAGTTTAGTTGATCTATGAAGAAGATAATCCCGGAAACTCATGAGATGAGCCTTCACTATGCACACTAGGTTGAATTTGTTCAAGTTCTTCTATTTGTTAATCAATCAGCGGGAATTTCATATAAACACTTATTATGTTCCAAGAGTTTAAGGTTTCAACCTTTATCACCAAATTTCTCTGATTTTTACGCTTATGTGTCTTGGAATGTATAGAAGAATAGTTTCTAGAGGAGAGTTGGGTTTTGGAGAATGAAACTTGTTTCACGCATGTTTTACTCGGGACTAGCAAAATGCTGGTTGGGGGTGTGTTGAGCTCTTAATTGTGCATATTCTAACCCCAATTCATCACTCATTATGCACGATTTACATGTTTAAAGGACTATTCTAAGGCATGATTTGTGATTGTAGGAACAAGAGGGAGATTTCACAAATTGAAGACTAAATGGAGTCTTTTATGAGCGTTGAAGACCATTGGATCAAGCATGAAGGAAGATCAAAGAGAAGAAAGCAAGGAAAGAAGAGAAAAGAAGAAAGAAAGAAAGAAATAAAGGAGAAAAAGCAGCCTGACCGGTCAAGACCGGTCGGCCAAGGCAGCCAGACCGGTCAAGACCAGTCGGCCAACCATCTACCTTCCAACAGAACAGAGTCCGACCGGTCTTGACCGGTCGGGCATAGCTGCTGGACTAAGGGATTCATAGGCCAGTCCGACCGGTCCAGACCGGTCGGCCATGCGTGGCAAGCTATTTCTATTTCGGAATTCTGAAATTCTCTGCGTAATTGCGTAAGTTTACGCAAAATCTGGAACTTTCTTGCGTAAAGGACACCTCCAAGCTATAAAAGGACGTCTTCCCTTCATACCAAAGGAGGCTAGGACGTTGGGATTGCTTAGGAGACGGATTCGACTTCGGATTTCTAGTTTTCTTCCTGTTTTAGTTATTTTTTTATGTTTTTAGAGGCTTCTAGTTCAAGGATGTTAGAGATGAACTAAAACCTCTTAGCTAGGGCTAAGAGGTGAAGCTTTTGATTTGTTTTTGATGGATTGATGCAACCTAGGTTTCCTTTTATGTTTTAATTGATGAATTTTAGTTCAATATGAGTTTGAATCAAGTACTATGTTGGTTTTTACTTTGATCTCTTGATGACTCCAGGCTCATGTGATTCTTAGTGATCCTGACTTAGTATCTTAGCTTTTGAGCATTGTTTATGCGTGTGTAGTGCATTGATCTACCATCGACTCCGGGCATGGTAGACGGTTTGATTGCCTTGTATGCAATGGCCTGATTTTCATGTGGGAACTCATTCAACTAAAGTTCTTATCTTTTGTTGTATAATCTGAGGATACCCATACATAAATCTCTGTGGGAACGATACTCAGTCTTTCCGAATTATTACTACTTCGCAACCCTACACTTGGGGAGTGAACATAAATCCTGTCACAAGACAAAACTAGATCATGATTTGAACTTGATTCAAATCACATACACAATCTCACATACTTCAGAATTTCCAGAAAAGTAGACTTTTGGTATGAAGCTCCCACATGAAGATCATAGATCTAGAGCGTATTCCAATTCCTCGGATCATACAGGTCTAGACTAGCTCAAAACAATTAAGAACTCAAGCAATTCTTCCAAACATCCATGAGCCATATAAGATTAAGAAAAACTACTTAGAACTTTATTTAAACTTCAAACCATTGTTCTTCAATAGAAATCCAACTTTGAGACCAATAAAACGAATTAAACGATCTAAGAAAACTATAAGGTTCACCTCTTAGCTCTAACTAAGAGATTAGATAATGAAAAACATATTAAAAACTATAACTAGAACTAAGAAAAGGAAGAAAAACTAGCTGGAAGATGCTAGGAAGCCTCCTATAACTTGAACTCCTTACTCCCCACGTCCTTGCTTGATTTGGAATAGAAGAGAGCACCTCCTTTTATAATACAGCAAGAGTACTGCAACATAACAGATTTTATTTTGCTTCGTACGGCTTAACCAATGGTCGGATTGCCTTCAAATTTGATTTATAGCTTCCTTGTAATGTGATCTTCCTCATAGATGATTTAGATTTCCAAGATTATCTTCTAAATGGGCCCACCAATCATATCAGAGACCACCTCTCAAAATCGCGCAATTCGGGTACCTTCAGAACCAATCATCTTGCTTTCAACGCTCCGGAGTGTACAGAGGTCGGATTGATATCAAATTCTGAACATTGGTAGAAAACTTCCTCCTCTACATGATAGAGGGATTAGATTGTCCAAAACAATTCAAAAATTAGGTGCGAAAATTAGAACACTCAAGCCTTTTATAAAATCTGCGCAGTTGGATCTTTTTGGATGGTCCATCTTTCTTCAACCGGTACGATCAAACCACACATCCTTTTGATCTGAAACTTTGTGGGTATTCATATATGGATGTGGTCTAGAAGATGGTCAAAGTAGATTCTTCATATCATCAGTGATGGGTCACCTGGACCGGCCCAGAGTGGAGTAAGCAGAATCTGAAACTTTCTGGACAGTTTGTATTGTTTTAGCCACCACGATCAATCCGTAGCTCCGATCGACACGAAACCACTTGGGTTATTTCGGCGTCGAGCTCCTCTTCGACATAGATGTGTTGGATTTCCAAATATCATCAAGATGGATTCAAGAAACTGTTCTAAAAATACAAAAACGGGAATAGCCTGCTGTTTGAAAATCTGAAATCTGAAATTGCATGGCCGACCGGTCTAGACCGGTCTGACAGGGGTGGCCTTGCTCCAGCAGCTTTAAGAGAGGGGAGAACAACTGGCCGACCTGTCAAGACCAATCGGACCACCTTGTGGGGCTCCTTTTTCTTTCCTTTCTTCTTTCTCTTCTTTCCTTTCTTCTTCCCTCTTTTGTTCTTCCTTTCCTTTGATCTTCAAGGTATGTAAGAAGGGTCTCAAAGCATCCGAATGATGAAGTCTCTCTTTCATTCCTACAACCACAAAACTATGCATTAGATTAGCCTTTAAATCATGAAAACCATGCATAATGAGTGATGAATTGGGGTTAAAATATGCACAATTAAGAGCTCAACAATGCCATGTTAGATGTGATGCCGGTACTTGATAGCAAAAGATGGAGGGCACTATTTGAGCCTTTACCCGTAAACGAGAACAACGCCCTCCCATCCAATATCAAGGCACCAACACTCGACCTAAAACCATTACCAAGTGAGCTAAAATATGTCTATTTAGGTCGAGATGAGACATCCAGTGGTGATTTCTTCCCACTTGGATGAGGAACAAGAGAGTAGCCTAATGGCCACTCTATTAGAGCACAAGAGTGCCATTGGGTGGTCGATTGCGGATCTCAAAGGCATAGACCCACTGATTTGTACTCATCGCATACACCTTGAGGAGAATGCGAAGACATCTAGGCAACCACAAAGACGACTCAATCCAAACATGAATGAAGTGGTTAAGGCCGAAGTGGTAAAACTATTGGACGTGGGTATTATCTACCCAATATCTGATAGTCAATGGGTGAGTCTAACTCAAGTGGTGCCTAAGAAATCCAGAATAACTATCGTAGCCAATGCCAATAATGAACTTGTACCAACCAGAGTCACTACCAGTTGGAGAATGTGCATTGACTACAGGAAGCTAAACACTGTCACGAGGAAAGACCACTTCCCCCTACCGTTTGTTGATCAAATTTTAGAAAGGTTGGTGGGTCATTCCCATTTTTACTTCCTTGATGGCTATTCAGGGTATAACCAAATAGAGATCGCCCGTGAAGACCAAGAAAAGACTACATTCACATGTCCATTCGGCACCTTCGCCTATCGACGGATGCCGTTTGGGCTATGCAATGCCCCTGCCACTTTTTAGCAATGTATGATGAGTATCTTTTTTGATATGGTGGGGACAATTCTCGAAGTCTTCATGGATGACTTCTCAGTATTTGGTTGTAGCTTTGATGAGGGCCATGTGCACTTAAAATCTGTGCTGAAAAGATGTGAAGAGAAGAACCTTGTGCTGAATTGGGAAAAGTGTCACTTTATGGTTCAAAAGGGAATTGTACTTGGTCACATCGTTTCACAAAATGGAATCGAGGTGGACAAAGCGAAAATCGATCTTATCTCTAACCTTCCACCACCCAAGAGCAGACGAGATGTGCGGTCCTTTTTGGGACACATAGGATTTTATAGAAGGTTCATAAAGGACTTTAGCTCACTCTTGTTAGTACACTTTATTTTGTCAATTGACGTGTTGGTTGGTCGCGTCTTGTCGTGTGAGCCCCGGTCGAAGATTTGAAGATCAAAGACTTGAAGACTATGCTTCTTCCATTGCTCAAGCTCAAGCTGAAACAAGATCTCAGGTAAGTTGCATATAGATCGACCATAGGAAACCCAAAACATCAAAGAATGGAGTAATGACTCACCTATCTTATCCCATTCCCTCTCGACCCTTGCACAAGTTGATCAGACTTGTGGTCCATGGCTAGTGCAAATCGTAATTGAATATATGTCCAAACATTAGACTTCATGCACCAAATCACTTCATAACTTGAAAGTGAACCGCTGCTGTGTTGAAGAACTTGGCCCAACAAACCTGCTGTGACAAGAATATCTAGACAGCCGACCGGTCTTGACCGGTCGGTCAGAACTTCAAGAATCCTCCAGCAAGCTTGCTGTAATAAGACTGTCTACACAGCCGACCGGTCTTGACCGGTCGGCCAGACTCATAAACTCAAGACACAGCTTGCTGTGATGAATGCAGCTTGGCAGCCGACCGGTCAAGACCGGTCGGCCAGGAATAGTAAATATTGGTCAGAGACCTGCTGGATAAAATTCAGCTGGACTGCCGACCGGTCTTGACCGGTCGGCCAGTTATTCAAATCAATCCAGCAGCTGTGCTGCATTTTCCAGAAGGGCAGCGCAGCCAACCGATCTTGACCAGTCGGCCTGCATACTTCATTCAGTCAGTTGAGACCCCTCTCTGACAGGTTGGACGTGACCGTTTTAGATCCATTGGGGCCATCATTTGGGGCTCTATATAGCCATGACTTGTGGTCTTTCATGGTATGCATTTAACACCCTTCAAGAGCTAAGAGAGAGAGCTTTTACTCACATCCTCCTACCCTCTCTGCTCTTAACTCCCTTGAGTTCATCATTCAAACCTAGCCACTAATGGCTTATCAATGAGTATTCAAAGCTCGGTTTGAAGTATGAACTCAAGACCTTCATTCATGGCTGACCTACCTTCGGAATATCTTTATGAGGTCATTTATAACCATTGAATGCTTGAAGTTTGGCAGTTCCCTCATTACCATTACATTGAATAGGCAAGAGGAGCTTGACCAACTCTCTCCCAACTACCCGGCATCAACATAACCTCATCATTTGCATCGGTAGCTGATCTTGGGAGCATAAAGAGAAGCTGAAGCACGTGGAGCTGAAGCTACTCATCAAAGGCATCGAATCGAGGTTCAATCGTCTAGGTATGTCTAGTATTTGAGAGTCCATTTATTGAATCACTATTCCCTGGATTGGAAAACTCCGGCGGGAGTGTACGTGACCGTCCTTGGATTAGGATTTGTCACGCCCCAAATTCGGTTCTCGACGTCCATTCGCTGTAACCCGAATTCAGAGGTGGCAGCCTTCGTAGTACCCCGATCTCGGATCCTAACCCTACACGTCAGGTTCCGATCCTGGGATACCACAAGGAGGATTTTAGGGTCTGATTTTTTTTTTCTTTAAAACATGAGCATTTCTATATGAGTACCATCAAAGACAAACGCAATATTTCCACTAAATCTTTTCGTTTATATACAGTACTGGAAAGTAAATATACAATGCGTAAGTATAAAAACTGTGCACACTTCGGCACCTCCTGCTACTGCACTACAAACTCCAACTCAACGTTGCTGATATACTCTGGTAGAACCTGCAGCATAACAAACGCGCATAAGCTTCGAACGAAGCTTCGTGAGTGCGTGTGTGCTTGCACAATGCGTATGACAAGCATGATAAATATCAGAGTAAGCAGTAAAGCATGATGAGAACCTTAAACCAAGACTTCGCCCAATTAGGCTACACGATCATGTGATATGAATAACCAGTCTATCACGGCTATGCAAGCATGCAATACATATAACTAGCCTACCATGGCTATGCAAGCATGCAATACAGGTAACCAGCCTACCAAGGCTATATACTCATACTGTGCAATGGCTTACAGGGCCTAATGTCACATACAATGATCCAATGCATGTATGCAAATCACCACCTCTCAGTACAGTGGTCCAGATACGAACAGTCATAACGCAGTCACGTAAGCAATGCAGGACTCGGAACTGGTAGCTTGCCCAGTGTGGTAGCTCGCCCAGGCTTACAGCCCCGCCCACATCACACCCGCCCACATCAAGACCGTCCCGCACCATACAGAACATCAGTCACATCACTGATACCAATACCATCTCTGAAACGGAACATCACCGGGGTCTCACAGACCTCACTACTCACCAGTAGAATGCCAAAGCCTATCTGGTGCAATAGCGGACCTACTTACAGCTGGTCAAACTCAACCCCCTTTGCCAACACTCTTCCGGCAGGTTAGGTCAGACCTCCTTCCAAACTGACCACGTGCAGTGGATAACACCGCCGTTTGGTATTCGGCATACTGGTGTATGATTAAACCACCCGGTCCTTGAATGGAGCACCCACCTTGGTACCAACGGGATCAGGGACTTTCACCCAGGGACATCTTTGGCATCCAGTTTAAAGATAACATATTTCCGGTGTTCCTGCAAACCACGATGGAGCTGTGGTTGCAACGTAGTAACCATGCTATATGCGGCACAAGCAGACGGTGCGAAATGCAACCATGCATACAAACGTGGGACGACATACCCGTGCAAGTCTCCCAAAGAGCACCATAAAACTATAAGGTCTCAAACACAATGTCACCGTCAGCTGGTAATGAACTGCACGACAATCACGACCGATATGGCCGGTTGATACAAGACAATCAGATAAGCCAAGCATTCATGATGCATGAGTCAAGTATACAGTATGAGTGCCAACAAGTAGCCCATCTACCACGATGGCAATAAATCAATCTAGTCCAACCTATTTGAGATATCATTAAGATGAGGGGACACATATGAATGATCGAGTCATAGTGCGGGATGTCGCTAGCCAGGGAATCTCGCACCAAGGGCTACAAGGTATGCTAAGCTATTCCTACCATACAGTGTAAGTCAGGATGATAGATTCCTGTCCTCGAATAGTCCCATACCTATTGGAGAGGTTTGCGATAGAGAGCACATGAATTACATTTGCGCAACTACATCTCGAATGCTTTATGAATGCGTTTATGCCCTAGTGGTCCCCAACTAACAATGGTGATTCGGGATGCATACTCATTACACATGCATGGTGATCGTCGAAGCATATAGTATAAAGATCATATATGAGTATTCTAACAACACTACGTGTGGCAACAGACATATCAAAAATAGCATAAAAAGATAATTCACTTATAATACAAGCAAACATAAAGAGATAAGACTCTAAATGGATGGTATACAACAACACAGACGTTCCAACAACTGAACGGTGTGGATTAACCTTCAATATTTAGATAACCCAAATGGAAGGAAAATGATCGAATACACTACCGACACATCAAAGGTAGAACCTACTTGAGCGGCAAGAGTGGAATACTCAAAATCATGCCGAGACCCATAATCCTGTAGTACAGTAGAGATGAACACAATAATGGTCCGTAAAAGGAATGTCATAGAAGGGGTTGCAAGATAGACATGTCATGACAGAGGATTATAAATGGTAGGGTAATCTGCGATAGATGGTCAATACAATGAGGTCCAAAAAAGGGACAACAGGTCTAACCTTATACTACAAGATAGGCTCCATAAAATGGATGGCCTAGATGACATACGAACGTCGAGGATGAGCCCCATACTCGTCCTATAGGTAAATGGACGGTGTGGATGAGATATACACAATATGGTAGTCTTTTAATAGTTGGGTACAAGGGTAGAAGGGGTGAGTCATATGAGTATACAAGCTGAGTTACCAAGATCAATCAACATGCTGAGTCAACAAGGTGAGTCAACAAGGCGGGTCAACAAGGCGAGTCAACAAGGCGGGTCAACAAGGCGGGTCAACATGGTGAGTTAACAAGGTGAATTGACAAGACGGTTCCACAGGGTGAGTTTAAGAAGGTAGCCCTGTGACTTGGATCAAGCAAACTCTAAGGATGACCTTTCAATAAGGGTTTACACAACTGATCATCAAGGTGGATCCATAGGATGGACAACGCGGTCATTCGAACACGCACACTAAGGTGGTCCCAAGGCCATCCTGTACATAACGTGCTAGGGTTCATTCATTTGGATGGTTTGGATTAAGCACAAAATTAAGGCGGTCCTTATGGATGGCCGACATACATATCGCACCATGGAGGCCAATAGCTGACGTGGATAGAACACATGCATAACAAGGTGGACCCGTGGTTGGGTATAACCGCACAAAGGAGTGGGGAAGCCACATACATTAATGGGCTACAACAGTTTGGGATCAACTCAATATTTGTGCTTTCCCACTAATCAAGTGAGATGGCAAACAAACACCATGGTGGGGCCCGCACACCACACGTGTGGAACCCCACCCATGACTGGGTGACTTATGAACAGGAAGGATGGCAAATAAACATAACAGATGGGTCCTGTAAAGTTTCCAATGGTAGGCATTCAATCACCCTTATTTTCTACGTGTGGCCCACCTAAAACTGGGCCCCACGCCCCTGCCAAGGTGGACAACAATGTATACAACACATCTATCAAGGTGGGAGCCCAAGATGGGCCCCATGGCCTTTGGTTGGATGGAAAATTAAACATTACAATGGCCCCAAGGAAGGTTTCAAAGGTGGGCATCAATGACCACTGTTTCCTACAATGTGGTCCACCTGAGGTTGGGATTTACCTCATTATGAGGGCCCCCGGCCCTAAAATAATATAGAAAAACAGATGGGCGGCATACATAAAACAGATACATCGTGGTGGGACCCATAGAGCGTAGCACCCAAATGGGTCCCAAGAGTTTTGAATCAAACTATATTTTTATTTGCTCCTTCATCCATATACATGTGATCTTACGATCAGGTTGAATGACGAATACACACCACTGTAAGGCCTGGGAAGGTCTCAACGGTGGAAATCATTATTCCCACTATTTCCTGTGGCATGGCCCACTTGAGGTTTGGATATGCTTAACTTTTGGGCTCAGCCACTAAATGAGCCGGAGAAACATATGGACGGAATTGATAAGGCACATACATTATAGGTGGGCCCAACGAGTGGGGCCCACTGCCATGCCCAGAGGGCTGCGCCGCTGGGCAGCAGCGTCCCCTGGCCGCTGTCTGTCCAGTGGCCAGCTCTCGTATTTTTTTTATTTTTTTTTAATTTTTTTTTTAATTTTTTTTTATTTTTATATCCTCTCCTCAAGTGGGGCTCACAAGCTTTCGATCAAGCTGATATTTTTATTTTCCCTTCTTACATGCATGTGTGAACTTATAAACAGGTTGGATCTCAAATAAACATCATGGTGGGCCATAAGAATGTTTCAACGGTAGGGCCACTGTCCCTACTGTTTTCTGTGGTGGGGCCCCCTTGAGACCTGGATCTGACTCAATCTTGGAGTCATGCCCTAAAATGATCTCCCCAAACGGATGGGCGGTGTGGATTACAGCACATGCATCATGGTGTGACCCACAGGGTGGGCCTCAGCTGGCAGCACGAGCCAGTCCGTGGACGCTGGTACGCCCAGCGCCCGGACGCTGCTGCTTATTCTTCTTATCTTTTTCTTTCTTTTTTTTTTTTTTCTTTTTGCACTCATACCATGTGGGGTCCACATGGGACTGATCCACTTCGTTCATCAGCTGGGACATCTCATGGTGGGCCCAATGAGCCCAATATTGAGTATGTTACGGGGTCTATAAACACCAGTGTGGGCCGAGGCAGTCTCGACAGTGGACATCATATTCTCCACTGTTTCCTGTGGTGCGGTCCGCTTAAGAATTGAATCTGCTTCATATTTGGGCCTTAGCCCTAAAATGATATGGGAAAACAGATATACGGTGTGGATATAATAAAATCATCAAGGTGGGTCCCACGAGTGGGGACCCCTTCCAGCCGTCCTGACGCTGGACGGTTCCAGCGTCCCAGACGCTGTGAACGTCCAGCGCTGGACGTTCTCATAATTTTTTTTTGTTTTTTTTTCCTCTCTTTTTTTTTTGTTTATATCAAGTGGGGTCCACTTGGAGACGATCCACTCCGCTCATCAGGTTTCCCAGCTCGTTGGGGACCTAATAAGCCCAATATTGGGCAGATGATTCCGCCTGCAAACATCACGGTGGGCCACGGAAGTTCAACAGTCCACATCATTATCTCTACTGTTTTCCTATGGTGTGGTCCACCTGCGATCTGGATCTGCTTCATTTTTGGTGTCCAGCCCTAAAATGGGCTGGAGAAACAAATGGACGGCGTGGATCACATACATACATCAAGGTGGGTCCCACAAGTGGGAACCCACGGTCGTGCCCAAAGGGCTTTCAGCCCGGGAGCTGCTGGGCAGCAGCGTCCTCTGGACGCTGACTGTCCAGTGGCCCTCTTTCATATATATTTTATTTTTTATTTTTATTTTTTTTGTGGGGTCCACACGTGCAGATCCGCTCCATCCATCAGCTGGGCCATCACATGGTGGGCCCACATGGTGGACAGAGTGGATGAACTACATACATCATGGTGGCTGTTGGCCACACTAAATATGTCACAAAATGGGTCCCAAAGTGGGATCCACACCATCAAAGGGTGGGACCCATTCATGGACGATCCAGCCCATCCATCTCATTGCCCATCACAAGGTGGGACCAAGGAAAGAAAACGAAAAGTAAACGAAAAAAAAGGGGGAAAGGTGTGCACTCACAATGATGGTTGGACGGTTGGATTGCCGATCGGACGGTCCGGATGATGATCGGGGTCCTCCAAACTTGATCTTCACCTTCAATCTCTCTCTCTCTCTCTTGATCTCCCTCTAAATCTCTCTCTAAACTCACTCAATCTCTCAAATCTCTTTCTTCTCTCTCTCTCTAATCTCTCTCTCTCTCTCTCTCTCTCTCTCTCTAACCTTGGAATATGAGAAGGCCACCCCCCCTACGTATGGCTCTTGTATGGGAAGAGGGGGGGGGGGTGAATGATGTAATGATGATGATGATGATGATGATGATGATGATGATGGGATGGGAGGAATGGGTTGGAGTTGACTTTTGGTGAGAGAGGATGGGGTGGGTATGGTGATGATGGCTAGATAATGATGGGGGTATGGGTGAGGGTGATGGTGATAGATTTGACAAGTTGTTGGGAATTGTGCAAGTGGGGCCCACGCCACACGCGCGTTGCGTGGCCCACCTCGAATTGCACGAACGTATGCATCTTACACACCGGGTATCGTAATGGGGCGTGCCGCGCGGCGTTGGAATCGTGGTGCCCGCGCGGTCGCAAAGGTACAAGTCTTGGGTCGTTGCGGTACTAAATCAGGGTCGCGATCAAGGCTCTCTAATCTGGTCCGTCCGGGACGTACCGGTACCGGAAACTAAACGTACGGAGGGCAATTTAGGGTACGGGTCTTACAGGATTGGTGAGAGTTTGAGATCCAAACTCGTCAAGTCCCTGGATTGGGCCATCAACGGATGGTAAACATGGTCCTAGATCAAAGGATGTCAAGGTTGATGGTTAACTTGATTTAAAACCAAGACTATAGTGAAATCCGGTGGTCTCATAGGTTGAGATCGTGAACCGGGAGTGGAGTAGGGAAACCGAACCACTATAAATCGTTGTGCATTGTGAGTTTGAATGATTGCTATGTGTTGAATGGCTTAGTCAATCATGAATGCTAACTGTTTGATGAAATGCTTATGATAGTCCTTGCTTACAAATTCATCATATAATTGCCTTGAATGTTATTGTGATAATCTTGGTTGCTAAAATTAACTTGGTTAGTTTTAATTGTAATTGGAAATTTAAAATGTCCTATTCACCCCCCTCTAGGAAATTAGGCATATATCCGAGTATCTCTTCAAGCGGTAAAACCACAATTTCAATTGGTGTCAGAGCGGGTTCCTCCGCTCAGGTTTAAAAACCCGAAGTGAGATCCTAAGAGAACTTGAAAATATGCCTAGAGAGGACTCTTCATCCGTTACTAAGCCTCCCTTCTTTGATGGGTCAAATTATCCATACTGGAAAGCCCGAATGCGCATCTTTTTGGAATCTATTGATTCGGACGTTAGGGACATGATTGATATTGGATATAAACCCCCAATGGACACTATATGTAAGGAAGGTGAACCGAATGTCCTTAGGCCAAGAGATAAGGCGATGTGGACTGATTATGATAAAGCTCAACGTGTTCATAATGCCAAAGGCCTGAATGCCATTTTTTGTTCAGTGTCTAAAGATGAATTTGGCCGGATTTAAAATTGCACAACCAGTAAGCAGGCATGAGACATTCTTGAAGTTACTCATGAAGGAACAAGCATTGTTAAAAACTCAAAACTTCAGCGCCTCTCTACACAATTTGAAAACATTACTATGGAGGAGCACGAAACATTTACTGATTTCTATACCAAACTGAACAAGATCACAAATGAAATGTAGGGCTTGGGGGATCCTCTTCCGGAGAATAGACTGTGTAGGAAAATTCTGAGATCCCTACTGGAACGGTTCTCTTCCAAAGTTACTACCATAGAAGAATGTAGGGACCTAAATACCATGAAAGTTGAAGAATTACTAGGGTCCCTTCAAACCTATGAGCTATGTTTCAAAACTCCCTCCAAATCCAAAAGTACAGCCCTGAAATCTTCTCACAAGAAACAGGATTCTGAATGCGGAAGTGAGGAAGATCCAAACTTAGAAGAAATGGCACTTATGGCCAAGAAATTTCAAAAATTCTTCAAAACTAGGGGAAATACTTCTAAAAGGAAACCCTACCAGAAGGGTAAACATTTTGACTCCAAGAACAACAAAGGAAAATTTGTTAAGTCAAAAGATCCTCAATGCTACAAGTGTAGAGGATTTGGTCACATTGCATCCGAGTGCACCGATAATAAAGCCAAGAAAAAGGCAATGGCGGCTACATGGGATGAGACTGAAGAATCAGAATCAGAATCATACATATATCAAAGTGAGGAGGAGCAAGGTTCAATCAAAATTCTAATGGCCTCCATCACTGATATTGTGCCTCAAATTGAGCCCATTGCAAAGATCACCGGAGACATTGATGATCATGAATCCTCTAACACTGAAAATGATTCCTTGAGTGATGATGAGAATGGGAATGAAGGCCTTCAAGAGGTATATAACCAACTATACATTGAAAATATGAATACCATTAAAAAGTTGGGCCAAATGAAGGCTGAAAATGACAAATTGACAAAAAATCTTGACGGATTGAAAATTGAGAATCAAAAGATGGGTCAAGATCTAGAAGAACTGAAAATGAAGAATGATGAGCTTGAATAAGAAAAGAAAAAGCTCATAAGTGGTGAATCTCTAGACAAGCATGCTAGACTTAAGAAAGAACTCAAAGAGGCGAACACTGAAATTGATCGTCTTAAGTGTCAAGTCGTTGACTCCAGAAGACGGTTCGCCCAAGGAGAAGAAAACCTTGAAAAACTCCTAGGTGTGGTAAGATCGCCAATGGACAGAAGAGGTTTGGGTTATGACAGTCACACTTCAAAAACTACCTCAGTCCATCCTATGGTACGAAAAGATCATGGTGCATCGGGAAGTAAAACTAAAGCATCTCCTGTTTGCCATGCTTGTGGAGACATTGGCCACTTAAAGTTTGAGTGCATGATGTTCAAAAATCCGGTCAGAAACATGAAAGGTAAATTTGTACCGACCAGGAAAAATGTGCAAGCTTATTGGAATCCTCCCATGCATACTTCACCAAAAGGAGGAAACATTCGAAAAAATTATCCTCCCATGCATACTTCACCAAAAGGAGGAAACATTCGAAAGAATTATCCTCCCATGCATACTTCACCAAAAGGAGGAAACATTCGAAAGAATTATCCTCCCATGCATACTTCACCAAAAGGAGGAAACATTCGAAAGAATTATCCTAGGAAGGACAAGAGGATGGTTGAACTATTGGAGCAAGTTGCTGAATTTGAAAACTGCTCTTCTCTTGCGTGAAAAAGGAAAATTTGATTCTCCCAAGAAAACTAGAGAATCTCACCATAAGAATACTCCTCATAAAAGGACAACAACTAAATGGGTTGTAAAGAACAAGTGTTTGGTCATTCATACTGCCTTAAAAGCTGGGAATACCCCTAGATGGTACTTGGATAGTGGTTGCTCTAGACACATGACAGGTGATAGATCTCAATTTTGTGCGCATGACGAATTTGATGGTGGGTCTGTCACATTTGGTGATGAGAGCATAGCTAAAATTATTGGTAAAGGAACCATCACGGGGCCAGGTTTGCCCGAAATTGAAAATGTGCTGTATGTTGATGGCCTTAAACACAACTTACTGAGTATCTCACAGATTTGTGATGAAGACCACTCAGTAAGCTTCTCCAAAGATATGTGCAAGATCCTGAACTCCACAGGAAAATTAGTCATGAAAGGTCTACGCACAGGAGACAACTGTTATGTCATTGAAAATCACAACAATTCAAGCTCCTCCACCATGTGTCACGTGGCCGTTCAGGATGAAACAGAACTATGGCACCATCGACTCGGTCATGTACATTATAGAAATCTGTTTAAACTGAGTAAGAAAAATTTGGTGAGAGGTCTACTAAAGATGGGTAAAAGACCAAATGCTGTGTGCATCGCATGCCAAAAAGGTAAACAAATCAAGGTTGCACACAAGAGAACCTCTATCCTGGTCACATCAAAACCATTTGAAATGCTACACATAGACCTAGTTGGTCCTACCAGGGTACTTAGCCAAGGTGGAAAACGATACTTTTTTGTAGTCGTTGATGATTACTCTACATTCACATGGGTCGCCTTCCTAAGAGAAAAATCTGACACTTTTGGAGAATTCCAAAAACTAGTGAAGCGACTTCACAATGAGAAAGGATACATGGTAGCAAGAATCAGGAGTGATCGCGGCGGTGAGTTTGAAGATCATCGTTTGAAGGCATTATGCGATGAATTGGGTATTCACCATGAGTTCTCAGCACCCAAAACACCTCAACAAAATGGGGTTGCTGAAAGGAAAAATCGAGTATTGTTGGATATGGCCACAGCTATGCTTAATAGTAAGAATCTTGCGCAAAATCTGTGGGCCGAAGCAGTAAACACTGCCTACTATATTATAAATCGAGTTTATTTAAGGGCAGGTCTAAACAAAACTGCTTATGAACTGTGGTGTGGAAAGACACCAAATGTGAAATACTTTAAGGTCTTTGGTAGTACATGTTATATTCTAAGAGATCGAGAAAACTTGGGAAAGTTTGACTCCAAGAGTGATGAGGGTATCTTCTTAGGGTACTCATTAAATAGTAGAGCCTTTCGTGTCTACAAACTTCGTACCTCATCAGTTCAAGAGTCAATTAATGTGACTGTAGATGATAGCCTGGATAAATCTGTGTCTCCAGGTTATGAAGAAGAAGATGAGGGTATATGCAAGATAGGAAAATCTGATAAACAACCCTCATCTCCAAATGCCGCCACTGCTCCTGGTGATGTACAAATTGTCAAGGATCACCCCCTCAATCAAATCATTGGGGATCCTAGTGTTGGTGTCAAAACCAGGAGACAGTTGGAGGTACTCAACAGTCACCTGTGTTTCACTTCTAAAATAGAACAAAAAAATACTGATGAAGCTCTAAATGATGAATTCTGGATCCTTGCAATGCAAGAAGAGCTTCAACAATTCATTAGAAATGAGGTGTGGTATCTGGTCGACAGGCCTGAAAGGAAAAATGTTATTGGAACCAAATGAATTTTCAAGAATAAATCCGATGAATCTGGGAATGTAATACGAAATAAGGCTCGGTTAGTTGCTCAGGGATATTCACAAATTGAAGGCATTGATTTGATGAATGTTCGCTCGCCTCAAGTGTAAGGCTGTAATGTAATAATAAATCTCGGTAAGACCGAGGTCGATCCACAGGGAATTGGAAAACAGATTCCAAACTATTCCAGCAACTCAATTTTGCAAGAAATAGGAGATTCAATTGAAGCAATTATACTAAAACGGTAACTTAATGAAAATCAGTAGTTTAAAGTACTAAGGCATTCAAGGATCCACCTGTAGCAATCCCATGTCAATCCAATCAATCCAAGCAAGATACACAACTAGATTTGAAGTCCTATGTTCACTCCCCAAGTGTAGGGTTGCGAAGTAGTAATAATTCGGAAAGACCGAGTATCGTTGCCATAGAGATTTATGAATGGGTATTCTCAGATTTTGTCTAAAACAACTAGTAATTAAGATCCTATTAAGAACTAAAGCTAGAAAATAGTGATTTGGGTTTAAACAGTGAATGTGTAAGGTAATATCAATCTAAAAAGGCACTAGAGCGTCAATGATCCACTTTTAATAAGTTTCAATGCATCAACACAACTAGGTCTCTCATAACTCAATCGGAATCGAATTCATATCTCTATCTGATCGGAATATAGAGCAGTTTAACCAGCAATTATCCAAAACAAGTGCTTATTCATTGATTTGATTCCCACAACAATGCTTAGGCCTTGGGCACACTCAATTGTGTAGGCCAAGCCTCTTTCCAATCTAGTTGAGATTCATAACCATAGCCTTCATCAAATCCTGTCACTAGACTTGATTACAAATAATGATTAGAACTCTAATTAAATAAAAATCAACCAACAAACAACTATTTCAGGATTATAACAAAAGATAAGAACTTAGTTGAGTGAGTTCCCACATGAAGATCGGGCCATTGTACACAAGGCAATCAAAGGGTCTACCATGCCCGGAGTCGATGATAGATTAATGAACTACACAAGCATAAACAATGCTCAGAAGCTAAATTACTAAGTTAGGATCACTAAGAATCACATGAGCCCGGAGTCATCAAGAGATCAAAGTAAAAAACCAAAGTAGTACTTGATTCAAACTCACATTAACTAAAATTCATCAATTAAATCATAAAAAGGAAACCTAGGTTGCATCAATCCATCAAAAATGAATCAGAAGCTTCACCTCTTAGCCCTAGCTAAGAGGTTTTAGTTCATCTCTGTTTACGTCGAATTCTGTAACAGGGTCCTCTGAATGTTCACCTTCTCTCCAAGCAATTTTCTCCATGGACCTGAAAGGAGTCAGAAAGCAACTAAGGGTGGCCGGCGTCCAGCCATTGGCCCTCCGATGCTTAAGTCAGATAGGTTGAGGTAGAAAAGAGAACTGACCAACGGGGGTTAAAGATTGAGTATTGTGTACCTTCTCATTGATGAATCCATTCCTTTATATAGATTCAACCGTCCCACTCTGTTACGTAAGACGTCGAGATTGTCTACTGATTTCATGGGATAAGATGTTTATCCTTCTTATCCTTAGATAAAGGAACAGTCAAATCCAATTAGTCATCTGGTCAACTACGCTCCTTGATAACAATCCCTTGAGACGTGGGGCCATAGATGAAGATAAGCCCAAAATCGGCCTATACGGGCTGCTGGTACTAGAAGCTAAGGGACATCACCGCTGATCATTAGTAAAGGCTGCTCGCACGTCAGAAGATGTTCGCGAGACCAGGTGCTCGCGTATTAAGATGTGACACCTTTCAACGACTCGCGAGAAAGACTGCTCGCAGGTCGAAAAGGATATTTCCGGCCTGGTGATTATTTTGACTATTGACAATAAGAGCTCGAAGCCTCAGGTAACTGTGTTCCATATTTATCGAATATGCAAGTAGCGAGCAAAGTATCTCGCGAGTCGAATGAAGGTGCTTACAGGATCAGGACATCGTGAGAATACACGAGCCGCGAGCAGATGATCTCCGCTATTTTGACTATAACAGATGCCCCCCAAGTCCTTACCGCCAAGAATTCTAAGGGAAGGACTTAATCACTGTCATACCGCCTGCCGCCTTTATCGAGAATGAAACCATACATGATTGGGCTGGAATTAATGAGCGCCAGCCTTTTGCAGCCTTTCCTGCAGATAGGAAATGAAGAGACGCACGCCAGGTGTCTGGGGAATTAATAGGCGTGCCTGCTCGACTACTGTGCCGAATGAGAGGCAGCCACGTGTCACCATATACGGCGGAATGATTGCCTATAAATATACGGAGTCCGCCATATCTTCGGATTTTCACAGAAGCTTTCGAAAAAAGAAAGAACTCTCTAGTCATCTTCCTCACTGTTCTTCCTTCGGTGTTCTTCTCCTTCCTTTTTTCGTACTTGGGTACATTCTTTTTCCTCTTTTTTCTTCTTTAACAATCTCATGGCTGGAGACTCTGACGAGACCACCGTCCCCCTTAGAGATGCTACACCGGAATCCTCTGCCTCTAGTAACGCGAGGGTTCCGGCAGGCAGATACACGGCAGCTGGGTATCCCTCTATTTTATCGGCGGACCGACTGCTTGAGTTACGGGAGAGATATTTAATCCCCGACTCAATCGTTCTCCAGGTTACTCGGAGATGGAGAGACACCAGATTCCCCTCCCCCAGGGTGCGTGGCCTTTTATGAGTATCAGCTCATTCTTGGGGTACGCCTTCCTCTCCATCCCTTCGTCCGCGATGTTCTACGGTGTTATAAGATTGCCCCCGGGCAACTCATAGTGAATGGATGGAGGGTGGTTCTGAGCTCATTCGCCCTCTGGGCTTAGGCCGGCAACGGGGAGCTTACGGCTAAAGAGTTAGTCCGTATGTTCCGTCTAAAGAAGGCGCCCTCTAGCGAAGGCTGGTACTACCTATGTTACTGGCACCGGGATAATTTCGTGCTGGGGAAGCCCTCTTCGAATTATCCCTGTTGGAGGAAACGGTGGTTCTACACCTCCGGGAACTAGGAGTCTGCTTCCTCCAGGGGTCCAGGAGTGACCCGCTTTTTCTGTGAAGGTAGGCACAGCTCTGCATTGTGTGCTTTCTCTAGTTAGATTTAGGGTTTTATTCATTTTTTAACCTGTTTGTGCTCGCAGGTATCCCGACCTTGAACAAACCAAACTTGAAGGGAGGGATTAACGAGAAGATTGTGAGAGTATACAAGCTGCCTGTTGGTGATAGGCATATCGAGACTTGCTTGTCTTCCTCGCGGCTCGTAGCGACAGGATTAATATCCGGCGAAGAGATCGCAATGACAAAAGCTGGAGAGAAGAGGGGTTTGCTACCTCGACTCAAAGGCAGAAGTCATCTGCCGGGCCTTCCCAACCATCCACCCGTAAGGGTGCCGACCAACCTACTGTTCGCTTCCCCAAGTGTAGGGTTGCGATGTAGTAATAATCTCGGTAAGACCGAGGTCGATCCACAGGGAAGGAAGTAAACAATGCAAATTATCCTAATAACTAAAATCTAAAGAGGTTTGTGAAATTGATTTTTAACATAAAATAGAAAACCTGATAATAGAAAGATAACTAGAGCATCAAGGATCCACTTATAGCTTTCCTTAGATGCATAATTCGCTATGGTTTCTCACTTTCTCAACTAGAATCGATATTAAGATCTATCTAGCCGGATGATAGAGCTGTTAAACCAAACAATCTGTCATATGTAAGTTCAATGCATAGGATTCACTCAATGTAGGCTGAGCTGAGCATGCTCAATTGCATAGGTCATTCCCCATTCCAAAAGGTTCAGTTCACAATCATAACCATCCTCAAGTCCTGTTACAAGACAAGGCTAGATCATGATTTGAACTTGATTCAAATCACATGCACAATCCATACATATTACAGAAATTCAGAAAAGTAGAACTTTGGTAGGAAGTCCCCACATGAAGATCATAGTACTAGAGCGCACTCCAATTCCTCGGATCATACAGGTCTAGACTGATGCAAACCAATTAAGAATTTAAGTAATTCTCCCAAACATCCATGAGTCATCATAAGACTAAGAAAAATACTTAAAGCTTGTATAAACTTCAAACCATAGTTCATAATCATGAAAACCAATCTTAAAACCAATAAAACGAATTAAACAATCTAACAAAACTATAAGGTTCACCTCTTAGCTCTAGCTAAGAGATTAGCTAATGAAAAGCATATTAAAAACTAAAACTAGAACTAAGAAAAGGAAGAAAAACTAACTGGAGGAGGCTAGGAAGCCTCCTATGACTTGAACTCCTTGCTCCCCACGTCCTTGGTTGCCCTGGAATAGAAGAGAGCACCTCCTTTTATAGTGCAGCAATAGTACAGCAACATAACAGAATTTGTTTCACTTGGTACGGCTTAACCAATGGTTGGATTGCCTTCAAAATTGATTTATAGCTTCCTTGTAATGTGATCTTCCTCATAGATGATTTATATTTCCAAGATTATCCTCTGAATGGGCCCACCAATCACATCACCGACCGCCTCTCAAAATCGCGCACTTCGGGTACCTTCAGAACCAGTCATCTTGCTTTCAACACTCCGGAGTGTACAGACGTCGGATTGATCCCAAATTTGGAACATTAGTAGAAAACTACCTCCTCTACATGATAGAAAACGATCCCAGAATGTGGTCCGAAAATTAGAACAATTAGGGCTTTTATAAACTCTGCGCAGTTGGAGCTTTCTGGATGGTCCATCTTTCTTCAACCGGTACGATCAAACCACACATCCTTTTGATCTGAAACTTTGTGGTTATTCATATATGGATGTGGTCTAAAAGATGGTCAAAGTAGATTCTTCATATCATCAATGATGGGCCACCTAGACCGGCCCAGAGTGGAACAGCGAAATCTGGAACTTTCTGGACAGTTCGTATTGTTTTGGCCACCACGATCAATCTGTAGCTCCGATCGACATGAAACCAATTGGGTTAGTTCAGCGTCGAGCTCCTCTTCGACATGGATGTGTTGGATTTTCAAATATCATCATGATCGGCCCAGAAAACTGGTCCGAAACACCAGAAATGGGAATGGCCTGTTGTCTGGAATCTGGAACCTGGAATTTGCATGGCCGACCGGTCAAGACCGGTCGGACAAGGCTGGCCTTGCTCCAGTAGCATGTGAAAGAAACAGTAGTGTTGGCCGACCGGTCAAGACCGGTCGGGGCCTGTTTGGCCGATCGGTCAAGACCGGTCGGGGCCCATTTTCTGCATTATTTCTTCTTTCTTTTCTTTCCTTCTTTCTTCCTCATTCTCCTCTCTTTCTTCATCATTCTTTGGTCCACCTTGGGCCTTCATCAAAGACTCCTAAATGTGCCCTTTTGGTCACCAATTGGGCAAAGCAACTCTCATTCCTACAACCACAAAACATGTATTTGATTAGTCTTTAAATCATGAAAATCTTGCATAATGAGTGATAAATTGGGGTTAGAATATGCACAATTAAGAGCTTAACACACCCCCCAACCAGCATTTTGCTAGTCCTAAGCAAAACATGCTTGAAACAAGTTCAATTCTCCAAAAAAAAACAACTCTCATTCAGAAACTATTCTTCTACACATCCGAAGACACACAAGTGTAAAAGTCAGAAAAATTAGGTGATAGAGGTTGAAACCTTAAACTCTGAAAACATAATAAGTGTTCATATGAAATCCCCGCTGATTGATTGATAAATAGAAGAACTTGAACAAATTCAACCTAGTGTGCATAGTGAATGTTCATCTCATGATTTTCCAGGATTATCTTCTTCATAGATCACTAAACTATGAATTTCAAGGTGCACAGAGTAACAACAAGCCTATGACAGGAATTTGTCTTACCGTCCTTCCGACGGCTTTCACACTACTTCCCATTTTCGGCTTTGGTTATGGGTAGACCATCCCCCAGTTGGTAATAGGTAGCCCTTTTCGGAATTTTCCACCATGTTTTCCATCATTCCCAATTTTCATCCTTCCTTTTCCTTTTTCTTTTTCATTAGATAGATTTTTAGAAATCCGTATCTTTCATTTTTTTTCCCATGGACAAGGATGGACAAAGTACCCCGGCTTGGTTTCTCAACACCTTAAATCAAAGTGTAGCTAATCCACAAATCACATAATCCTTTCAACCCATGAAAATCGTGTAATGTGAACTAGGTGTAAAAGTGTTCAAATTTTCTATCACTCACATAAATAGGGGAATTCACATATAAAACCATTATATTAAGAGAAATTCAAAGCTTGCAACATCACTCACTTTGTATCTCCTCTTCTTATACTCGTATCATCTTGAATGCATAGAAACAACGTTTTCTAAAAGAGTTTTGAATTTTAGAAAAATCGAAAATTTTCTACATAATTGCTCGAAATGTCACAAAAGCTAGTAGATTCATCTAAGGAATCTCACCCCCCAACCAAAATCTTACATTGTCCTCAATGTAATAAGATATGTAATATGCATGACATGAGAGCAATGACATAAAACAAAGGAGAGTGAGAATGAGAGTACCTGAGGTAGCAAGTTGATCAATTCTAACATCTTTCATTGTCTCAATGAGACTTATTCAATCCTAAATGCAGAAAAAAATCCTAACCTACCTACCTACCTTTGATTAGTCTGATCGACTATATGATCAAATTTGAGCAGGATCTTCATGAATTTCAATAGGTTTCTCATGAGGACCATCCAAAGTCCTGCTCGAATGTATACATGGGTGCGTTTCTTCATGAAGGTCCAATCATAGTGTTCACCACACGCATGTAAGGAGGAGATAAGAGCAGCAAAAAGATATCTCCTCAAGTTCTGAATTGGGTTGTAATTGATTAAAAATGGGTCCTCCCAATCAGAATTTTCAATGGGTTGAAGAACCCATGATGGTGGAGAGACATTCATTAAGTATTTTTCAATTTGGGCTGTCTCCTCTACAAATTCAGAATTGCATGGTGCTTCCACAAACAATGGTAAAGAGTGTAAATCAGTGGAATGGTGTTCTTCAGGCACCGACACCATGTCTAACAAATTATCCAACTCCTTAATCATCTCATCATCCAGATCATAGGGGTGGGTCATGCATTCTTCTAGGAAATCGAGAGAGTGGGATAAAGGGTCCTTGTTCTCCCTAAGTGATTGAGTAAATTCTGTTTCAAGGGTAAGGAATTCCTCCTCTATAGAGGGGAGGTCTTCCAAAGAAAAATTTTCAAATTCAGTGGTAAGCACATCATCTAGCATTGGTTGATCTTTTGAAATTTCAGATTGTGCCACCCCATCATCCAAAGAAGCAGAATTTTCAACCCAAGGGAGTTCTTCCACAATAGAATCCGGCATGTGTCGTTGGTGGAAGGACTAAAAAATATCGACTTCGGCCATCTCTCTAGCAAGAATATCTTCTGGTGACTCAAAAACGGCCCTTTGGAAGAAGAAATCATGGACTCACAATCATCCTTCAAACCCTCATTGTAGGCAATCAAACTATCACTTTAAGATTTTGTAGATTCCTCGGGTTCGTCAACCGTCCTTGAAATCTCTTCATCATTCAAATCGGAATAGCTAAAAGAGATAGTTGATTTACCATAATCAATGGTAATGGTGGGATCACTGAGATCAATATCCTCTAGAAGTTTAGTCATTAAATCTAGAGAAGGTTGGGTTTGCATAGCCTCATCCTCCTCATTGTTGGGGATTGATTCGGTGTTCCCAATGTTGGGTTCAATATTTTGAGATGGCGAGAGATTTTGTATGCATTGCTCAGTTATTTCCATAAACTCTCGTAGTATATCCTCAAGAGTTCGTGTCGGTTGTGGCTCATGAGAAAGAAACTCTTGAGGATAATTGTTGGCATCCATGGTTGGCTCGTCTCCCAAATTGAAATTTTGATGCTCCCACCTATTAGGATTATGCATGTCATATGTTGTGCTATTAGATAGTTGTTGATATTTGTAGCCAAACAAGTGATCATACATTGTCCTAATCGGTGGAACATTATTTATCTCTTTCTGATACTCTCCCATTATTTTACCTGGCGAAAAGTTATGCACATTGTTGTCATTCCGGTAATCTCGCAAGGTCTTATGTGGGGGAGTATTAGAAGTAGATTGAGTCTTAGAAAAATATTCATGCTTATAATGGTTCCAATCATAATGATTTTTTATTTGGTTCATCCTCTCATCTTCCAAAAGGTATTTAGACAATCCACCCGTCCAATCATTCATAGTGAAATTATAAGAAGTTGAAATAATCCATAATCGAGGAAGAAAAACAAAAAGAAGAAAGGGAGATGGAGAGATGTTACCCGTGAAGGTGAGAGCTATGTCAGCAATAATGTCCTACAAAATCAAACAAAAAATAGTTAGTAATCTAAAAAAAAATCAGAAAATCTACTTTTATAAAAATAAAAAAATCCTACCTAACTAAAACTACTCTATAGCTACTAGAACAATTAGAACCGTTTAACCTCTTCCCCGGCAACGGCACCAAAAACTTGTTCGCTTCCCCAAGTGTAGTGTTGCGATGTAGTAATAATCTCGGTAAGACCGAGGTTAATCCATAGGGAAGGAAGTAAACAATGCAAATTATCCTAATAACTAAAATCTAAAGAGGTTTGTGAAATTGATTTTTAACACAAAATAGAAAACCTGATAATGGAAAGATAACTAGAGCATCAAGGATCCACTTATAGCTTTCCTTAGATGCATAATTCGCTATGGTTTCTCACTTTCTCAACTAGAATCGATATTAAGATCTATCTAGCCAGATGATAGAGCTGTTAAACCAAACAATCTGTCATATGTAAGTTCAATGCATAGGATTCACTCAATGTAGGCTGAGCTGAGCATGCTCAATTGCATAGGTCATTCCCCATTCCAAAAGGTTCAGTTCCCAATCATAACCATCCTCAAGTCCTGTTACAAGACAAGGCTAGATCATGATTTGAACTTGATTCAAATCACATGCACAATCCATACATATTACAGAAATTCAGAAAAGTAGAACTTTGGTAGGAAGTCCCCACATGAAGATCATAGTACTAGAGCGCACTCCAATTCCTCGGATCATACAGGTCTAGACTGATGCAAACCAATTAAGAATTTAAGTAATTCTCCCAAACATCCATGAGTCATCATAAGACTAAGAAAAACTACTTAAAGCTTGTATAAACTTCAAACCATAGTTCATAATCATGAAAACCAATCTTAAAACCAATAAAACGAATTAAACAATCTAACAAAACTATAAGGTTCACCTCTTAGCTCTAGCTAAGAGATTAGCTAATGAAAAGCATATTAAAAACTAAAACTAGAACTAAGAAAAGGAAGAAAAACTAGCTGGAGGAGGCTAGGAAGCCTCCTATGACTTGAACTCCTTGCTCCCCACATCCTTGGTTGCCCTGGAATAGAAGAGAGCACCTCCTTTTATAGTGCAGCAATAGTACAGCAACATAGCAGAATTTGTTTCGCTTGGTACGGCTTAACCAATGGTTGGATTGCCTTCAAAATTGATTTATAGCTTTCTTGTAATGTGATCTTCCTCATAGATGATTTAGATTTCCAAGATTATCCTCTGAATGGGCCCACCAATCACATCACCGACCGCCTCTCAAAATCGCGCACTTCGGGTACCTTCAGAACCAGTCATCTTGCTTTCAACACTCCGGAGTGTACAGATGTCGGATTGATCTCAAATTTGGAACATTAGTAGAAAACGTCCTCCTCTACTTGATAGATGGATTAGATTGTCCAAAACGATCCCAGAATGTGGTCCAAAAATTAGAACAATTAGGGCTTTTATAAACTCTGCGCAGTTGGAGCTTTCTGGATGGTCCATCTTTCTTCAACCGGTACGATCAAACCACACATCCTTTTGATCTGAAACTTTGTGGTTATTCATATTTGGATGTGCTCTAAAAGATGGTCAAAGTAGATTCTTCATATCATCAATGATGGGCCACCTGGACCGGCCCAGAGTGGAACAGCGAAATCTGGAACTTTCTGGACAGTTCGTATTGTTTTGGCCACCACGATCAATCCGTAGCTCCGATCGACACGAAACCACTTGGGTTAGTTCGGCGTCGAGCTCCTCTTCGACATTGATGTGTTGGATTTCCAAATATCATCAATATTGGTCCATAAAACTGGTCTGAAAAACTAAAAATGGGAATGGCCTGCTGTCTGGAATCTGGAACCTGGAATTTGCATGGCCGACCGGTCGGACAAGGCTGGCCTTGCTCCAGCAGCATGTGAAAGAAACAGTAGTGTTGGCCAACCGGTCAAGACCGGTCGGGGCCCATTTTCTGCATTATTTCTTCTTTCTTTTCTTTCCTTCTTTCTTCCTCATTCTCCTCTCTTTCTTCATCATTCTTTGGTCCACCTTAGGCCTTCATCAAAGACTCCTAAATGTGCCCTTTTGGTCACCAATTGGGCAAAGCAACTCTCATTCCTACAACCACAAAACATGTATTTGATTAGTCTTTAAATCATGAAAATCTTGCATAATGAGTGATGAATTGGGGTTAGAATATGCACAATTAAGAGCTCAACACCTACCCATCTCGCGAGCACGGTAGGGGTGCCAGCAGCTCCTGCGCCGGTCATTCCCTCGCTGGTGGTCGCACCTGGACCACCAGTGATTAATATTACTGACAACTCCCCTAGGGATGATGGAGCGGGGTCCAGCTGCCCCCCAGCCGAGGAGACTCGCGAGCAAACGGGACCTCGGGAGTCGGCTCCTGCTCGCAAAGTGGCCCCTGCTGGTGAGGTGGGTCCTGCTCGCGAGTCGGTTGCCCCTCCTGTCGCGAGCGCGGTTGTGTTGGTCGTCGCCCAGCCGTCTGGAGGTGGATCGTTTACCGTCCCTCGCCACCTCCACCCAATATGCAAATTTCTATTCGACAACATCTCCCCCCAAACTTTTGGCACCCTTCCAGAACCAAGCCCTGAAAACCTCTTCCTCGAGGCGGGAGTGAGGATGGTCCAGGTAAGATCTCGCTGATATTTGTCTAACTTACTATTTTTGGGCTTCCAAGTATTTTATCTCACGTTCCCTTTTCCATTTTGCAGGGCTTGGATCTCATCTTGCGGACGAGGCGTGATATCGTCGCCGCCCGTCGCGTGATTGATGAGGCGGAAGGGAAGAGGATCGCCTTGGAGAAGGCGGTCCAAGGAAGGGATTAGCTCCTCAAGTCCCGTGAGGCGGTGATCTCGAAGAGAGATGAGGAGAAGAAGATCCTCATTGAAAAAGTCCAAGTCTTGACCGATAGGTACCAGGCTCTGGACTCCAACTTCGCCAAGCTCGCGGAGTTGAAGGAGAAAGCAGAGAGAGAGAGAGGGAGATCTTCCGTCAAGACAAGATCTCGCTGGAGGAGCGGCTCGCAGAGGCCAAGTCGCAGCTCAAGGAAGTTAGCGAAAGCTTGGAGAAAGAGCGCTCCACTCTCACGCAACTCAAGGATGACTCGATCCACTGGGACAAGGAGAGAGTCGCCTTGGTCAAAATGCTCTCTGAGGAAGGGGCTCGAGCAATCTCCAAGTTTCAAACCTCGCAGCTATATGACGAGGAAAGATATGAGTCATATGATGCTGGTCGCGACTTCGCGCTACAAGTAGTGCAGTGGATGTCTCCATCTTTTGATATGGGGGAATTCGGACGAATCGAGACCATCATAGCTGCAGAGGAGCAAGCTGCTGCCGAGAATGAGGTGACCGAAGCCACTCAGGCTGGAGGGGTTCCAAAAATGGGCCCTGAAGTCGAGAGTGCGGCTCCTCCAAGAGACTGATTTTCCTTTTTCTCTTTCTCCTGTACTTATGAGCAAACTTTGTAAACAATTGATTATCAATGAAAAGATACTTTTGATGATGTTCTTATTTCCTTTCTCTCATTTTCCTTTCATGCAATGAATGCCTTCTCGTTTAACAAGTAGTAATGAGTTATGCTCAATCCGGGGGGTCGTGGTGACCATGCCCTCGTGGAGATAGACTGATCTATCGATTGAGAAATGAGTTATGCTCAATCCGAGGGGTCGTGGTGACCATGCCCTCGTGGAGATAGACTGATCTATCGATTGAGACTTTGATTCTACCAAGGATGGACAATTCGGCCAAGAGAATTGTGTTCTCTTCGGGGCTATTTAGGTCCAAGTAAATGGATTAGTGACCAAAACAAGTGAGATTTAACCCTACCAAGGATAGGCAATTGGCCAAGAGAATTGTATGTACTCTTCAGGGGTATTCTTAGTCCAAGTAAATGGAGTAGCGACCAAAAGGTTTCTTTGATCCATAAGGCATTTGAATGTCGTTAAAAGTTACATCAAGGGAAATATTGTACCAAATGTTCCACGTGCCAAGGGCGACGTACAGGTCTTCCCTGCATATCTTCAAGATAGTAAGTGCCGGGTCGCACAATTTTGATGACTCGATACGGGCCTTTCCAATTTGGATCAAGCGACCGAGCAGGAACTCCGAGGTTCTGAGGACTAAATCACCGAGCTAGAAAGCTCTAGGACGAACTTTAGCATTTCGATAGCGAGCAATGCGTTGTTGATATGCGGCTGCTCGCATCTGGGAGTCATTTCTTTGTTCTTCCAAGAGATCGAGATGAAGTCGAAGACTTTCCTGATTACTTGCGGGGTCATACTGCTCAATCCGATACGAGGGCACTTGAATTTCCACTGGTACTACTGCGTCGACAGCAAATGCTAGGGAGAAAGGGGTTTCGCCTGTTGATGTACGAGTCGTTGTTCTATATGCCCATAATACTTCTGGCAGAAGTTTGGGCCATATACCTTTACATTCACCAAGCTTGGTCTTTAAGTGGTGCTTAATGATTTTATTCACTGCCTCAACTTGCCCATTTGCCTGAGGATGATAGGGAGAGGTGCGGATGTTACGTATCTTCCACTTTGCACAAAATTCATCGAAAGCTGCATTGTCGAACTGCGTTCCGTTGTCGGTAATTATAGTGTGGGGAGTCTATAACGGCATATGATATTTCTCCATATGAACTTAGTAGTTTGTTTCTCAGTGATTTTGGCTAATGGTTCTGCCTCGGCCCATTTGGTGAAATAATCGACCCTACTATTGCGAACCTATTTTGTCCTTTTCCAGTAGGCAAGGGCCCGATAATATCGACCCCCCATTGAGCGAAAGGCCAAGGGCTATCAACTGGAGTCATTTGCTCGGACGGAACATGAGGTATAGGAGAGTATCGCTGGCACTTGTCACATTTTTTAGAGAATTCAATTGCATCTGCTTTCATAGTGGGTCAATAATATCCTTGCCTCATCGCCTTATATGCTAGGGATCGCCCCCTGGGGTGGTTACCATATGCCCCCTGGTGTATTTCATCTAGAACACGATGTGCTTCTTCTGGATGAAGACACCTTAAATAGGGCAAGGAAAAACTCTTACGCAACAGTATTCCATCTTGTAAGGTATACCTAGCGGCTCGATGACGAATTTATCGTGCGACTTTCTTATCGTCTGGAAGGTATCCGTCTCTAAGATAAAGGAGTATGGGGTCCATCCAACGTGGAGATGGTTATACCGAAATCACCTGCTCGAGAGTTACTTGGTCGATACTCGATTTTTGAAGATGCTCGATGGGAATTGAATATGACAGCTCAGATTCTGGTGCAGAGGCGAGTTTTGCCAAAGAATCAGCGCGTTGATTCTTCTCGCGAGGGATGTGGATTATTTCGTAATTCTTCAACTTGGCGAGCAAGATAAGCACTCGAGATTTGTATAAGGCCATCCTTTCTTCTTTAGCCTCGAATTCACCGAGAACTTGATTGACAATGAGCTGAGAGTCGCTGTGAATGAGCAGATTTTGAATTGAAAGGACAGTTGCTAGTTCGAGGCCAACGATCAGGGCCTCATATTCCACTTCATTATTTGAGATGCGAGTATCGAAACGTAAAGCGTATTGGAAATGCGACCCGTCTGGAGCGACTAGAATTAGGCCCGCTCCACTACCGGTGGTCCTTGAGGACCCGTCCACGAAGAGCGACCAAGAAGGCTGGTCGCTGATCGCGGCATTATCACCGGAAGAGGAGTACGTGAACTCGGCGATAAAGTCAGCTACGGCCTGGCCCTTGACTGCAGTCCTGGGGAAAAACGATATGTTGTGCTCACTGATCTCGACCGCCCATTTGGTTAAACGTCCGGAAGCCTCAGGTTTTTGAAGGATCTGCCGTAGCGGATGATTTGTTGGTACTAAAATAGCGTGAGCTTGAAAGTATGATCGCAGTTTTCGAGCTGCCGTGACTAAAGCCAGGGCCAGTTTTTCCATATCAGAATACTGAGTTTCAGCGTCAACCATTGCTCGACTGATATAATAAACGGGCCTTTGCACCCTGGAATCTTCCCTTATTAAGCGGTGCTAACGGCCGTGGAGGACACAGATAGATAAAGAATGAGTTGCTCGTGAGCTACAGGTTTAGATAAAATAGGGGGTGTGCTCATGTATTGCTTCAGTTGTTGAAAAGCTTCTTCGCACTGTGGTGTCCACTCCCAATCAGATTTGGCCGTGGCACGGAGGAGTTTGAAGAAGGGTAAGCACTTGTCAGATGCTCGCGAGATGAACCTATTCAACGATGCAATGCGACCAGCCAGACGTTGGACGTCCTTAAGAGTGGTTGGGGATTTCATCTCTATTAACGCTTTTATTTTTGCAGGATTTGCCTCAATCCCTCGCTGGCCGACCATGAATTCGAGAAATTTTCCAGCAGATACTCCGAACACACATTTTTCTGGATTTAGCTTCATCTGATATTTCCTCATCAAGTCGAAGGCTTCTCGAAGATCAGAAAGATGATCGTCTTCTACGATGCTTTTCACGAGCATGTCATCAACGTAGACCTCCATATTCCTGCCGATTTGGGCGGCGAATATTTTATTGACGAGATGCTGATAGGTGGCCCCTGCATTTTTAAGACCAAACAGCATTACCTGGTAACAATATAATCCTCGATCAATGATGAAGGCAGTATGTTGGCTATCGGGTTGATGCATCATGACTGGTTGTAACCAGAATAAGCGTCCATAAAACTAAGCAAGGCATGCCCAGCTGTTGAATCGACCAGCTGGTCGATCCGCGGCGTCGGGAAGCTATCTTTGGGGCACGCTTTGTTCAAATCTGAATAATCAACGCACATTCTCCATTTGCCATTAGCTTTTCGGACGAGAACTATGAGCTCGACCCATTCTGGGTAGTCAACTTCTTTTATGAAATTGATCGTAAGCAACTTCTCGACTTCAGCTTTGATTGCCATTTGCCTTTCTGCAGTGAAGGCACGTCGGCGCTGGTGTACGGGCTTATGCTTCGGGTCGATATTCAGACGATGTGCGATGACGTTGGGGTCGATGCTTGGCATATCTTTGTGAGACCAAGCGAACACGTCTTGGTATTCGGTGAGGAGACGGGTCAACTCATCCCGGAAGGCACTCTTCAAAGAGGATCCCATGTAAACAACTTTGGACGAGTCGTCTTGGGTTAAGTGAATCACCACTGTATCTTCCCCAGGAGTTCCCGATTGGAGGGCGTTCTCTCTTGGATCTAACGAGTTGTCTGTCGAGGAGTTAGGTGAATCTTGTGCTATTATCATAACGGGTGCTGCTTGCGCTTTCTTTCGGTCTTGTAGGGCTATCTCATAACAGGACCGGGCCTCTTTTTTATTTCCTCGTACAACCCCAACACCATTTAGGGTAGGGAACTTGACGCACAAATACAAAGGATGTAAAGCTGCCCCAACCTTATTAAGCGATGGTCGCCCCAAAATGGCGTTATATGCTGATTTTCGATCTACCACGAGGAAGTTTATGAAGATGGTAGTCTTCGCTGGACTCTCCCCAAAAGTGACTAGAAGATCAATGCTTCCTTCAAGCGTTACCACCTCGCCCCCGAAGCCGACGAGGGGAGTTAAGACTGGCTTGAGTAGGCTTCTGGCAAGTGCCATTTTGTTGAAAGCCTCCAGGTACAGAATATCGGCTGAGCTACCTGTATCCACCATAATACAATGAGTTAGATAATTTGATACCTTTAGTGCGACTACGATGGAGTCTTCGTGAGGGAAATGAATTCCCACTACATCTTCGAGGGAGAAGGAAATCGAAGGATGACTGGCTTTTGACGCGCTGGGTGTCTGTTCCAGCCAATAGATATGCTGGGGCTCTTTAGACGCCTTCCGAGTGTATGCTTTCCTTGAAGCCTGAGAGTCGCCCCCGCAAGTTGGTCCTCTGACAATGGTGCGGATTTCTCCAGTAGGTTCAACGTCCTCTTGTGAAGTATGACGATGAGGCGGCTCCTTCTGGCGTGGCGAGGCTTTTGCCCCTTCTGGTGATCGACCTTGACGAGCAACATAATCTTGGAGATGGCCCTTTCGAATGAGAGCTTCGATGTGATCTCGTAGAGATATGCAGTCTTGGGTCCTATGCCCGTGATCTTTGTGGAAGTAACAGAACTTGCTCTTATCTCTCTTTTCAGGATCAGATTTGATCTTTGCAGGCCACTTTACATATGGTTTATGCTTGATCTCCATTAACACCTTTTCATGAGATCGATTGAGAGGAGTGTAGTTATGATATTTACCTAGAATAAGATTTCTTGGGAGAGCGATCCCGCCGGTCACGACGATATTTTTTATCCGAAGAAGAGGTTTCCTCCGGCTTGCGCTTCTTACCCTGTGCACCATGACGTGCCAGTGCAACTTCCTCTGCATTGATATACTTCTGAGCTTTGGTTTGGAACTCTGCCATAGTTTTTGGAGGGCTTTTATCTAAGGCAAACCTGAATTTCTCGCTCGTAATTCCGGCTATGAGGGCGGTGAGACCTTTTTCTTCGGTATAACCTTCAGTTTGAACGGCTTCGGCAGTGAACCGTAATGTGAACTCCTTTATTGTCTCCCCATGCTGCCGTTTCAAATCCATTAGATGGGACGCTGGCTTCTTAATACGAATGCTTCCCATGAATTGAGAAAGGAACAACTCTGATAACTGTGAAAAGGAGCCAATAGATCGAGGCTTTAGCCCCCGAACCACGTACGAGCTGCTTCCTTTAATGTTAGGGAAAAAGCCCTACACATGATTTCCGAGCCATGTCCCTCCAGTTCCATAAGAGACCTATATGTTTCCAGGTGTTCAAGAGGGTCGCCAATACCTGTATATGGGGTGATAACAGGCGTACGATACTTTCTAGGCAATGGTGCCTCCATGACTTCGCTGGTGAAGGGGGACTCGGATTGATGTATCGTTGCCACAACGGTAGACGGTCGATTTGCCTGATAGCGATGCTCCATGTCATCAAAACGATCATCGATTCTTTGGAGATCTCCTTCCCATGGTAAAGTATAACCTGACGTTTCGACGGTGGACCCTTGAGGCTGTTGTTGGCAAGAAGCGCTAGAATGTATGGAATGTGGAGGTTGCACAGGGGGTTGGTTGCCAACTGGCATTCGGTTGGATGGAGGATGATTTGGTTGACCTTTGGTTCATCCACAGAGTGTCTGAAAGCCACCGCTATGGGTTGTGTAGGTAACCCTTCAGAAGGCAGCCTCTGAGGCCCCAAGAAATGATGATCGAGTCGATTTGACAGGGCCTGAAATCCAGCGCTGAGGTTTAGGAGTGTGTTTCCGAGGAAACGCATGGCGTCTTCTTGATTTCCAGAAGCCTCGAATAATGGATTCTAAGAAGGCACGTTAGGATCTCCATGAGGGATGCCTGTCGAAGTGATTGGAGGAACAGGTACTGATTGCGTCTCATCAGGCGGAGGTGGTGCCTGCCTTGAAGTGGAAGGATGAACCATCTTTTTTGGAGGCATAGTAGAAGAATTTTGATCAGCGGTAAGAACGATTGACTTTAATGATCAAATCGTTTCCCACAGACGGCGCCAAACTGTTTACGTCGAATTCTGTAACAGGGTCCTCTGAATGTTCACCTTCTCTCCAAGCAATTTTCTCCGTGGACCTGAAAGGAGTCAGAAAGAAACTAAGGGTGGCCGGCGTCCAGCCGTTGGCCCTCCGATGCTTAAGTCAGATAGGGTGAGGTAGAAAAGAGAACTGACCAACGGGGGTTAAAGATTGAGTATTGTGTACCTTCTCATTGATGAATCCATTCCTTTATATAGATTCAACCGTCCCACTCTGTTACGTAAGACGCCGAGATTGTCTACTGATTTCATGGGATAAGATGTTTATCCTTCTTATCCTTAGATAAAGGAACAATCAAATCCAATTAGTCATCTGGTCAACTACACTCCTTGATAACAATCCCTTGAGACGCGGGGCCATAGATGAAGATAAGCCCAAAATCGGCCTATACGGGCTGCTGGTACTAGAAGCTAAGGGACATCACCGCTGATCATTAGTAAAGGCCGCTCGCACGTCGGAAGATGTTCGTGAGACCAGGTGCTCGCGAATTAAGATGTGACTCCTTTCAACGACTCGCGAGAAAGACTGCTCGCAGGTCGAAAAGGATATTTTCCGCCTGGTGATTATTTCGACTATTGACAATAAGAGCTCGAAGCCTCGGTAACTGTGTTCCGTATTTGTTGAATATGCGAGTAGCGAGCAAAGTATCTCGCGAGTCAAATGAAGGTGCTCGCAGGATCAGGACATCGTGACAATACACGAGCCGCGAGCAGATGATCTCGCGAGTTGATTAAAGGTGCTCGCAGGATCAGGACATCGTGAGAATACACGAGCCGCGAGCAGATGATCTCGCGAGTCGATTAAAGGTGCTCGCAGGATCAGGACATCGTGAGAATACACAAGCCGCGAGCAGATGATCTCCGCTATTTTGACTATAACAATCTCTAACATCCTTGAACTAGAAGCCTCAAAAACATAAAAACTACTAAAACAGGAAGAAAACTAAGAAAACTTGAAGTAGAATCCATCTCCCAAGCAATCCCCACGTCCTAGCATGCCCTGGTATGAAGGGAAGAAGTCCTTTTATAGCTTAGAGGTGTCCATTGCGTAAGAAACTTCCAGATTGCGCAAGGAATTACGCACTTGCATAGAGAATTTCAAAGTTTCACGCACAAGCTTTTGTTACGCTGACGACCGGTCGCACAACCGGTCGCAAAACGTCCAAATCTGTACAGCGAGTTTGTATAATTTTCATTCTTCAATTTTAATTCAAGGACCGGTCGCACGACCGGTCGTACGACCGGTCGCAAATGGTCCAGTGAGGTTTGGGCAGCAGAGCTTTTCTGTTGAATGGCTAGACCGGTCGGACGACCGATCCTAGGCTTTGGACGACCGGTCGGACAACCGGTCTTCAGTATATTCTTCTGCTTTCTTTTCTTTTCTCCTTTTCTTCTTCCTTCCATCCTTTTGCACTTGGTTCTGTGATCTTCAATGTATATAAAGTGCTCTATTTAGCCTTGAATTGGTGAAATCTCCATCTTGTTCCTACAATCACAAATCATGCATTAGAGTAGTCATTTAAACATGTAAACCATGCATAATGAGTGATGAATTGGGGTTAGAATATGCACAATTAAGAGCTCAACATCCTATCTCTCATCTAGTTGGAAAATAAAGCATTAAACACATTCAATCCCATACAAGTTGAACTTCCAAGTTCTAGTCCCATTCAATCAATGTAGAATTCAAAATCATAGCCTTCGGAGTAACAGACTTGCCTATGGACTATGGCCTGCTCAAGGATTACTATAATTCGAATCTAAACAAGCACCATATGATAATCTCAGAGAATTGCAAGGAATCCATGTCCAGAGCACATGAACTCTCATAAAACATCTTAAACTATCAACTTGAAGAACTAGAATAAATAAAAATCCAAGCTTGAATTGAAATTACTTGAATTCACTGAATCAAACATGAAATTAGCTACAAGCTTCACCTCTCAGCCTTAGCTGAGAGATTCTAGCCGAGAATTGTCATGCTACAACTAAAACTCATGAAAGAAAACATAAAAACTAGAAAAATCGGAGTTTAGAGGGTTGCAGACGCTCCACGACGACTTCCTCTCTCTAGCACCACATCCCTTAGCTTCTATGATACCCTAGGAAGAGCCCCTAGGTGTACTTTTATAGTGAGGACGCTCGGTTGCGTCAGAATCTTCCAAAAACTGCGTAAGGTTATGTAGTGCGCAGTATTTTTCGGAGCCCAAAAATAGCAATTGCCTGTTTTTGTATGTGGCCGACCGGTCGGACGACCGGATAGACTGGCCTGGCCGACCGGTCACGACCGGTTGGACCACTCTGTTTAACGGTCCAGGGAGCTCAAGTGGGAGGATGACCTGCTGGCCGACCGGTCAAGACCGGTCGGACCAGACTGGTTGTTACTCCAGCAAGCACACAGGGGGCATCGACTGGTTGGCCGACCGGTCAAGACCGGTCGGACCAACTGGTCGTTCTTCCAGTGATTTCCAAAGATGTGGCCGACCGGTCGGACGACTGTTCAGACTTGCTATTCTTCTTCTTTTTCTTCTTTTCTTTATTCTCTTTTCTCCCTCTTTCTTCTTCCTTCTTTGGTCCACCTTAGACCTTCATTCACAGGTTCTAAATGGACCCTTTTTGGTCTCCAATTGAGTGAAGTCTGCTCTCATCCCTACAATCACAAAACATGCGTTAGATGGGCCTTTTAAACATGAAAACCATGCATATAATGCGATGTAATGGGCAATGCAATGTATAAATTGGAGGTTCAACACACCCCCAACAAGCTTTTTGCTAGTCCTGAGCAAAACATGCGTGAATAAGTTCAAACCTCCAAACCCAACTCTCCTTCAGAAACCATGTTTCTATCCATTCCAAGACATACAAGTATAAAATTTGGAGAAACTAAGTGATAGAAATTACAAACTTAAACTCTCAAAGCATAATAAGTGTCTACATGAAATTCCCGCTGATTGATTGATAAATAGAAGAACTCGAACAACTTCAACCCAGTGTGCATAGTGAAAGTTCATCTCATGAGTTTCTGGGATTATATTCTTCATAGATCAACTAAACTGTAGATCTCAAGATGCACAGAGCAACAACAAGCCTAAAACAGGAATTTGACGTACCGTCCTTCCGACGGCTTTCACACTACGTCCCATTTCCGGCTTTGGTTACGGGTAGACCATCCCCCGGTTGGTAATAGTAGCCCTTTTCAGAATTTTCCACCGTTTTTCCATCATTCTCAATTTCATCCTTTCTTTTCCTTTTTCTTTTAAATTAGATAGGATTTTTAAAGATCCATATCTTTCGTTATTTTCCCATGGACAAGGATGGACAAAGTACCCCGGCTTGGTTTCTCAACACCTTTAAATCACGTTTAGCTAATCCACAATTCGTATAATCCTTTCAACTCATGAAAATCGTGTAATGTGAACTTGGTGTAAAGAGTGTTCAAATTTTCTATCAATCACAACAATAGGGAAACTAACATATAAAACCATTATATTGGGAGAAATTCAAGACTTACAACATTACACACTTTGTATCTCCTCTTTTTATACTCATATCATCTTGAATGCCTGAAAATAAGGTTTTCTAAAGGAGTTTTGAAATTTTAGAAAATTCGAAAAAATTTGCGCATATGAGGCTCGAAATGTTGCAACATGCTAGATGAAGAATCTCATCTCACCCCCCAACCAGATCTTGCATTGTCCTCAATGTAAAAAGATATGTAATGAGCATGAACATGAGAGCAATGGTAAAATATGAGAGAGTGAGAACAATAGTACCTGCGAGAGCGATCATGGAAGTCTGCAACTCCAACAACTAAATCCTACTAAAACAGTAAAACTAAACAACTAAACCTACCTATGTTATACATCCGTCAGACTAGGAGATCAATCATCCTGTTACACAGGATCATTCAAAGTGATGGACATGTCCTCTGAATCAAATTTCTCAACAAATGGTTTAAGGCGTTGTCCATTAACTTTAAAACAATTACCATTTGCTGCATTCTCAATCTCAACGGCCCCATGAGAAAAAACTTCTTTGACAATATATGGGCCGGTCCATCGAGATCGTAATTTTTTCAGAAAAAGATGAAGTCGGGAATTGTACAAGAGCACTTTCTGTCCTTCATGGAAAAATTTCCTGAAGATGTGCTTATCATAAAAGGCCTTCATCTTACTCTTGTAGATTCTCGAGTTCTCATATGCATCGTTCCGGATCTCATCAAGCTCATTTAATTAAAGTTTACAAAGCGAGCTAGCCTTGTCAATGTCAAAATTTAAAGCCCAAATTGCCCAATAGGCTTTGTGTTCTATCTCCACAGGCAAGTAGCAAGCTTTCCCATAGACAAGTCTATAAGGCGACATTCCAATGGGTGTCTTGTAAGCGGTATGGTGAGCCCAAAGTGCATCATCTAATCTTAGGGACCAATCCTTGCGATCTGGTCTCACCGTCTTTTCCAAAATCTGTTTGATTTCCCTATTGGAGATTTTAGCTTGCCCACTTGTTTATGGGTGGTATGGGGTACTCACTTTATGCCTAATACCGTATTTCTTCATTAAAGCTTCAAAAGGTTTGTTGCAAAAGTGAGAACCACCATCACTAATGATGGCTCGAGGCGTCCCAAATCTAGAGAGTATGCTTTCTTTGAGGAACTTGAGAACCGTGCGATGATCATTGGTTCTACATGGGATAGCCTCTATCCATTTAGACACATAGTCTACGGCAAGAAAAATATAGACATGTCCAAAAGATGAGGGGAATGGTCCCATGAAATCGATACCCCAACAGTCAAAGACTTCAAGATGTTGAATTGGGGTGAGAGGCATCATATTTCGACGGGATAATCTCCTAACTTTTGGAAACGCTCGCATGCTTTGCAAAACTCGTGGGTGTCCTTAAATAGCGTGGGCCAATAAAAACCACACCGCAGACTTTTTGCAGTGGTTTTCTTGGCGGAAAAATGAGCCCCACATGCTTGATCATGACAAAAGGAGATGACAGAATTATGTTCATCATCAGGGACACATCTCCTTATGATTTAGTCTGGGCAATATTTAAACAATAAAGGTTCATCCCAGAAAAATCTGGGCACTTCCCTTAGAAATTTATGTTTGTCTTGCGCAGTCCAATGAATCGGCATCGCACCTGTAGATAGATAATTAGCTATGTCAGGTACCATGGTGGATGCAAAGCAACAAAGAGTTGCTCATCAGGGAATGAGTCCTCAATAGGTGACTCGTCAATGAAATTAGGTAGGACTAGGCAGGAGAGATGATCCGCCACCACATTTTCTACCCCCTTCTTGTCTTTGATCTCCAAATCGAATTCTTGAAGGAGTAGGATCCATCGAAGCAAACGGGGCTTGGCATCCTTCTTAGAAAGAAGGTGTTTCAGCGCCACATGATCTGTGTAAACGATTACTTTGGATCCTATTAAGTAAGGCCTGAATTTGTCCAAGGCAAAGATGACGGCTAGGAGCTTTTTCTCCGTAGTCGAGTAATTAACTTGGGCGAGATTCAAGGTCCTACTTGCATAGTAGATAACATGGGGCTTCTTATCCTTCTTTTGGCCTAACACCGCCCAATAGCATAATCGCTCGCATTGCACATCAACTCAAAAGGAATGGACCAATCTGGTGGTTGCATGATAGGAGCGGTTGTCAACATGTCTTTTAGCTTTGAAAAAGCTAATTGACATTCGGCACTCCACTCAAATTGGTTCTCCTTTTGTAGAAGGTTACATAAAGGCCTTGATATATGGCTAAAATCCTTTATAAATCTTCTACAGAAACCGGCGTGTCCAAGGAAGGACTTCACATCGCGTATGCTTTTGGGTGGTGGTTGATTGGAAATTATGTCAATTTTTGCCCGGTCTAGTTCTATTCCATTGGACGAGATGATATGTCCAAGGACTATTCCTCTTTGTACCATGAAATGGCACTTTTCCCAGCTTAAAATGAGTTTCTTCTCCTCACACCTCATCAAGACCAACTTCAAGTGATTGAGGCACTCGTCAAAAGTATAACCAAAAACAGAAAAGTCATCCATGAATACCTCAAGAAACTCACCCACCATGTCCGAGAAAATACTCAACATGCATCGTTGGAATGTAGCGGGTGCATTACATAACCCGAATAGCATTCTTCGGTATGCGAAGGTACCAAACGTGCATGTAAATGTGGTTTTCTCTTGGTCCTCTGGGGCTATCTCAATTTGGTTGTATCCGGAATAGCCATCTAGGAAGCAATAATAGGAATGGCCTTCTAACCTCTCCAATGATCCATGAATGGGAGAGGGAAGTGGTCTTTCCTAGTAACCGTGTGAGCTTCCGATAATCAATGCACATACACCAACCGGTGGTCACCCTAGTTGGTATAAGCTCGTTGTTGGCGTTTTCTATGATGGTAATACTAGATTTCTTGGGGACAACTTGGGTAGGACTCACCCATTGGCTATCCGAGATGGGGTAGATGATACCCACATCTAATAGCTTTAACACCTCGGCTTTGACAACCTCCATCATGTTTGGATTTAGCCGTCTTTGAGTTTGTCTAGTCATTTTTGCATTTTCTTCAAGGTGTATACTGTGAGTACAAACCGAAGAATCTATCCCTTTGAGATCTGCTATTGTCCAACCTATGGCTTCCCTATGTTCTTTGAGTAGCTCAATCAACTTGAGCTCTTGGTCTTTCTCTAGGTGAGAGGCAATGCCAACTGGGAAAGTTTTCTTTTGACCCAAATATACATATTTAAGCTCGGATGGCAATGTTTAAGGTCAAGCTTCGGTGGTTTGATATTAGACGGTAGAGGCCTTGATGTGGTTGGTGGCAACTTTTCAAAATGAGGCCTCCACCGGCTAGTACCAACTACCGGTCTCTCTATATTCAATGCTTGCACAATTCCACTAATGATGGGGTCTTTGGAATCCATGAAATGTACCAAGCATGTCTCCAAGCTTTCTAGTGGTTCAAGCTGGAGGAGTTCTTCTTCTTCAAAAGATTCGAGCATGTTCACCTCGAAGAACTCGTCATCATCAACATCCCTATGTCTTTGCCCAAGTGGAACACATTCACCTCTAATGTCATTATTAAAGCTTAGAAAAATCAAAACTGCTCGTCAGCAGTCTTTTTCCTGTGTTTCATTATTCTGAGGGAATTCTGAGTATAGAGACATTCATAAACAATCATAAGCAATCACAAAGTATACACGAGAAAGCGCCGCGAGGTGAATTTTATTCCAGAGATTCCGAGATCTTTTACATTCCGGGCTGTGAACTGGTCACGAACCATTAATTACATCAACGGATGATCACCCTTGATTAGAAGGCAAAAGTAAATGCATGCATGTATCATAAATGAGTTAAATAAAGCATTAAAGGAGCATAAATATAAATAAAGCACAGCATAGACAACACAGAGATTTTTACGTGGAAACCCTTACGGGAGAAAACCACGGCACAAAGTGACAAGATTCCACTATGAATTGTAGTTATACAATAGATGGAATATTAAAGGAATGAAGCTCGGATAGATCGAGCAAGTAGTTTAAATCGTCAGGGATTATAGTCTCGAGTTCATGGTCGTCGAGACCAAGTCTAGGATTTATTATGGACTAAGCCATCGTTAAGACCAGTTAGATGTCGGTCCCATACTCTTCGGGCGTTCCTAGTTGAGTAGCAACCAGGATTTTAACCGAGTCGTATATCTCAGTGTCATGACGCGTCTCTATGGACGATATGACTTTCAGGGATACACTTCACAGTTTTCGTTTAGTGCAACCAGGGCCAATGACCGTCTCCGATGGGACGGGTGACTTGCTGGAAGGCACTCCATGGGGTCTTTGTGCAAACAGGGTTTCGACCGAGTCGTATATCTCAGTGTCATGACGCGTCTCTATGGACGATATGACTTTCAAAGATACACTCCAGGGCGTCCACTTACTGCAACCAGGGCCAGTGACCGTCTCCGATGGGACGGGTGACTTGCTGGAAGGCACTCCATGAGGTCTTTGTGCAAACAGGGTTTTGACCGAGTCGTATATCTCAGTGTCATGACGCATCTCTATGGACGATATGACTTTCAGAGATACACTACACGGTGTCCACTTATTGCAACTAGGGCCAGTGACCATCTCTGATGGGACGGGTGACTTGCTGGAAGGCACTCCATGGGGTCTTTGTGCAAACAAGGTTTCGACCGAGTCGTATATCTTAGTGTCATGACACATCTCTGTGGACGATATGACTTTCAAAGATACACTCTAGGGCGTCCACTTACTGCAACCAGGGCCAGTGACCGTCTCCGATGGGACGGGTGACTTGCTGGAAGGAACTCCATGGGATCTTTGTGCAAACAGGGTTTCGACTTAGTCGTATATGTCAATGTCATGACGCGTCTCTGTGGACGATATGACTTTCAGAGATACACTTCACGGTGTCCACTTACTGCAACCAAGGCCAATGACCGTCTCTGATGGGACGGGTGACTTACTGGAAGGCACTCCATGGGGTCTTTGTGCAAACAGGGTTTCAACCGAGTCGTATATCTCAGTGTCATGACGCGTCTCTGTGGACGATATGACTTTCAGAGATACACTTCACGGTGTCCACTTACTGCAACCAGGGCCAGTGACCGTCTCCGATGGGACGGGTGACTTACTGGAAGGCACTCCATGGGGTCTTTGTGCGACCAGGGTTTTGACCAAGTCGTATATCTCAGTGTCATGACGCGTCTCTATGAACAATATGACTTTCAAAGATACACTTCAGGGCATCCACTTACTGCAACCAGGGCCAATGACCGTCTCTGATGGGACGGGTGACTTACTGGAAGGCACTCATTACCTTAGCCACTCAACTGACGGATCCCACCTTGGACAGGACTCACATCAACTGGTCTTAACAATGAAGTATTTCAGACATTTAGAACTCTTTGGTTACGATTTTCGATGATAGCCATAGTCCCCTTTGATTTAGTTTCGTAACTCGATCCGAGATGAAATAAATTCATGCAATGGATGCAAATGAGTACAGTAGAAAGTAACTATGCTTTGTACATGCTTAAGAGAAGATCGCATTTATGCTAGATGTTAAGTGTATCAGACAAATTATGTATTTGCTTTGATCAACCCGCTTCGTATATATCTTTATGTCGTCGATATTTTTCCCTCGCGTCTTTGCGATCGTGATTGATTTCACTTGGCATTAGTAGATTTTCGGGCCATCAGGGCACTTCCCAGGGCCTGTTTATGATCTGATCGGAGGATTTGGTGAATGCCTGTCACGATCGTCTTTGGATAGGGGTGGATTATGTTCACGAGGGTCGCAGTGCGATCGCATTTCGATTTGTTTAGCGTAAGTCGGTTTCTGAGCCAACAGGGCACTTCCCAGGGCTGAAAACAACTAAGTAGTGTGCCTGCTGACCACTAGACTAAGGTATTTGGGGCTCCTAAGTTTGGATAACCTTGTTGCGGTGCATTATTATGATATATCATGTTATGGCGGAGAGAAGTCTCCCTCTCGGGTTTGGTCAAATTTCGCCCGATTCCTCTCGATTTCGGCCGTTTCTGGCTCTTTCGGAAGGGTTTCTGAGGTTTGCAATATTGGCTAAGTGTTGGCCTTTTTTATCAAATTGCTGATTTGGGCCCACTTAACATCGACCATTGGCGAATCCAGTCCGGGGGATGGATAGAGGACATTAATGTGTGTCTAAGAGCGTCCTCTTGATCGGAATGCGGGCCACATCAAAGGCGGGCCACATCACAGAAGGCCTCACCTCCCCATCAGTGTCCAGGCGCATCTCCCATGGGGTGTGGGCGCATGTGATCTCAAGTTGGGTGCATGTGATCCCATCCCAAGCGCATGTGAGAGAAAAGTGAGGAGAGAGGGAAGGGAAGGGAGGTAAGCGCATGTGCCTGCCCCTTGGGTGCACTTGTGCGCATGTGGCTTCTCCCATGGGCGCACTTGTGCGCATGTGGCTTCTCCCTTGGGCGCATGTCCTCCAAGGACTTGAGAAATTTCCCATTTGCTTCCAATAAAAGGATGAGCGCATGTCCCATGGGACTTGGAGGATTTTGCTCCAGCGGGAGAAATCCCTTTCCGGCGAGGGCATTCGGCGAAGGGATGGGCGCATGTCCCTATCCCGGTGAGGATTCCAGTGAAGAATTTTTACCTCTGCAAGAAGAATGTTCTGGGAGTGATGATCTCGTTCCTGTCTCATCAAGTAGAGGGGTATTTATAGCATGTTAATCGGGTATCGGGTACCGGGCGCATGTTGTTTGCAAAAGGGAGAGCATGCGCATGCATTTAGAGAGAGGAGTCATGCGCGTGTGATGGGAATCATGAGCATGTCACCATGCATCAGGCGCATGTGGCTATGGCATGCGCATCAATGGTGTGTAGGCGCATGTTGCAAAGAAGGTGCGCACATGTGCGCATGTGCTCACACTTAGCACATATTTTATTATTTTTTATATTTTTGAAAATTTAAAATATGGAAAGGGAGAGAGAGGGCTCTCATGCGCATGTGGTGAGAGAGAAAATGCATGTCTCCTCATGGCATCCGCATGTGGAGAGAGAGTGGGCAAATGCATGTTCCAACACTTAGAATATTTCAGGTTTTACGTTCCGACGGGCGACCTCCAAAGGGGGGCTACCTTTTCGAAGACTGAGGTTACTGACGCCAAGCCACTTTTAGGCCATGATCAACCTCCTGAATGAATGGGGTGGGATACTGATGGTCATCTGCTGTAAATTTTGGTAGTTCTTTACCAATTTGGACCCTCCCGATCAGCTCTTTACATAGGAATATTGTTCCGGGAAGCGCGCACATGGAAATATGCACCGCAAGACTTCAAACTTGCTACTTAAGGTTTTTTGGACATTTCGGATCATTTGGAGGCCATCCGCATGTCTAATTCCAGCCTAAAATGGTACTTGTAAGCTTTCGAGCCCTTATAGTCGAATACGGTCAGGGCAAAAATGCATTTGGAAGCGCGCGGGTAAAGATATGCATCGTGCGACCTTGAAACTTGCAGGTTAAGGGTTTTAGGGCATTCCGGATCATTTGGCGGTAATCCGCATGTCTGATTCCACCCCAAAATAGCATTTGTAGGTTTTGGTCATGATCGCGCATGTTTGGGTTGCAATGGCGTTTTCTGAGTATTTCGGATCTCGAAATCGGTACAAACCGTCGTAGATGGATCGCTGAATACTATTTTATAATGGGTACAAATTTGAGCCCCAACAGTCATGTTGCCAAAGGATAATTGCATCACCCCATTCCGGCAATTGATGATTGCATTTGATATAGCAAGGAATGGGCGGCCTAAGATCACCGGTATTTGAGTGCTAGCATCTAAAACCGGTTGTGTGTCCAAGACGATAAAATCTACCGGGTAGTAGAATTTGTCAACTTGGACTAGAACATCCTCAACTATCCCCCTCGGTACATGGATAGATCTATCAGCGAGTTGCAACGTGGTTTTGGTGGGTTTTAATTCACCAAGACCCAATTGCTCATATACCGAGTATGGGATCAAGTTCACACTTGCCCTCAAATCTAGCAACGCACGCTCAATCCGGTAGTCTCCAATGATACATGAGATGGTGGGACTACCGGGATCTTTGAATTTTAGGGGGGGGTCTTTTGAGTGAGAATGGCACTCACTTGCTCATTTAAGAAGGCCTTTTGGTGCACATTATATTTGCGTTTTGTTGTGCATAGGTCCTCTAGAAACTTGGCATAAGAGGAGATTTGTTTAATGGCATCAAGCAAAGGAATGTTAATCTTGACTTGTCTGAAAATCTCTAGAATATCATGAGAGTTTGGAAGAGATTTTAGGGCAACCAATCTCGAGGGGAATGGTGCTACGGGCTTGTAAATGCGTTCCGTTTCTTGTGGGGCTAAGTTAGATCCATCCTCATCCCTAGAATTTACCCTATCATTAGGCTTGTCGGCCTTCACCAGAATAGATTTGTCAATTTGTTTACCACTTCTAAGAGTGGTGATGGATTTGGCTTGCTCCATGTGTTGGTTGGAAGGATTAGGAATGCTCACTTCATGTACTTGCTTTAGATTGGGCTGAGGTTGGGCCGGAAAGGTCCCTTCCCTAGCATTCAAGCGTCCCTTAATCTCATCAACCGAGAGTTTAAGCTCTTGGAACATTTGTTGATTTGTTTGATTGATTTGCATTTGACCTTGTATAAATGCTTTCAAGGTATCCTCCATTGAGAATTGAGGTGGGGCCATATTTTGCATGGGTGGCCCTCCTTGAGAGTTGGTAGGATTGCTCGTGGGAGCATTCTTCCAACTAAAATTTGGGTGGTTCTTTGTTAAGCCTCCAATTTATACATTTGCCAACCCATTACATCACATTAGATGCATGGTTTTCATGTTTAAAAGACTCATCTAATATATATTTTTGTGATTGTAGGAATGAGAGGAAAACTTCACTAATTCATGGTTAAAAAAGTCACTTTGGACACCTTGAGGATCAAAGGAAGAAAGCCCAAGAATGAAATAAAGAAGTTATGGAAGATGGAGTTGAAAGACAAAGAAAAACACAGAAGAAATCATGTTAAAAGACCTGGCAGGGCTAGAAAAACCAAAGTGCACAGCTAGTTTCTAGTTTTTAATGTTTTCTTTTAGCTAACCTCTTAGCTAGAGCTAAGAGGTGAAGTTTGTAGTTTGTTCAATGCTTTAATTCGTTTCTTCAAGTACCCTTTACTTTAATTTTGGATTTTCAAGTTCTAGTTTGAATAAAGTTTGGTTTTTTAAAAGTTTTGTGAGAGTTCATGTGCTCCGGACATGAGTTCCTTGCAATTCTCTGAGATTACCATGATTGGGTTGTTTGAATTCGAATTGTAGTAACCCTTGAGCATGCCATAGTCCATAGGCATGGCTGTTACTCCGAAGGCTACAAGTTCAAGTTCTATGTGCTTCATTAGAACTAGAAATCTGATTTCCATATTTAAGTGGGACTGTTTGTGCTTGAATGTTATATCTTCCAATTAGATGAGAGATAAGACTTTGATTCTAATTGTGTTGTACTTGGATGAATGGATTGGCATTGGACTACTACAAGTGGATCCTTGATGCTCTAGTCCTTCTTAATTTCAGATTTTCCTATTTCATGTCAAAAATTATTCTCCTAAACTTCTTAGATTCTAGTTATTAGAGTACTTGAAATTGTTTACCTCTTTCCCTGTGGATCGACCTCGGTCTTACCGAGATTTATTACTACATCGCAGCCTTACACTTGAGGCGAGCGAACAAGTTTTTGGCGCCGTTGCCGGGGAAAAGGTTAAATGGTTCTAATTATTCTAGTAGCTATAGAGTAGTTTTAGGTAGGATTTTCAGTTTTTATAGAAGTAGATTTTCTGATTTTTTTTTCTAAATTACTAACAATTTTTTGTTTGATTTTGTAGGACATTATTGCTGACATAGATCTCACTCTATTGGGTAACATCTCCCCATCTCCCTTCTTTTTGTTCTGTTTTCTAGATTAGGGTAGTTTCCATTTCTTTAAAATTTCATCATGTATGATTGGACGAATGGTGCGTATAAGTACCTTTTGGAGGATGAGATGTCGGATTGGGGGACCCAAACTTATTGTGATTGGGATCCCTCTAAGCATGAATATTTTTCTGAGATTCAAAGAACCTCCACTACCCACCACATAAGACGATGCGTGATTACATTAATAAAAAAAGTACACATATTGAGACACAACGTAAGACGATGGGGGAATACCGGAACGAAGCAAAATTGGATAATCATCCGGGAAAAACATTACGTGATTACCGGATTGAAAATAACATGAGTGTTCCACCGGTTATGGTAGAAGGTGTGCAACAACAAAAGGAACAGGTGAATAGTAGCCAACCGGTTAAGACAATGCGTGATTACTTGTATGGATATGCCTATCAACCATCATATAACCTTTCATCCTAGAATGCGTATGGTCTTAATTGGGAAAACCACCATTCTCCTTGTTCAAGGGAGGAACTAACCATGGTTATTAACAATCACCCTAAAACATCTTCCTCTTGTGATGATAAGTATACACAAATACTTGAGGAAATATGGAATGAGTATGTAGATGAACAATCAAATCAAGCTTACTCACCATCTCGTGAAGACGTTGAGCCCGAAATTGGGGGCATCAAATCAATCCCCTTTAATGAGGAGGATGGGGCTACCCAAGTCCCACCTTCTTCAGATTTAATGAATAGACTTTTAGAGGAGATTGATTTCGATGATCCCAATGTCATCATCAATTATGGTGAGTCCACTATCTCTTTTGAATGCTTTGAACTTAATGATGAAGAGATTTCAATGACGGTTGACGAACCCGAGGAATCCATAAAATTTGAAAGTGGTAGTGGGGTTGCCTACAATGAGGGGTTGGTGAATGCTTATGAACCTATGGTTTCTTTTTCCAATGGGCATAATGATTATGAGTCTTTAGAGGATATGCATGCTAGAGAGATGGCTGAAGTCGATCTTTTTTAGTCCTTCCACCAACAACACATGCCAAATTCTATTGTGGTAGACCTCCCTTTGATTGAAAATTCTTTTCCTTTGGATGATGAGGTGGCACAATCTGAAATTTTAAAAGATCAACCAATGTTAGATAATGTGCTTACCACTAAATTTGAAAATTTTTCCTTGGAAGACCTCCTCTCTATAGAGGAGGAATTCCTTACCATTGAAACAGAATTTCTTCAATCATTAAGGGAGGATGAGGATCCTTCATCCGACTATCTCGATTTCCTAGAGGAATGTTTGGCCCAATCTTATGATCTTGATGATGAGATGATTAAGGAGTTGGACATTTTGTTAGACACGGTGTCAATGCCTGAAGAACACCTTTCCACTGATTTACACTCTTTACCACTGTTCGTGGAAGCACCGCACAATTTTGAAATTGTGGAAGAGACAACTTTAACCAATGAAAACTCGATGAATGTCTCTCCACCATCATGGGTCTTTCAGCCCATTGAAAATTCTGATTGGGAGGACCCATTTTTAATCAATCATAACCCAAATCAGAATTTGAGGAGATATCTTTTTGCTGCTCTTATCTCCTCCTTTTATGCATGTGGTGCAAAATACGATTGGACTTCAATGATAAGAAGCACACATGCTTACTATCGAGCAGGACTTTGGATGGTCCTCATGAGAAATTTATTGAAATTCATGAAGATCCTGCTCAACTTTGATCATGTAGTTGATCGGACTAATAAAAGGTAGGTAGGTAGGTTAGGATTTTTTTTTTTGCAATTAGGATTGAATAAGTGTTCGCTTCCCCAAGTATAGGGTTGCGATGTAGTAATAAACTCGGTAAGACCGAGGTCGATCCACAGGGACTTGTGTAGGAATTCACAAACACTTCCAATAGTGTCCATTGAGAGCTAACAACCAGATTTTGTATGAGATTGATGTGAGTAATAATTTTAAACTAATTTGAAGGTAAACAATTATAAAAAGGCACTAGGGTTTCAAGGATCCACTTGTAGCAATCCTTGATGCTTAATCCGCTGTGGTTTCTCACTTTCTCAACTAGAATCGATATTAAGATCTATCTTGCCGGATGATAGAGCTGTTAAACCAGACAATTTGTCATATGTAAGTCCAATGCATATGATTCACTCAATGTAAGCTAGGCTGAGCATGCTCAATTGCATAGGTCAGTCCCAATTCCAATAGGCTCAGATCACAATCATAACCATCCTCAAGTCCTGTCACAAGACAAGGCTAGATTACAATTTGAACTTGATTCAAATCACAGGCACAGTCTCCTACATAATTCAGAAAACCAGAAAAATAGAACTTTGGTAGGAAGTCCCCACATGAAGATCATAGTACTAGAGCGTACTCCAATTCCTCGGATCATACAGGTCTAGACTAATACAAAGCAGTTAAGAACTTAAGTAATTCTCCCAAACATCCATGAGTCATCATAAGACTAAGAAAAACTACTTAAAACTTGTATAAACTTCAAACCATTGTTCATAAACATGAATTCCAAACTTAAAACCAACTTAGAACGAATTGAAACATCTTAGATCCACTACAAGCTTCACCTCTTAGCCCTAGCTAAGAGGTTTAGCTGCTCATGATCTAAGGAAACATAAAACTACTTAAGAAAAGCATAAAATAGTAAAAACAAACTAGAAAGAGTTGTGGAACTCCGAAATCCACTTCCGCCACCTCCAACCTTGCTTAAACCCTTCTAAGATACCTTAGGAACGATCCCTAGGTGTCCTTTTATAGTGGAGAGGCTCCGCAACTTCAAAAGATTCGAGAATTTGCGTAAAACTTACACAGTGTGCAGAGAAAATCGGACTGAAAATAGAAAGTCCTGATTTTTCATGTGGCCGACTGGTCGGACGACCGGTCTGAGTAACTGGCCGACCGGTCGTGCCTCACTGGAAAAATAGTCCAGCAGCTTCTGGATTTAGAAGTTCTTCTGGCCGACCGGTCTGGACCGGTCGGACTGTGTTATGCCTATGTCTAGAGAGTTCAGCCTGTATGGGAAGCTGGCTGACCGGTCGCACGACCGGTCTGACCTTCCTGGCCGACCGGTCACGACCGGTCTTGGCCTGTTTCTGGTTCAATTTCTTCTTTCTTTCTTCTTTCTTCTTTCCTTGCTTCCTTCTTTCTTTAGTCCTCCTTCGATCTTCATCCAAATAGTTCCAAATAAGCTCTTTTCATCTTCAATTAGGCGGAGTCCACTCTCAATCCTGCAATCACAAAACATGCATTCAATTAGTCTTTAAATCATAAAAATCTCGCACAATGACTGATGAATTGGGGTTAGAATATGCACAATTAAGAGCTCAACACACCCCCTAACCAGCATTTTGTTAGTCCCGAGCAAAACATGTGTGAAACTAATTCCATTCTTCAAAACTCAACTCTCTTTCAGAAACCATTCTTCTATACGTCCCAAGACATACAAGTGTAAGATTCAGAAATATTTGGTGACAGAAGCGTAAACCCCCAAGACATGATAAGCATTCATATGAAATTCCCGCTGATTAGTTGATAAATAGAAGAACTTGAACAAATTCAATCTAGTGTGGATAGTGAAAACTCATCTCATGAGTTTCTAGGATTATCTTCTTCATAGATCAACCAGACTATAGATCTCAAGGTACATAGAGCCACATTAAGCTAATGATAGGAATTTGCCTTACCGTCCTTCCGACGACTTTCACACTACGTCCCATTTCCAGCTTTGGTTACGAGTAGACCATCCCCCGGTTGGTAGTAGGTAGCCCTAATCGGAATTTTCCACCATTTTTCCATCATTCCCAATTTCATCCTTCCTTTTCCTCTTTCTTTTAATTTAGATAGGATTTTTAGAAATCCATATCTTGCATTGTTTTCCCATGGACAAGGATGGACAAAGTACCCCGGCTTGATTTCTCAACACCTTAATTCAAAGTCTAGCTAATCCATAAATCACATAATCCCTTTAACCCATGAAAATCGTGTAATGTGGACTAGGTGTAAAAGTGTTCAGATTTTCTATCGATCACAGAATTAGGGGAATTCTCATATAAAACCATTATGCCAAGAGAAGATCAAGATTTACAACCTCATACACTTCATATCTCCTCTTCTTATGCACATATCATCTTGAGCGCATAGAACCAAAATTTTCCAAAAGAGTTTTGAATTTTTGAAAAAAATAAAAAAATTTCCACATAATTGCTTGAAATGTTACAAAACGCTGGATTCATCCAAGTGATCCTACACCCCCCCAACCAAATCTTGCATTGTCCTCAATGTAAAAGATGTGCAATAAACAAAACATGAGAGCAATTTGAACCTAAAAGGGAGTGAGGAATGAGAGTACCTGAAAAAAGTGAAAAGTGGAATTCTTACTCCTTCTAACAAACCTAAGCAAAGGTAAACAAAAGCAACAAAATCCTAATCCTAACTACTCTATACCTCCATCAGACTAGGAGATCAATCATCCTGATACACAGGATCATTCGGAGGTATGGACATACTTTCTGAAGGAAATTTCTCAAAGAACGGCTTTAATCGTTGCCCATTCGCCTTAAAAATGTTGCCGTTCCTCAGATTTAACAGCTCGACAGTCCCATATGGATAGACAGTTTGCACAATGTAGGGACCAGTCCATCTAGATCTTAATTTTCCCGAAAATAGATGTAGGCGAGAATTATACATGAGGACTTTTTGATTGATCGTGAATGTCTTGCAAAGAATATTCTTATCATGGAATATCTTCATCTTGTCCTTGTAAATTCTCGCATTCTCATATGCTTCGTTCTGGATTTCTGCAAGTTCATTCAATTGTAGTTTGCGCAACGAGCTTGCCTTGTCAGAATTGAAATTCATCTTCTTAATTGCCCAATATGCCCTATGTTCCAACTTCACAAGCAAGTGACAAGCCTTTCCATAGACAAGTCTATAGGGAGACATTCCAATAGGGGTTTTAAAAGCAGTACGGTAAGCCCAAAGCGCATCGGTAAGTCGAAGTGACCAATCCTTGCGATCGGGGTTTACCGTTTTCTCCAAAATGTGTTTAATCCCCCTATTGGATATCTCAGCTTGTCCACTCGTTTGTGGGTGATAGGGAGTGCTCACCTTGTGTGTTACGCTATATTTCTTCATTAAAGTTTCAAAAGGGCGATTACAAAAATGAGACCCTCCATTACTTATGATGACTTGAGGTGTTCCAAACCGGGAAAGAATATTCTCTTTTAAGAAGCGAATGACAGTTTTATGGTCATTATTCCGACAAGAGATGGCCTCGACCCATTTGGAAACATAATCAATGGAAAGCAAGATGTATGTGTTTCCAAAAGAAGATGGAAATGGACCCATCAAATCGATGCCCCAACAATAAAAAATTTCGATTATTAAGATGGGATTGAGTGGCATCATATTTCTACGGGAGATTCCTCCCAATTTCTGACAAGGTTCACATGTATTGCAAAACTCATGTGTGTCTTTGAACATGGTGGGTGTTCGCTCGCCTCAAGTGTAAGGCTGCGATGTAGTAATAAATCTCGGTAAGACCGAGGTCGATCCACAGGGAAAGAAGTAAACAATTCCAAGTACTCTAATAACTAGAATCTAAGAAGCTTAAGAAAGTAGTTTTTCACATGAAATAAGAAAATCTGAAAATAAGAAGAACTAGAGCATCAAGGATCCACTTGTAGTAGTCCAATGCCAATCCATTCATCCAAGTACAACACAATTAGAATCAAAGTCCTATCTCTCATCTAATTGGAAGATATAACATTCAAGCACAAATAGTCCCACTCAAATCTGGAAATCAAATTTCTAGTTCTAATGGAGCACATAGAACTTGAACTTGTAGCCTTCGGAGTAACAGCCATGCCTATGGACTATGGCATGCTCAAGGGTTACTACAATTCAAATTCAAACAACCCAATCATGATAATTTCAGAGAATTGCAAGGAACTCATGTCCGGAGCACACAAACTCTCATAATTCATCTAAAAATTCAAACTTTATTCAAACTAGAACTCCAAAATCCAAAATTAAGAAAAGGGTACTTGAAATAAAATAATTAAAGCATTGGAACCAACTACAAATTTCACCTCTAGCTCTAGCTAAGAGGTTAGCTAAGAAAAAGCATATTAAAACTAGAACTAGAACTAAGAAAAGGAAGAAAAACTAGCTGGAGGAGGCTAGGTAGCCTCCTGGGACTTGAACTCCTTGCTTCCCACGTCCTTGGTTGATTTGGAATAGAAGAGAGCACCTCCTTTTATAGTGCAGCAATAGTACAACAACATAGCAGAATTTGTTTCGCTTGGTACGGCTTAACCAATGGTCGGATTGCCTTCAAATTTGGTTTGTAGCTTCCTTGTAATGTAATCTTCCAAATAGATGATTTAGATTTCCAAGATTATCCTCTGAATGGGCCCACCAATCACATCACCGACCGCCTCTCAAAATCGCGCACTTTGGGTACCTTTAGAACCAGTCATCTTGCTTTCAACGCTCCGGAGTGTACAGATGTCGGATTGATCCCAAATTTTGAACATTGGTAGAAAACTTCATCCTCTACATGATAGATGGATTAGATTGTCCAAAACAATCCCAGAATATGGTCCGAAAATTAGAACACTTCAGGCTTTTATAAACTCTGCGCAGTTGGATCTTTCTGGATGGTCCATCTTTCTTCAACCGGTACGATCAAACCACACATCCTTTTGATCTGAAACTTCTGTGGTTATTCATATATGGATATGTTCTAAAAGATGGTCAAAGTAGATTCTTCATATCATCAATGATGGGTCACCTGGACCGGCCCAGAGTGGAACAGCGAAATCTGGAACTTTCTGGACAGTTCGTATTGGTTTGGCCACCACGGTCAATCCGTAGCTCCGATCGACACGAACCACTTGGGTTAGTTCGGCGTCGAGCTCCTCTTCGACATGGATGTGTTGGATTTCTAAATATCATCAAGATGGGCTCAGAAAACAGGTCCGAAAAACTAGGTACGGGAATACCTTGCTGTTTTAGAATCTGGAATCTGAAACTTGCATGGCCGACCGGTCACGACCGGTCGGACAGGGCTGGCCGACCGGTCATGACCGGTCGGACAAGGCTGGCCTTGTTCCAGGGAGTGCATCCGACCGGTCATGACCGGTCGGGCCTTCTTGGCCGACCGGCCTTGACCGGTCGGACCCAATTTGGCTTTTTTTTTTCTTCTTTCTATTCTTCTCTCCTTCCTCTCTCTTTGCTTTCTTCTTTCTTTGGTCCACCTTGGGCCTTCATCAAAGGCTCCTAAACATGGTCTTTTGGTCTCCAATTGGGTTAAGTTCGCTCTCATCCCTACAATCATAAAACATGCATTAGATGGGCCTTTTAATCATGAAAATCATGCATACCATGTCATGTAGTGGGCAATGCAATGTATAAATTGGAGGTTCAACACACCCCCCAACCAGCTTTTTGCTAGTCCCGAGCAAAACATGCGTGAAACAATTTCAAACCTCCAAACCCAACTCTCCTTTAGAAACCATGATTCTATCCATTCCAAGATGTACACGTATAAAATGTGGAAAAATTAGGTGATAGAAGCTGAAATCTTGGACTCTCAAAACATAATAAGTGTCTACATGAAATTCCCGCTGATTGATTGATAAATAGAAGAACTCGAACAAATTCAACCTAGTGTGCATAGTGAAAGTTCATCTCATGAGTTTCTGGGATTATCTTCTTCATAGATTAAGTAAACCATGGATTTTAAGGTGCACAGAGCAACAACAAGCCTATGACAGGAATTTGCCTTACCGTCCTTCCGATGGCTTTCACACTACGTCCCATTTCCGTCATTGGTTACGGTTCGACCATCCCCCGGTTGGTAATAGGTAGCCCTTTTCGAAATTTTCCACCATTTTTCCTTCATTCCCGATTTCATCCTTTCTTTCCTTTTTCTTTTAAAATTAGATAGGATTTTTAAAAATCCATATCTTTCATTATTTTCCCATGGACAAGGATGGACAAAATACCCCGGCTTGGTTTCTCAACACCTTTATATCAAAGTCTAGCTAATCCACAAATCACATAAACCTTTCAACTCATGAAAATCGTGTAATGTGAACTTGGTGTGAAGGTGTTCAAATTTTCTATCGATCACAACAATAGGGGAACTAACATATAAAACAATTATGTTGGGAGAAATTCAAGACTTACAACATCACACACTTTGTATCTCCTCTTCTTATACTCATATCATCTCGAATGCATGGAAATAAGGTTTTCTAAAAGAGTTTTGAAATTTTAGAAAATTCGAAAAAATTTGCGCATGTGAGGCTCGAAATGTTGCAACATGCTAGATGAGGAATCTCATCTCACCCCCCAACCAAATCTTGCATTGTCCTCAATGTAAAAAGATATGTAATTAGCATGAACATGAGAGCAATGGTAAAATGTGAGAGAGTGAGAACAATAGTACCTGAGATAGCAAGTTGATCAATTCTAGCATCTTCCATTGTCTCGATGAGACTTATTCAATCCTAATTGCAGAAAAATAAATCCTAACCTACCTACCTACCTTTGATTAGTCTGATCAACTACATGATCAAAGTTGAGCAGGATCTTCATGAATTTCAATAAATTTCTCATGAGGACCATCCAAAGTCCTGCTCGACAGTAAACATGTGTGCTTCTTATCATTAAAGTCCAATCGTATTGTGCACCACATGCATAAAAGGAGGAGATAAGAGCAGCAAAAAGATATCTCCTCAAATTCTGATTTGAGTTATGATTGATTAAAAATGGGTCATCCCAATCAGAATTTTCAATGGGCTGAAGGACCCATGACGGTGGAGAGGCATTCATCGAGTTTTCATTAGTTAAAGTTGTCTCTTCCACAATTTCAGAATTGTACGGTGCTTCCACGAACAATGGTAAAGACTGTAAATCAGTGGAAAGGTGTTCTTCAGGCACTGACACCGTGTCTAACAAAATATCCAACTCCTTAATCATCTCAACATCAAGATCATAAGAGTGGGCAAAGCATTCCTCTAGGAAATCGAGATAGTCGGATGAAGGGTCCTCATCCTCCCTTAATGATTGAAGAAATTCTGTTTCAATGGTAAGGAATTCCTCCTCTATAGAGAGGAGGTCTTCCAAAGAGAATTCTTCAGATTCAGTGGTAAGCACATCATTTCACATTGGTTGATCTTTGAAAATTTCAGATTGTGCTACCTCATCATCCAAAGGAATAGAATTTTCAATCAAAGGGAGGTCTACCACACTAGAATTTGGCATGTGTTGTTGGTGGAAGGACTCAAAAAGATCGACTTCGGCCATCTCTCTAGCATGCATATCCTCTAGAGACTTATAATCATTATGCCCATTGGAAAAAGAAACCATAGGTTCATAAGCATTCACCAACCCCTCATTGTAGGCAACCCCACTACCGCTTTCAAATTTTATGGATTCCTCGGGTTCGTCAACCGTCATTGAAATATCTTCATCATTAAGTTCAAAGCATCCAAAAGAGATAGTGGACTCACCATAATTGATGATGACATTGGGATCATCGAAATCAATCTCCTTTAAAAGTCTATCCATTAAATCGGAAGAGGGTTGGGCTTGGATAGCCTCATCCTCCTCATTGTTGGGGATTGATTCGGTGTTCCCAATGTTGGGTTTAATATTTTGAGATGGCGAGAGGTTTTGTATGCATTGCTCAGTTATTTCCATAAACTCTCGCAGCACATCCTCACGAGTTCGTGTCGGTTGCGGCTCATGAGAGAGAAACTCTTGAGGATAGTTGTTGGCATCCATGGTTGGCTCATCTTCCAAGTTGAAATTTTGATGCTCCCACCAATTTGGATTATGCATGTCATATGTTGGGCTTTTAGATGGTTGTTGATATGTGTAGCCATACAAGTGATCATACATTGTCCTAACCGGTGGAACATTATTCATCTCTTTCCGATACTCTCCCATTGTCTTACGTCGTGTCTCAATGTGTGTATTGTTTTCATTAATGAAATCACGCATCGTCTTACGTGGGGAGGTAGTGGAGGTTGATTTAATCTCAGAAAAATACTTATGCTTATAATGGTTCCAATCATAAAGATTTTGAGTCTCCCAATCCGACGTCTCATCCTCCAAAAGGTACTTGTATGCACCATTCGTCCAATCATACATGATGAAATTTTAAAGAATTGGAAACTACCCTAATCTAGAAAAAAGAACAAAAAGAAGGGAGATGGGGAGATGTTACCTAATAGAGTGAGATCTATGTCAGCAACAATGTCCTACAAAATCAAACAAAAAATTGTCAGTAATCTAGAAAAAAAAATTAAAAAAATCTACTTCTATAAAAACTGAAAATCCTACCTAACTACAACTACTCTATAGCTACTAGAACAATTAGAATCGTTTAACCTTTTCCCCGGCAACGGCGCCAAAAACTTGTTCGCTCGCCTCAAGTGTAAGGCTGCGATGTAGTAATAAATCTCGGTAAGACCGAGGTCGATCCACAGGGAAAGAAGTAAACAATTCCAAGTACTCTAATAACTAGAATCTAAGAAGTTTAAGAAAGTAGTTTTTCACATGAAATAGGAAAATCTGAAAATAAGAAGAACTAGAGCATCAATGATCCACTTGTAGTAGTCCAATCCCAATCCATTCATCCAAGTACAACACAATTAGAATCAAAGCCCTATCTCTCATCTAATTGGAAGATATAACATTCAAGCACAAATAATCCCACTCAAATCTGGAAATCAAATTTCTAGTTCTAATGGAGCACATAGAACTTGAACTTGTAGCCTTCGGAGTAACAGCCATGCCTATGGACTATGGCATGCTCAAGGGTTACTACAATTCAAATTCAAACAACCCAATCATGATAATTTCAGAGAATTGCAAGGAACTCATGTCCGGAGCACACAAACTCTCATAATTCATCTAAAAATTCAAACTTTATTCAAACTAGAACTCCAAAATCCAAAATTAAGAAAAGGGTACTTGAAATAAAATAATTAAAGCATTGGAACCAACTACAAATTTCACCTCTAGCTCTAGCTAAGAGGTTAGCTAAGGAAAAGCATATTAAAACTAGAACTAGAACTAAGAAAAGGAAGAAAAACTAGCTGGATGAGGCTAGGTAGCCTCCTGGGACTTGAACTCCTTGCTTTCCACGTCCTTGGTTGATTTGGAATAGAAGAGAGCACCTCCTTTTATAGTGCAGCAATAGTACAGCAACATAGCAGAATTTGTTTCGCTTGGTACGGCTTAACCAATGGTCGGATTGCCTTCAAATTTGGTTTGTAGCTTCCTTGTAATGTGATATTCCAAATAGATGATTTAGATTTCCAAGATTATCCTCTGAATGGGCCCACCAATCACATCACCGACCGCCTCTCAAAATCGCGCACTTTGGGTACCTTTAGAACCAGTCATCTTGCTTTCAACGCTCCGGAGTGTACAGATGTCGGATTGATCCCAAATTTTGAACATTGGTAGAAAACTTCATCCTCTACATGATAGACGGATTAGATTGTCCAAAAAAATCCCAGAATATGGTCCAAAAATTAGAACACTTCGGCCTTTTATAAACTCTGCGCAGTTGGATCTTTCTGGATGGTCCATCTTTCTTCAACCGGTACGATCAAACCACACATCCTTTTGATCTGAAACTTTTGTGGTTATTCATATATGGATGTGTTCTAAAAGATGGTCAAAGTAGATTCTTCATATCATCAATGATGGGTCACCTGGACCGGCCCAGAGTGGAACAGCGAAATCTGGAACTTTCTGGACAGTTCGTATTGTTTTGGCCACCACGGTCAATCCGTAGCTCCGATCGACACGAAACCACTTGGGTTAGTTCGGCGTCGAGCTCCTCTTCGACATGGATGTGTTATATTTCTAAATATCATCAAGATGCGCCCAGAAAATAGGAAAAATTAGGTACAGGAATACCTTGCTGTTTTAGAATCTGGAATCTGAAACTTGCATGGCCGACCGGTCACGACCGGTCGGACAGGGCTGGCCGACCGGTCATGACCGGTCGGACAAGGCTGGCCTTGTTCCAGGGAGTGCATCCGACCGGTCATGACCGGTCGGGACCGGTCGGACCCAATTTGGCTTTTTTTTTTCTTCTTTCTATTCTTCTCTCCTTCCTCTCTCTTTGCTTTCTTCTTTCTTTGGTCCACCTTGGGCCTTCATCAAAGGCTCCTAAACATGGTCTTTTGGTCTCCAATTGGGTTAAGTCCGCTCTCATCCCTACAATCATAAAACATGCATTAGATGACCCTTTTAATCATGAAAATCATGCATACCATGTCATGTAGTGGGCAATGCAATGTATAAATTTGAGGTTCAACACACCCCCCAACCAGCTTTTTGCTAGTCCCGAGCAAAACATGCGTGAAACAATTTCAAACCTCCAAACCCAACTCTCCTTCAGAAACCATGATTCTATCCATTCCAAGATGTACATGTATAAAATTTGGAAAAATTAGGTGATAGAAGCTGAAATCTTGGACTCTCAAAACATAATAAGTGTCTACATGAAATTCCCGCTGATTGATTGATAAATAGAAGAACTCGAACAAATTCAACCTAGTGTGCATAGTGAAAGTTCATCTCATGAGTTTCTGAGATTATCTTCTTCATAGATTAAGTAAACCATTGATTTTAAGGTGCACAGAGCAACAACAAGCCTATGACAGGAATTTGCCTTACCGTCCTTCCGATGGCTTTCACACTATGTCCCATTTCCGTCTTTGGTTACGGTTCGACCATCCCCCGGTTGGTAATAGGTAGCCCTTTTCGAAATTTTCCACCATTTTTCCTTCATTCCCGATTTCATCCTTTCTTTCCTTTTTCTTTTAAAATTAGATAGGATTTTTAAAAATCCATATCTTTCATTATTTTCCCATGGACAAGGATGGACAAAATACCCCGGCTTGGTTTCTCAACACCTTTATATCAAAGTCTAGCTAATCCACAAATCACATAAACCTTTCAACTCATGAAAATCGTGTAATGTGAACTTGGTGTGAAGGTGTTCAAATTTTCTATCAATCACAACAATAGGGGAACTAACATATAAAACCATTATGTTGGGAGAAATTCAAGACTTACAACATCACACACTTTGTATCTCCTCTTCTTATACTCATATCATCTCGAATGCATGGAAATAAGGTTTTCTAAAAGAGTTTTGAAATTTTAGAAAATTCGAAAAAATTTGCGCATGTGAGGCTCGAAATGTTGCAACATGCTAGATGAGGAATCTCATCTCACCCCCCAACCAAATCTTGCATTATCCTCAATGTAAAAAGATATGTAATTAGCATGAACATGAGAGCAATGGTAAAATGTGAGAGAGTGAGAACAATAGTACCTGAGATAGCAAGTTGATCAATTCTAGCATCTTCCATTGTCTCGATGAGACTTATTCAATCCTAATTGCAGAAAAATAAATCCTAACCTACCTACCTACCTTTGATTAGTCCGATCAACTACATGATCAAAGTTGAGCAGGATCTTCATGAATTTCAATAAATTTCTCATGAGGACCATCCAAAGTCCTGCTCGACAGTAAACATGTGTGCTTCTTATCATTGAAGTCCAATCGTATTGTGCACCACATGCATAAAAGGAGGAGATAAGAGCAGCAAAAAGATATCTCCTCAAATTCTGATTTGAGTTATGATTGATTAAAAATGGGTCATCCCAATCAGAATTTTCAATGGGCTGAAGGACCCATGACGGTGGAGAGACATTCATCGAGTTTTCATTAGTTAAAGTTGTCTCTTCCACAATTTCAGAATTGTACGGTGCTTCCACAAACAATGGTAAAGAGTGTAAATCAGTGGAAAGGTGTTCTTCAGGCACTGACACCGTGTCTAACAAAATATCCAACTCCTTAATCATCTCATCATCAAGATCATAAGAGTGGGCCAAGCATTCCTCTAGAAAATCGAGATAGTCGGATGAAGGGTCCTCATCCTCCCTTAATGATTGAAGAAATTCTGTTTCAATGGTAAGGAATTCCTCCTCTATAGAGAGGAGGTATTCCAAAGAGAATTCTTCAGATTCAGTGGTAAGCACATCATTTAACATTGGTTGATCTTTGAAAATTTCAGATTGTGCTACCTCATCATCTAAAGGAATAGAATTTTCAATCAAAGGGAGGTCTACCACACTAGAATTTGGCATGTGTTGTTGGTGGAAGGACTCAAAAAGATCGACTTCGGCCATCTCTCTAGCATGCATATCCTCTAGAGACTTATAATCATTATGCCCATTGGAAAAAGAAACCATAGGTTCATAAGCATTCACCAACCCCTCATTGTAGGCAACCCCACTACCGCTTTCAAATTTTATGGATTCCTCGGGTTCGTCAACCGTCATTGAAATCTCTTCATCATTAAGTTCAAAGCATCCAAAAGAGATAGTGGACTCACCATAATTGATGATGACATTGGGATCATCGAAATCAATCTCCTGTAAAAGTCTATCCATTAAATCGGAAGAGGGTTGGGCTTGGATAGCCTCATCCTCCTCATTGTTGGGGATTGATTCGGTGTTCCCAATGTTGGGTTTAATATTTTGAGATGGCGAGAGGTTTTGTATGCATTGCTCAGTTATTTCCATAAACTCTCGCAGCACATCCTCAAGAGTTCGTGTCGGTTGCGGCTCATGAGAGAGAAACTCTTGAGGATAGTTGTTGGCATCCATGGTTGGCTCATCTTCCAAGTTGAAATTTTGATGCTCCCACCAATTTGGATTATGCATGTCATATGTTGGGCTTTTAGATGGTTGTTGATATGTGTAGCCATACAAGTGATTATACATTGTCCTAACCGGTGGAACATTATTCATCTCTTTCCGATACTCTCCCATTGTCTTACGTCGTGTCTCAATGTGTGTATTGTTTTCATTAATGTAATCACGCATCATCTTACGTGGGGAGGTAGTGGAGGTTGATTTAATCTCAGAAAAATACTTATGCTTATAATGGTTCCAATCATAAAGATTTTGAGTCTCCCAATCCGACGTCTTATCCTCCAAAAGGTACTTGTATGCACCATTCGTCCAATCATACATGATGAAATTTTAAAGAATTGGAAACTACCCTAATCTAGAAAAAAGAACAAAAAGAAGGGAGATGGGGAGATGTTACCTAATAGAGTGAGATCTATGTCAGCAACAATGTCCTACAAAATCAAACAAAAAATTGTCAGTAATCTAGAAAAAAAAAATTAAAAAAATCTACTTCTATAAAAACTGAAAATCCTACCTAACTACAACTACTCTATAGCTACTAGAACAATTAGAATCGTTTAACCCTTTCCCCGGCAACGGCGCCAAAAACTTGTTCGCTCGCCTCAAGTGTAAGGCTGCGATGTAGTAATAAATCTCGGTAAGACCGAGGTCGATCCACAGGGAAAGAAGTAAACAATTCCAAGTACTCTAATAACTAGAATCTAAGAAGTTTAAGAAAGTAGTTTTTCACATGAAATAGGAAAATCTGAAAATAAGAAGAACTAGAGCATCAATGATCCACTTGTAGTAGTCCAATGCCAATCCATTCATCCAAGTACAACACAATTAGAATCAAAGTCCTATCTCTCATTTAATTGGAAGATATAACATTCAAGCACAAATAGTCCCACTCAAATTTGGAAATCAGATTTCTAGTTCTAATGGAGCACATAGAACTTGAACTTGTAGCCTTCGGAGTAACAGCCATGCCTATGGACTATGGCATGCTCAAGGGTTACTACAATTCAAATTCAAACAACCCAATCATGATAATTTCAGAGAATTGCAAGGAACTCATGTCCGGAGCACACAAACTCTCATAATTCATCTAAAAATTCAAACTTTATTCAAACTAGAACTCCAAAATCCAAAATTAAGAAAAGGGTACTTGAAATAAAATAATTAAAGCATTGGAACCAACTACAAATTTCACCTCTAGCTCTAGCTAAGAGGTTAGCTAAGGAAAAGCATATTAAAACTAGAACTAGAACTAAGAAAAGGAAGAAAAACTAGCTGGAGGAGGCTAGGTAGCCTCCTGGGACTTGAACTCCTTGCTTCCCACGTCCTTGGTTGATTTGGAATAGAAGAGAGCACCTCCTTTTATAGTGCAGCAATAGTACAGCAACATAGCAGAATTTGTTTCACTTGGTACGGCTTAACCAATGGTCGGATTGCCTTCAAATTTGGTTTGTAGCTTCCTTGTAATGTGATCTTCCAAATAGATGATTGGATTTCCAAGATTATCCTCTGAATGGGCCCACCAATCACATCACCGACCGCCTCTCAAAATCGCGCACTTTGGGTACCTTTAGAACCAGTCATCTTGCTTTCAACGCTCCGGAGTGTACAGATGTTGGATTGATCCCAAATTTTGAACATTGGTAGAAAACTTCATCCTCTACATGATAGACGGATTAGATTGTCCAAAACAATCCCAGAATATGGTCCAAAAATTAGAACACTTCGGGCTTTTATAAACTCTGCGCAGTTGGATCTTTCTGGATGGTCCATCTTTCTTCAACCGGTACGATCAAACCACTCATCCTTTTGATCTGAAACTTTTGTGGTTATTCATATATGGATGTGTTCTAAAAGATGGTCAAAGTAGATTCTTCATATCATCAATGATGGGTCACCTGGACTGGCCCAGAGTGGAACAGCGAAATCTAGAACTTTCTGGAGAGTTCGTATTGTTTTGGCCACCACGGTCAATCCGTAGCTCCGATCGACACGAAACCACTTGGATTAGTTCGGCGTCGAGCTCCTCTTAGACATGGATGTGTTGGATTTCCAAATATCATCAAGATGGGCCCAGAAAACTGGTCCAAAAAACTAGGTAATGACCGATCGGACCGGTCGGACAGGGCTGGCCGACCGGTCATGACCGGTCGGACAAGGCTGGCCTTGTTCCAGGGAGTGCATCCGACCGGTCATGACCGGTCGGGCCTTCTTGGCCGACCGGTCTTGACCGGTCGGACCCAATTTGGCTTTTTTCTTCTTCTTTCTATTCTTCTCTCCTTCCTCTCTCTTTGCTTTCTTCTTTCTTTGGTCCACCTTGGGCCTTCATCAAAGGCTCCTAAACATGGTCTTTTGGTCTCCAATTGGGTTAAGTCCGCTCTCATCCCTACAATCATAAAACATGCATTAGATGGGCCTTTTAATCATGAAAATCATGCATACCATGTCATGTAGTGGGCAATGCAATGTATAAATTGGAGGTTCAACAGTGGGCCAACAAAACCCACATTGCAGAATTTTTGCTGTGGTCTTTTTTGTCGAAAAGTGGCCACCACATGCCTGAGAATGAAAGAAGGAGATGATACTTTGTTGCTCATCATCTGGGACACATCTCCTTATGATTTGATCGGGATAATACTTGAATAAGTAAGGGTCGTCCCATAGGAATTTTCGCACCTCAGTGAAGAATTTATCCTTATCTTACTTTTTCCAATGTGTAGGAATTGTACCTGTAGCAAGATAGTTAGCAATGTCCTTATACCATGGCAATTGGGAAACAGCAAAAAGTTGTTCATCAGGGAACATGTCATTGATCGCGGTCGTTTCAGGGGAATCAGTGAGGACTAGTCGAGAGAGATGGTCAGCTACGACATTTTCTACTCCTTTCTTATCACGTATTTCTATGTCAAATTCCAGGAGTAGAAGGATCCATCTTAACAACCGTGGTTTAGCATCTTTCTTAGAGAGAAGGTACTTAAGTGCGGCATGGTCAGTGAATATGATGATCTTGGATCCAATCAAGTAGGACCTAAACTTGTCCAAGATAAAAACTACGGCTAAAAGTTCCTTTTCAGTAGTGGTGTAGTTTGCTTGGGCTGAGTTTAGGGTTCTACTTGCATAGTAGATGACACATGGCTTTTTCTCTTTTCTTTGGCCTAGCACGGCCCCAATAGCACAGTCGCTAGCATCGCACATAATTTCAAAAGGAAGGCTCCAATCAGGTGGATGCATTATAGGAGCACATGTCAACATACCTTTAAGGGTGGTAAAGGCCTTTTGACATTCTTCATTCCACTCGAATGAATTTTCCTTTTGAAGTAGGTTACATAAAGGACGAGAGAGTGAACTGAAGTCTTTTATGAACTTTCTGTAAAATCCTGCGTGTCCCAAAAAGGACCGTACATCTCGTATGCTCTTGGGTGGTGGAAGGTTAGAGATAAGATCAATTTTCGCTTTGTCCACCTCGATTCCATTTTGTGAAATGATGTGACCAAGTACAATTCCCTTTTGAACCATGAAGTGACACTTTGTTGAACCTCCAATTTATACATTGCATTGCCCAGTACATCACATTATATGCACGGTTTTCATGCTCAAAAGGCCTATCTAATGCATGTTTTGTGATTTCAAGGATGAGAGTGGACTTCACCAAATTGGAGACTACAAAGGGCCATTTGAAGCCATTGGATGAAGAAGAAAGAAGGACCAAAGAAAGTAGAAAGAGAGGAGAAGAAAGGAAGAAAGAAGCAAAAAGGAAATGCAGAAACAGAGGTCAAGACCGGTCATGCGACCGGTCGTCCATCGCCAGGACCGGTCGTCCGACCGGTCCGATTATGCACAGAAGGAAATCTTTCAGAGAAGGTCATTGGACCATTCACGACCGGTCGTGCGACCGGTCGTCCGATGCCCAGACCGGTTGTGCGACCGATCCTTCAATTAAATTTTAATATCAGAATTTTGGGAAAAACTCGCTGGACTGTTTTTGGACGTTTTGTGACCGGTCGTCAGGGAGCTCAGATCGGTCGTGCGACCGGTCGTTTGCGTAATAAAGCTTCTCCGTGAAGCTCCGAGATTTTCTTCACAGTGCGTAACCATGCGCAATTTCTGGATGTTTCCGACACAAGGGGCTTCCACACTATAAAAGGACCCCTAGGGGCTCTTCCTAGGGGATCATAGAAGCTAAGGGACGTGGTTCTAGAGAGAAGAAGCTGTCGTGGAGCATCAGCAACCCTCCAATTTCCGATTTTTCTAGTTTTTATGCTTTCTATTATGAGTTCTAGTTGTAGTATGACAATGCTTGGCTAGAATCTCTCAGCTAAGGCTGAGAGGTGAAGCTTGTAGCTAATTTCATGCTTGATTCAGTTTAATTCAAGTAATTTTCAATTCAAGTTTGGATTTTTCATATTCTAGTTCTTAAGTTGGTAGTTTGAGATGTTTTATGAGAGTTCATGTGCTCCGGACATGAATTCCTTGCAATTTTCTGAGATTATCATATGATGCTTATTTATATTTGAATTATAGTAATCCTTGAGCAGACCATAGTCCATAGGCATGGCTGTTACTCCGAAGGCTATGATTTTGAATTCTACATTGATTGAATGGGACTAGAACTTGGAAGTTCAGCTTGAAGGGAATTGAATGTGTTTGAATGCTTTATTTCCCAACTAGATGAGAGATAGGACTTCAAATCTAGTTGTGATCTATACTTGGATTGATTGAATTGACATGGGATTGCTACAAGTGGATCCTTGAATGCCTTAGTACCTTAAATTACTGATTTTCCATTGAGTTACTGTTTTAGTTTAATTACTTAATTGAATCCTATTTCTTGCAAAACTGAGTTGCTGAAATAGTTTGAAAGTTGTTTCTAATTCCCTGTGGATCGACCTCGGTCTTACCGAGATTTATTACTACATTGCAGCCTTACACTTGAGGCAAGCGAATAAGTTTTTGGCGCCGCTGCCGGGGATCGAACCCGGGTGACCCGCGTGACAGGCGGGAATACTCACCACTATACTACAACTATAAACGCAAATTAAGGAGGAGTAGGAGAGAATGAGGTACATAATGTTCCTCCACTGAGATCATTGAGGGATTACCTATAACCAGCCCGTGAAATTACACCCTCTTGTGTGGTTCTACCACCAAACGGGGGAAACATTGACATAAAGCCGGGTGTAATTCAACTCTTACCAAAGTTCCATGGGCTAGACTCTGACCGCCCATATCTACACTTGAAAGAATTTGAAGAAGTGGTGGCTACCTTGCAGTACGCCAATGTTTCAGAAGATACCATTAGACTTAAACTTTTTCCCTTTTCATTGAAAGAAAGAGCCAAAGATTGGCTTCACTCTCTTAGACCACATTCAATTGGGTCATGGGTTGAGACGACCCGGGAATTCTTGAAAAAGTTCTTCCCGGCTCATAAAACGAACACCCTTCGAAGAGCCATAATGAATTTCTCGGTTAAAGAGGGTGAATCTTTTTTTCAATGTTGGGAGAGATTTAAGGACCTCCTACTTGCTTGCCCACATCATGGCTATGAGAGTTGGCGAATTATAAAATTTTTCAATGATGAATTAAGTTCCAATATGTGCTAATTTGTAGAGATGATGTGCAATGGCGAGTTTATGAGTATAAATCCAGATGAGGCTTGGAGTTACTTGGACATGTTGGCTGAAAATGCCCAATCTTGGGATACCTCGGATAAACCCAATAACCCCAAGCCTATTCAAGAGAAAGGAGTGATCTATATCCTTAAGGAGGAAGACGATGTGAATGCAAGGATAGCCAACCTCACAAGGAAGGTTGAGGCCATGGAACTTAGTAAAAGTGGAGTTCCAAAGTCCAATGAAGCTATTGAAACCATATGTGGGATTTGTCTCACCAATTTACATGCTACGCAAGATTGTCCCACAATTCCTGCATTTCAAGAGATATTACATGAACATGCAAATGCCACATATGAGTATCAACGGCCTTTCAATGGACCAGTGGGTAATACGTACAATGAGAGTTGGAAGAACCACCCAAATTTTAGTTGGAAGAATGCTCCTATGGGCAATCCTACCAACTCTCAAAGAGGGCCACCCATGCAAAATATGGCCCCACCTCAATTCTGAATGGAGGATACCTTGAAAGCGTTTATACAAGGGCAAAAATAATCAATCAAAGAAATCAGCAAATGTTCCAAGAGCTTAAAGTCTCGGTTGATGAGATTAAGGGACGCTAGAATGCTAGGGAAGGGACCTTTCCGGCCCAACCTCAGCCCAATCCAAAGCAAGTACATGAAGTGAGCATTCCTAATCCTTCCAACCAAAACATGGAGCAAGCCAAATCCATCACCACTCTTAGAAGTGGTAAACAAATTGACAAATCTATTCCAGTGAAGGCCGATGAGCCTAATGATCAGGTAAATTCTGACGATGAGGATGGATCTAACTTAGCCCCACAAGAACCGGAACGCATTTACAAGCCCGTAGCACCATTCCCTTCAAGATTGGTTGCCCCAAAATCTCTTCCAAACTCTCATGATATTCTAAACATTTTCAGACAAGTCAAGATTAATATCCCTTTGCTTGATGCCATTAAACAAATCCCCTCTTATGCCAAGTTTCTAAAGGACCTATGCACAACAAAACGCAAATATAATGTGCAACAAAAGGCCTTCTTAACTGAGCAAGTGAGTGTCATTCTCACTCAAAAGACCCTCCTAAAATTCAAAGATCCCGGTAGTCCCACCGTCTTATGTATCATTGGAGACTACCGGATTGAGCGTGCCTTGTTAGATTTGGGGGCGAGTGTGAACTTGATCCCATACTCGGTATATGAGCAATTGGGTCTTGGTGAATTAAAACCCACCAAAATCACGTTGCAACTCGCTGATAGATCTATCCGTGTACCGAGGGGGATAGTTGAGGATGTTCTAGTTCAAGTTGACAAATTCTACTACCCGGTAGATTTTATCGTCTTGGACACACAACCGGTTTTGAATGCTAGCACTCAAATACCGGTGATATTAGGCCGCCCATTCCTTGCCACATCAAACGCAATCATCAATTGCCGAAATGGGGTGATGCAATTATCCTTTGGAAACATGACATTAGAGGTGAATGTGTTTCACTTGGGCAAAAGGCATAGGGATGATGATGATATCCACGAGGTTGATTTGATTGATTCAATCGTGGAAGAGGAGTTCACTTTAAGGCAGAATTTTGATCCTCTAGATGTTGTTAGTTTTGATCCCTTTGAGGATTGAGACGACAATGATGGTCCCCATGAGGTAAACATGATAGAATCCATGGATGATGGGGGGTTTTCCCAACATGATCTACCTGAAAATTTGGAGACATATTTGACACATTCTAAGGATAAATCTAATTCTCATTTTCTTAAGACTTTGGAAGTGTCAATTTCTGAAAATTCAATTAACAAGTCACCAATTTCTGATTTACACAAATTTGTTGTGCAGGATTTGGAAGAGTTGGTGCTTGATCTGCCTACAGAGAGGCCAATTTCTGAAAGTGTAGAGGTTGAGGATCCACTCCAACCTACACAAAATTCTGAGAAGGAGGAAGACATAAAGGGTCCAAATCTGAAAATTTCCTCTGATGAGGTCTCTTATACACTTGAGGAATGCCTAATGTACTTTGAGGATTGGGATGATCCCATGATTCAGGACATTGTACATGCTTTGAGAGAGACCTCCCCAATGCCTAAAAAGGTTCCTTCCACAGAACACCAAACTGAAAATTCAATTGTGGAAGCACCGGTGAAATCTGATTTTGTGGAGTTCATATCGACTTGTGAAGAAGAAATATAAGTCTCCACATCTCTCTGGTTTGTTCAAACCGAAGAACACTTCTGGAATGATCCGTACTTGAATAATTTTCGCCCAGACAAGAAGGAAAGGAGATCCATATTCAATGATTTCCAACCAATGAAATTCTCCTTTCCTCATGTGACAATTTTGTTGAAGAACCCGCTGAAATTTTGCAGCAGGATTTTCAATGGGGTAGAATGATCGATGTCACTAATGTACTTTTCAAAGCGGGATGGTGGATAGTTCTACTGAAAAATTTGTTACACCACTTGACGATCCTACTTAACTTTGTCCTTTTGGATGTTATAATGATAATCGATCTCCTAGTCTGATGGAGATCCTCTTTTTATAAGGACGGGTTAGTTATCTTTATTGCTTTCCGTAGATTAGGTTTATTTTTATTCAATTTTACTGTTTTAGTAGGTTTTAGTTGTTGGGTTGTAGATTTCCATAATCGCTCTCTCAGGTACTATTGTTCTCACTCTCTCATATTTTACCTTTGCTCTCATGTTCATGCTCATTGCATATCTTTTTACATTGAGGACAATGCAAGAATTGGTTGGGGGGTGAGATGAGATCCTTCATCTAGCATGATGCAACATTTCGAGCCTCATATGCGCAAATTTTTTCGAATTTTCTAAAAGTTCAAAACTCTTTTAGAAATCCTTATTTCTATGCATTCGAGATGAGATGAGTATGAGAACAGGAGATACGAAGTGTGTGATGTTGTAAGTCTTGAATTTCTCCTAACATAATGGTTTTATATGTTAGTTCCCCTATTGTTGTGATTGATAGAAAATTTGAACACTTTTTACACCTAGTTCACATTACACGATTTTCATGAGTTGAACGGTTTATGTGATTTGTGGATTAGCTAGACTTTGATTTTAAGGTGTTGAGAAACCAAGCCGGGGTATTTTGTCCATCCTTGTCCATGGGAAAATAACGAAAGATATGGATTTTTAAAAATCCTATCTAAATTAAAAGAAAAAGGAAAAGAAAGGACGAAATCGGGAATAAATGAAAAATGGTGGAAAATTCTGAAAAGGGATACCTATTACCAACCGGGGGATGGTCTACCCGTAACCAAAGCCGGAAATGGGACGTAGTGTGAAAGCCATCGGAAGGACGGTAAGACAAATTCCTGTCATAGGCTTGTTGTTACTCTGTGCACCTTGAGATCTACAGTTTAGTTGATCTATGAAGAATGCAAACCCAAAAACTCATGAGATGCACTTTCACTATGCACACTGGGTTGAAACTGTTCGTGTTCTTCTATTTATCAATCAATCAGCGGGAATTTCATGTAGACACTTCTTATGCTGTGAGAGTTTAAGTTTGCAATTTCTATCACCTAGTTTCTCCAAATTTTACACTTGTGTGTCTTAGAATGGATAGAAACATGGTTTCTGAAAGAGATTTGGGTTTGGAGGTTTAAACTTATTCACGTATGTTTTGCTCGGGACTAGCAAAAAGCTGGTTAGGGGGTGTGTTGAACCTCCAATTTATACATTGCATTGCCCAGTACATCACATTATATGCACAGTTTTCATGCTTAAAAGGCCTATCTAATGCATGTTTTGTGATTTCAGGGATGAGAGTGGACTTCACCAAATTGGAGACTAAAAAGGGCCATTTGAAGCCATTGGATGAAGAAGAAAGAAGGACCAAAGAAAGTAGAAAGAGAGGAGAAGAAAGGAAGAAAGAAGCAAAAAGGAAAAGCAAAAACAAAGGTCAAGACCGGTCGTGCGACCGGTCGTCCATCGCCAGGACTGGTCGTCCGACCGGTCCGATTATGCACAGAAGGAAATCTTACAGAGAAGGTCATTGGACCATTCACGACCGGTCGTCCGATGCCCAGACCGGTCGCCTTCAATTAAATTTTAATATCAGAATTTTGGGAACAACTCGCTGGACTTTTTTTGTACGTTTTGCGACCGGTCATGTGATCGGTCGTCTGCGTAATAAAGCTTCTCCATGAAGCTCCGAGATTTTCTGCGCAGTGCGTAACCATGCGCAATTTCTGGATGTTTCCGACGCAAGGGGCTTCCACACTATAAAATGACACCTAGGGGCTCTTCCTAGGGGATCATAGAAGCTAAGGGACGTGGTTCTAGAGGGAGGAAGCTGTCATGGAGCGTCAGCAACCCTCCAATTTTTTATTTTTCTAGTTTTTATGCTTTCTATTATGAGTTCTAGTTGTAGTATGACAATGCTTGGCTAGAATCTCCCAGCTAAGGCTGTGAGGTGAAGCTTATAGCTAATTTCATGTTTGATTCAGTTTAATTCAAGTAATTTTCAATTCAAGTTTGGATTTTTCATATTCTAGTTCTTAAGTTGGTAGTTTGAGATGTTTTATGAGAGTTCATATGCTCCGGACATGAATTCCTTACAATTTTCTGAGATTATCATATGATGCTTATTTAGATTCGAATTATAGTAATCCTTGAGCAGGCCATAGTCCATAGGCATGGCTGTTACTCTGAAGGCTATGATTTTGAATTCTACATTGATTGAATGGGACTAGAACTTAGAAGTTCAGATTTAAGGGAATTGAATGTGTTTGAATGCTTTATTTTCCAAGTAGATGAGAGATAGGACTTCAAATCTAGTTGTGATCTATACTTGGATTGATTGAATTGACATGGGATTGCTACAATTGGATCCTTGAATGCCTTAGTACCTTAAATTACTGATTTTCCATTAAGTTACTCTTTTAGTTTAATTACTCAATTGAATCCTATTTCTTGCAAAACTGAGTTGCTGAAATAGTTTGAAAGTTGTTTCTAATTCCCTGTGGATCGACCTCGGTCTTACCGAGATTTATTACTACATCGCAACCTTACACTTGAGGCGAGCGAACACACTTCTCCCAATTCAGCACAAGGTTCTTCTCTTCACATCTTTTCAGCACAGATTTCAAGTGCATAAGGCATTCATCAAAGCTACAACCAAATACGGAAAAATCATCCATGAAGACTTCGAGAATTGTCCCCTCCATGTCAGAAAAGATACTCATCACACAACGCTGAAAGGTGGCAGGGGCATTACATAGTCCAAACGGCATTCTTCGATAAGCGAATGTGCCGAATGGACATGTGAATGTAGTCTTTTCTTGGTCTTCACGGGCAATCTCTGTTTGGTTGTACCCTGAATAGCCATCAACGAAGTAAAAGTGGGAATGACCGGCCAACCGTTCTAAAATTTGATCAACAAACGGTAGGGGGAAGTGGTCATTCCTTGTAATAGTGTTTAGCTTCCTGTAGTCAATGCACATTCTCCAACCGGTAGTGACTCTAGTTGGCACGAGTTCATTATTGGCATTGGCTACGATGGTTATTCCGGATTTCTTAGGTACCACTTGAGTTGGGCTCACCCATTGACTATTGGATATTGGGTATATAATACCCACATCCAATAGTTTCACCACTTCGGCCTTAACCACATCCTTCATGTTTGGATTTAGTCGTCTTTGTGGTTGCCGGGATGTCTTTGCATTCTCCTCAAGGTGTATGCGATGAGTACAAATCAGTGGGTCTATGCCTTTGAGATCCGCAATTGACCATCCAATGGCACTCTTGTGCTCTAATAGAGTGGTCATTAGCCTACTCTCTTGTTCCTCATCCAAGTGGGAAGAAATCACCACTGGATATGTTTCATATCGACCTAAATAAACATATTTCAGCTCACTTGGTAATGGTTTTAGGTCGAGTGTTGGCGCCTTGATATTGGATGGGAGGACCTTGTTCTCGTTTACAGGCAAAGGCTCAAATAGGGCCCTCCATCTTTTATTATCAAGCACCGGCATTGTATCTAGAATGGCATCCACCTCTTGTATTGTGTTATCATTTATCTCATGAGAATGTGCCACACATGCCTCCAAAGGGTCGGAAGATAATGACAAGGGGAATGTAGCTTCCACGAATGATTCAATCATGTTTAGTTCGTGGATATCATCATCAACCTCCCGTGGTTGTTTGCATAAATCAAATATGTTAAGCTCAAGGGTCATATTTCCAAAGGACATTTGTACGAGTCCGTTTCTACAATTGATAATTGCATTTGAAGTAGTTAGAAACGGTTGGCCAAGTATGACGGGAATTTGAGCACCGGTGCCTATCACGGGATGTGTATCCAAGACAATAAAGTCTACTGGGTAGTAGAATTTATCAACTTGGACTAGAACATCTTCAATCATTCCTCTCGGTATACGGATGGATGTATCAGCAAGTTGGAGTGTGGTTTTGGTCGGTTTCAATTCACCTAACCCAAGTTGCTCGTAGACTGAGTATGGAATGAGATTCACACTTGCCCCCAAATCGAGTAAAGCTTGTTTGATCCGGTAGTCTCCTATGATGCATGAAATGGTTGGACTACCCGGATCCTTGTATTTTTGGGGCACCTCTTGTTTGATGATAGCGCTCAAATTCTCAGTCAAAAGTACTTTGTTGTGAACGTTGTGTTTTCTTTTGACCGTACACAATTCCTTTAGAAATTTGTCAGAAGATAGTATTTGTTTTATGGCATCTAACAACGGGATGTTGATCTTCACCTGCTTGAAGACTTCTAGAATTTTCAGATTTTTATCTAAAGGTTTAGGTGAAATCAACCTTTGTGGAAACGGGGGCAACCGGCTTGTATTGCTTTTCCGGTCCTTTCTCTTGTGGAGTGTTGTTTGAGCTATCACCCTCTTTGGAAATTTTCGGATCCTTAGGCTTTGGGGCCTTCATCGGATTAGATTTGTCAATTTCTTTCCCACTTCTCAAAGTGGTGATAGCTTGAACATGCTCCGTATGATGGGAGGCTGAGCTTGCATTTTGTATCTCAAACTGGGTTCTTCGGTTAGGAAGAGGTTGGGCAGGAAGTGTGCCCTTCTCTCTAACACTAAGATGAGATTCAACTCTAACCATTGATGTTTTCAATTCATTGATGGCTTGAGTTGAATTTTGATTGAATTTCAATTGCTTTTGCATAAACCCATCTATTTTTAGAGAATTTGTCTTGTTATACTCAGCCTGGACCGATACGAATGCACCCAACATCTCCTCTAGCGTCACTTTAGGAGTAATGACTAGAGATGGACCTAGTATAGGTTAAGATTGAGGGATAGGGGTTGCATTCGCAGTGGGTCCATTCCTCCAACTGAAGTTGGGATGGTTCTTCCAACTAGCATTAAACGTGTTTGAGGTAGGAGCACCAAATTGCCGTTGATAACTGTTTATGGCATTTGATTGTTCTTGTAAGATGTCCTGAATTGGTGAAATTGTGGGACAATCTTGTGTTGCATGTTGATTCTGGCACAAATTCCACAAACAGTTTCAACGTCATTGGAGTTAATCGTCTCTCCTTTCCTCAATTCCATGGCTTCGACCTTTCTTGTGAGGCTAGCCACCCGTGCACTTATGCTATCCTCTTCCGATAAGACATACGTTCCTCCTCTTTCCTTTTGTTGGCCAGTTTTGGAATTTGTTGGTTTTGATGTATCCCAAGACTGTGGATTCTCAGCCAATTCTTCCAAATAATCCCATGCTTCATCAGCCTCCTTATTCATGAACTCCCCATTACACATCATCTCTATGAATTGGCGCATGGGTGAAGTCAGTCCTTCATAGAAAAAGCTTATAACCCGCCAAATTTCATAGCCATGATGTGGACATGCATTTAATAAGTCCTTAAACCTCTCCCAACATTGGAAGAAGGTTTCATCTTCCTTTTGGGCAAAGTTCATGATAAGGCGCTTCAAACATGTTGTTTTGTGAGTAGGGAAGAATTTTTTTATGAATTCCCTATGCATATCAGTCCATGCACCAATTGATCTTGGCCTTAATGCATGACGCCAACCTTTTGCTTTATCTTTAAGAGTAAAAGGGAAGAATTTAAGTCTCACCAGAATCATCAGTCACATTAGCAAAGTGCATGGTGGTTATACCTCATCAAACTCCTTAAGTGGTTGATAGGTACTTTCACTGTCTAATCCATGGAATTTAGGGAGAAAGTTGGATCACTCCCGGTTTTGAATCCACATTCCCTGCGTTTTGTGGAAAAATTATGCATGAGGGAGTGCTCGCTTTTGCTGGTTGCAAGAAATCACGTAAAGATCTAGGTCGGGTAACATTCTCAACCACATTCTCCCCCGTTTCAGTTTGGTTTTGGCCCAGATTAGGATTGGCCATCGGATTAGGTTGATTCACAGCTATACTTTCAGACAAAATTGGAGAGTTTAACTGTCTCATAGCACGTGGTTCTCTGTCAATTCCTTCTACTATCCCCCCTTCACTTATGAGTCGGTTATTGGAATCCCGAGCCCAATGTGGCATGCAAAACAAAAAAATATGAAACAAAGAGAAAGAAGAATTCTTCCTCCCTTTCTTTACTCTTCTCTAAGACCGAAGCACAAGGTGTCTTGCAATGACTAAGCCAGAAGCAAGGATGGAGACCGATTTCTCCTGGTCAATAGGGGTTCAGAGAACTCCCCACCCACTCTTTGAATCTTTTGAGAAAAAGTGCAGAAAAAGGAGAAAGAGGAGAAGAGGTGAGAAAAGAAATCTCTAAGCACAAGGTGATCCAAGATGGCAGAGCCAACCAATAGGAATCCAGGTGGCACAAGGCCTACCTTTCAGAGATCCAAAAGGAGTCTCCACCCACTCTACAAGAGATGAAGATGCTAGGAATGAATAGGAGAAGGAGAAGAGTAACGTTTAGAAAGATAAAACTTGATTTGGTACTTGAAATCCTTATATCTTCTTCAGCTTCCTAGAAATCCCTGCAAAAAGAAAAATCAAATAAAACAAACTAAGTTAGTCCTAAAATCCTAAAAATCCTAAATAGATACTAATTTCAGAAATTTGTGAAAAACCGTCAAAGTCCCCGGCAGCGGCGCCAAAAACTTGTTCGCTTCCCCAAGTGTAGGGTTGCGATGTAGTAATAAACTCGGTAAGACCGAGGTCGATCCACAGGGACTTGTGTAGGAATTCACAAACACTTCCAATAGTGTCTATTGAGATCTAACAACCAGATTTTGTATCAGATTGATGTGAGTAACAATTTTAAACTAATTTGAAGGTAAACAATTATAAAAAGGCACTAGGGTTTCAAGGATCCACTTGTAACAATCCTTGATGTTCAATCCGCTGTGGTTTCTCACTTTCTCAACTAGAATCGATATTAAGATCTATCTAGCGGGATGATAGAGCTGTTAAACCAGACAATCTGTCATATGTAAGTCCAATGCATATGATTCACTCAATGTAAGCTAGGCTGAGCATGCTCAATTGCATAGGTCAGTCCCAATTCCAATAGGTTCAGATCACAATCATAACCATCCTCAAGTCCTGTCACAAGACAAGGCTAGATTAGAATTTGAACTTGATTCAAATCACATGCACAGTATCCTACATAATTCAGAAAACCAGAAAAGTAGAACTTTGGTAAGAAGTCCCCACATGAAGATCATAGTACTAGAGCGTACTCCAATTCCTCGGATCATACAGGTCTAGACTAATACAAAGCATTAAGAACTTAAGTAATTCTCCCAAACATCCATGAGTCATCATAAGACTAAGAAAAACTACTTAAAACTTGTATAAACTTCAAACCATTGTTCATAAACATGAATTCCAAACTTAAAACC
>PVNU02000606.1:0-87179 GCA_003013855.2 Liriodendron chinense | reverse complement strand
GGTTTGGCTAGTGACTGTGCCACTAGCCGGGTGGCTAGTGGTCGATGCTCTGTGGGTCCCGTCATGATGTATGTGTTTTATCCATGCCATCCATCCATTTTTCCGTATTATTTTAGGGCATGATACTAAAAATGAGGCAGACATAAAGACACACCACAGGAAACAGTAGTGATCGAATCTCCACCATTAAAATATCCTATGGCTCACTGCAATGTTTATTTGACATCCAACCTGTTTTTATTAGGTCATACAGACCTGGATGAAGGGAAAAAACAAATTTCAGATTGATCCAAAATTTTTATGGGCCCACGAAGTTTTTAATGGTGGGCGCTCAATCACCACTTTTTTCTGTGATGTGGTCCACTTGATATTTGGATATACCTCATTTTTGGTCTCGTACCATAAAATAATATGGAAATATGTATGGACGGCGTGGATGAAACACAGGCCCACAGAGCACTGACCACTGCCAATCGCTAGTGGCAACGGTCACCAGCCAATCCCGCGTCCGGGAGCGGATTAGGTGAGACCCCAGATCCGAACGCGGATTGCCTGCGGAAGCCTTTCGCCGGCATTTAGGTGGGGCCACCGTGATGTTTTTGAGAAATCTACCCGTCCAACCGTTTTGTGATATCATTTTAGGCGTTACAACCAAAAACGAACCGGATCAAAGACTCAAGTGGGCCGTACTAAAGCAAAAGGTGGGTTGGGAAATTTCTACCGTTGAAACATCTATATGGTCCACAGTGATGTTTATATGCCATCCATACCATTCATAATGTCCTTCCTACTGAGATGAACTGAAAACACAAATATTATCCTGATTCGAAACTTCTGTGGTCCCACGAATATTTCAACTGTGGAAGTTCAATTGTCACTTTTTCGGCCCACTTGAGTCTTGGATCCGGTTCATTTTTGGTAGCAACGCCTAAAATGATCTCACAAAATGTTTGGACGGCGTAGATTTTTCAAAAACATCACGGTGGGGCCCAACCAGATTCCGAGCGCAGGAGATGCCTGCTAAAGGCTTTGGCAGGCAATCCGCGTCCCCCATATCCACCGAGGTGGGTGGGACCGCTGACTGTGGGGTCACTGTGATGTATGTGACTGCATCCATGCCGTCCATTCGTATTGAAAGTTCATTTTAGGAGATGATAAAGAAAATGAAACATTTCCAAATCTCAGATGGGCCATAATCAGGAAACTGTGTAGATGGGCCATAATACAGGAAACAGTGTTGATTGACCATTAAAAACTTCCTGTCGGCCACAAAAGCCTTGGATCTAGATGATATTTATATGGTCTCTTCATGTAAGTGTTTGTGACCTTATCAAAAGGTTGGATGACAAATAAACATTATGCTGGAATTCTTGAAGTTTTTAATGGTAGAGATTCAATCACGACTGTTGCTGTGGTGTGGCCCACCTAAGATTTGAGTCAGCTTAATATTTTGGATCATAGCCTAAAATGACCTTTCAAAATGGTTGGAAGTTGTGGATTTAAGACACATACATCACTGTGAGCCCCACAGTCAAGGATCCCACCCACCTCGGTGGATCTGGGTCTTACCTCCCCACTGCAAGAAATCCTCGTGGCTACGCAAAACGAGTGTCAAGAGACATGTGGATGTTAATGTGGCAAGTTCTTGGGGGCCCACCATGATGTTGTGTTAGATCCACATTGTCCTTCATGTTTTTAGATCATTATACTTCATGGACCAAAAAATGAGGTAATCCAAATCTCATGTGGGGACACACCATCGAAAACCGTGGGGATTAAGCTCTACCATTGAAACTTCTAGAGGCCATAGAAGTTTAGATCAAGCTAATATTTGTGTTTTCCCTTCAATTCAGGTGAGGGTGACCTTATGAATAGATTGATTGGCAATAAACATCATGGTGGGCCCTAGGAAGGTTTCAACGGTGGGATCATTATCCACAGTTTTTGTGTTAGGGTTCAGGCTTGAGCTTTGATTTTGCCTCATGTTTTGGATCATGTCTTAAAATGATAGGGCGAATTGGATGGACGGTGTGGATATAACGCATATATCCCAATGAGGGCAAAGAACTTTGCCACATCACCCTACTTTTACACATCAAAACTTGCTCGCCGAAAGTCATTATATGACGATAAAGTTGTCATTTAAAAAAAGATTTAATTCAAAATCACTTACCGCTTTCAGTGTTAAGTTTTAAGTCAAAGGGTGGAAGCTTAAAAAAATTTAGATTTTTTCAGTGAAAATGTGAATTAAGCACTTATTGTTTTGAATTTACCAACAACCGAATTGGAGAAAATCACTGAAAATGGCAATTTCAGTGATAAGTGTGGAAATTAAGTTTTACCAAACAGGCCCTTATACTTAAGGCGACTGAACAAGTTTTTGGCGCCACTATCGGGGAACTAAGTTAAGCAGTTCTAAATTGTTTTAGTAGCTATAGAAATAGAATTAGTTAAGTAGAATTTTTTGTTTTCTTAGGACTACTTTACCTGATTTCTAGTACCAATAAGTTTTTTTTTTTTTTTTGTAGGAATTACTTCTAGTTCAAGTGAATCGGTTAACATCTTTCTAACTTAAAACTTTTTTATTTTCAGTTTTATAGAATTTTTAGTTTTTCAGATTTTGGATCTAGGATTTAGTTATAGATTTTGTTTGCGTGGTTATGTCCCGTTGGGAACGTGACCGCATAAAGCGTCTCTAATCCGAGGGTGGCTTAGTTAGACCACTAACCATTCAAAGACGAGTTAGAAAATATATAGAACATTGTGAAAGTTCGGGGAGTATGGATCAAACACCCTTAAGGGATCCTCCTCCTCCCACTCCCACTACAAATGCAAATCAAAAGGGAGTAGGAGAGAATGAGGTGCACAATGCTCCTCCAATGAGAGCTTTATGTGATTATCTGCAACCGGCTCGTGCTACCACACCTTCGTGCATGTTTTTCCTAAACAATGTCGGGACAATTGATATAAATCCAGGGGTAATTCAACTTTTACCTAAGTTCCATGAGCTAGATTCTGAGAGCCCATATCTACACTTGAAAGAATTTGATGAGGTAGTAGCTACATTGCAATATAACAATGTGACGGAGGACGTAGTGAAAATTAAGTTATTCTCTTTCTCTTTGAAGGAAAGAAAGAGCCAAAACATGGCTTTACTCTCTAAGACTAAGGTCGATTGGGATATGGACTGAGATGACCTAGGAGTTTTTGAAAAAATTCTTCTCGACTCATAAAACAAAACCCTTCAACGAGCCATAATAAATTTTTCTGTCAAAGAGAGTGAAACTTTTTTCAAAGTTGGGAGAGATACAAGGACCTCCTACTTGCTTGTCCACATCATGGCTATGAGATATGGCGAATCATTAGTTTTTTCTATGGAGGATTGAACTCGAATATGTGCCAATTCGTAGAGATGATGTGTAACGGTGAGTTCATGAGCAAAGATCCCGAGGACGCATGGAGTTACTTAGACATGTTGGCCTAGAATGCCCAATCATGGGATACCTCAAACAAATTTAGTAACCTCAAGACACCTCAACAAAAAGAGAAAGGAGGGATCTACATCCTTAAAGAGGGAGATGATGTTAATGCTAAGATAGCTAGCCTCATAAGAAAGATAGAAGCCATGGAACTAAGTAAGAGAGGAACTTCCAACTCCACTGAAGCTATTAAAAACGTGTGTGGAATTTGTGCCGCTAATGTACACTCTATTCAAGATTGTTCTACAATTCTTGCATTTCAAGAGTTGTTATAAGAGCAAGCAAACGCTGCATATGGTTATCAACGACCCTTCAATGGACCGGTAGATAACATGTACAACTCTACTTGGAAGAACCATCCAAATTTCAGTTGGAGGAATGGTGCCACGGCCAATCCTACCAACTCTCAAGGAGGGCCACCAATGCAAAACATGGCCCCACCTCAATTCTCAATAGAGGACACCTTAAAGGCATTTATGCAAGGGCAAACGTAAATTAATCAAACAAATCAGCAAATGTTCCAAGAGCTTAAGGTGTCGGTTGATGATATTAAGGGACGCTTGAATGCTAGGGAAGGGACCTTTCCGGCCCAACCTCAGCCGCACCCCTAACCTCCCCAACCAACATGTGAAGTAAGAAAAATCCATCACCACTCTTAAAAGTGGTAAGCAAGTGGAAAAATCTATTTTGGTGAACACCGATAAGCCTAATGATCCAGTAATTCATGAGAATGAGGGTGGATCTAGTTTAGCCCCACAAGAAACGGAACGTGTTCACAAGCCCATAGCACCATTCCCTTCGAGATTGGTTGCTCCAAAATCTCTCCCAAACTCTCATGATATTTTAGAGGTTTTAGACAAGTCAAGATTAACATTCCATTGCTTGACGCCATTAAACAAATCCCCTCTTACGCCAAGTTTCTAAAGGACTTATGCACAAGCAAACGCAAATACAATGTGCAACAAAATGTTTTTTTGAATGAGCAAGTGAGTGTCATTCTCATCAAAAGACCCCTCTAAAATATAAGAATTTTGGTAGTCCCACAATCTCATGTATCATTGGTGACTACCGGATTGAGCATGAATTGCTAGATTTGGGGGCAAGCGTAAACTTGATCCCATACTTGGTATACGAGCAATTGGGCCTTGGTGAATTAAAACCCACCAAAACCACATTGCAACTCGCTGATCGATCCATCCGTGCACCGTGAGGGATGGTTGAGGATGTATTGGTCGAAGTCGAAAAATTCTACTACCTGGTAGATTTTATCATCCTGGACACGCAACCGGTTATGGATACTAGCACTTAAATACCGATGATTTTTAGCCACCCATTCTTGGTTACATCAAACGCAATTATAAATTGTTGGAATGGGATGATGAAATTGTCATTTGGGAACATGACATTGGAGGTGAACGTGTTCCACATGTGCAAAAAGCAAAGGAATAAGGAGGATGATGAGCTCTTCGAGGTAAACATGCTCAAATCCTTTGAAGAAGAGGAGCTCCTCCAACTTGAACCAGTTGAAACTTTGGAGACATGCTTGGCATACTTTGAAAATTCTCAAGATCTTATTTTGGATGATACTATGCAAGCATTGAGTAGTGAGAAATCGGTAGTTGATACTAGTCAGTGGAGGCCCCATTTTGAAAAATTGCCACCAACCACATTAAAGCCTCTACCATCTAATATCAAACCGCCGAAGCTTGACCTTAAACTATTACCATCTGAGCTTAAATATGTATATTTTGGTCAAGAGGAAACATTCCTGGTTATTATAGCCTCTCACCTAGGAAAAGATCAAGAGCTCAAGTTGATTGAGCTACTCAAAGAACATAGGGGAGCCATAGGGTGGACAATAGCAGACCTGAAAGGGATAGACTCTTTGATATGTACTCACCGTATACATCTTGAAAAGAATGAAAAAACGAATAGACAACCTCAAAGGAGGTTAAATCCAAACATGATGGAGGTTGTCAAAGGTGAGGTGTTGAAGCTACTAGATGTGGGTATCATCTACCCCATCTCGGATAACCAATGGGTGAGTCCTACCCAGGTTGTCCCTAAGAAGTTCGGTATTACCATTGTAGAGAATGCCAACAATGAGCTTTTACCAACTAGAGTGACCACCGGTTGGCGTATGTGCATAGATTATTGGAAGCTAAACACGGTCACTAGGAAAGACCACTTCCCTCTTCCATTCATGGATCAAATTTTGAAGAGGTTAGCCGGTCACTTCTATTATTGCTTCCTAGATGGCTATTCCGGCTACAACCAAATTGAGATAGCTCCGAAAGACCAAGAGAAGACTACCTTTACATGCCCGTTCGGCACCTTCGCATATCGAAGGATGCTATTCGGACTATGTAATGCACCCGCCACATTTTATCGATGCATGTTGGGTATTTTTTCAAACATGGTGGGTGAATTTCTAGAGGTATTCATGGATGATTTTTCTGTTCTTGGTTGTACATTCGATGAGTGCCTTAATCATTTGAAATTAATCTTAACTAGGTGTGAGGAGAAGAAACTTGTCTTAAATTGGGAGAAGTATCATTTATGGTACAAAGAGGAATGGTCTTTGTACATATTATCTCGTCCAATGGAATAGAGGTAGAACGAGCCAAATTCGACATAATTGCAAATCTACCACCACCCAAAAGCATATGTGATGTGCGGTCCTTCCATGGACACACCAGATTCTATCGAAGGTTCATAAAGGATTTTAGTCATATCTCTATGCCTTTATGTAACCTTCTCCAAAGGAAAAACCAATTCGAGTGGAGTGTCGAATGTCAATTAACTTTTTTAAAGCTAAAGGACATGTTGACAACCGCTCCTATCATGCAACCACCGGATTGGTTCGTTCCTTTTGGAGAGTTGTTAGGCCAAAAGAGGGATGAGAAGCCCCATGTTATCTATTATGCGAGTAGGACCTTGAATCTCGACCAAGTTAATTACTCGACTACGGAGAAAGAGCTCATAGTCATCATTTTTGCCTTGGACAAATTCAGACCTTACTTGATAGGATCTAAGGTTATTGTTTACATGGACCACGCAGCGTTGAAACAACTTCTTTCTAAGAAGGATACGAAGCCCAGTTTGCTTAGATGGATCCCACTCCTTTAGGAATTCGACTTAGAAATCAAAGATAAGATGGGAGTAGAGAATGTGGTGGCAGATCATCTATCCTGCCTAGTTTTACCTGATTTCATTGACGAGTCACCTATTGAGAACTCATTCCCTGATGAGCAACTCTTTGTTGTTATACATCCACCGTGGAACGCTGATGTAGTAAACTATCTTTCCACATGTGCGATGCTGACTCATTGGATTGCGCAGGATAAACAAAAATTTCTAAGGGAAGTGCAGGGATTTTTCTAGGATGAACCATTACTTTTCAGATATTGCCCAGATCAAATAATTAGGAGAAATGTCCCTGACGATGAATAAAATTCTGTCATCTCCTTTTGTCATAGTCAAGCATGTGGGGGTCATTTTTTCGCCAAGAAAACCACCGCAAAAATTTTACAGTGTGGTTTTTGTTGGCCTACCTTATTTAAAGACACCACGAGTTTTGCAAAGCATGCGAGCGCTGTCAAAAGTTAGGTGGATTGTCCCGTCAGAATATGATGCCTCTTAACCCAATTCAACATCTTGAAGTCTTTGATTGTTGGGGCATCGATTTCATGGGACCATTCCCCTCATCTTTTCGACATGTCTACATATTGCTTGCCGTAGACTATGTGTCCAAGTGGATAAAGGATATTCCATGTAGAACCAATGATCATCGCACGGTTCTACGGTTCCTTAAAGACAATATACTTTTCAAATTTGGAATGCCTCGAGCCATCATAAGTAATAGTGGTTCTCACTTTTGCAATAGGCCTTTTGAAGCCTTAATGAAGAAATATGGCATTACGCATAAAAATGAGTACCCCATACCACCCACAGATAAGTGAGCAAGTTAAAATTTTCAATCAGGAAATCAAACATATTTTGGAGAAGTGAGGCCAGATCGCAAAGATTGGTCACTGAGATTGGACGATGTTATTTAGGCTCACCGTACTGCTTATAAGACCTCGATTGGAATGCTTCCTTATAGACTTGTCTTTGGGAAAGCTTGTCACTTCCCCGTGAAGCTTGAACACAAAGCTTATTGGGCAATTCGGGCATTGAACTTCGACATTGACAAGGCTAGCTCGCTTCACAAACTCCAATTGAATGAGCTTGACGAGATCCGGAATGATGCTTATGATAACTCGAGGATTTACAAGAGTTGGATGAAAGCCTTTCATGACAAACATATTTTCAGAAAAAATTTCCATCAAGGCCAAAAAGTACTCTTGTACAATTCTCGACTTCATCTTTTTTCCGAAAAGTTGAGATCTCGATGGACCGATCCATATATTATTAAATACGTTTTTCCTCATGGGGCTGTCGAGATAGAGAATGCAGCGAATGGTAACTGTTTTAAAGTGAACGGACAACGCCTTAAACCATTCGTTGAGAAGTTTGATTCAGAGGACATGACCTTTCCTCTGAAAGATCCTGTATATTGGGATGATTGATCTCCTAGTTTGACAGAGATATAAAGTAGATTAGGTTTAGTTTGTTTTCTGTTTTAGTTTATTACTTTAGCAGATTTAGTTGTTAGAAGTAGAATTCCATGATCGACTCTCTCAGGTACTCTTGTTCTCACCCTCTTTTATTTTTATCATTACTCGCATGTTATTGCTCATTGCATATCTTTTTACATTGAGGACAATGCAAGATTTGGTTGGGGGGGTGAGATTCCTAGATGAATCTAGTGTGTTGTAACTATGTACTTGAGATGCTATAAGTACAAAAGGACGAGAGATGAATTGATATGGTTTTGAGATTTATAATTTAGCTTGAATATAATAGTTTTCTATATGAATTACCCTGTTTATATGATTGATAGAAAATTTAAACACTTTTGAGCCTAGTTCACGTTACACGATTCTCATGGTTTGAAGGGATTATGTAGAATTGTAGATTGGTTGGACTTAGATCTAAGGTGTTAAGAAGCCAAGCCGGGGAACTTTGTCCATCCTTGTTCATGAGAAAGACGAATGAAAGATACGAATTTTTAAAAATCCTATTTCATGTATATGAAAGGAAAGAAAGATTGATCATTATTGAATACTTTTTGAAAAATTCTAAAAAGGGCTACCTGTTATCAACCAGGGGATGGTCTACTCGTAACCAAAGCTGGAAATGGGAAGTAGTGTGAAAGCCACCAAAAGAACAGTAAGGCAAATTCTTGTCATAGGCATTTGATTGAGTTGTATACCTTTAGATCTTTAGTTTGATTTATCTATGAAGAAGCTAATCCTGGAAACTCATGAGATGAACATTCACTATGCACACTAGGTTAAACTTGTTCGGATTCTTTTATTTATTAATCAATCAGTGGGGATTTTATGTGAACACTTGTTATATTTAGGGAGTTTAAGATTTCAACTTCTATCACTTAGTTTTTCTGAATATTGCACTTGTATGTCTTGGAGTTTATAGAAGCATAGTTTCCGAAAGAGAGTTGGGTTTTGAAAAGTTGAATTTGTTTCACGCATGTTTTGCTCAAGACTAGCAAAATTGTAGTTAGGGGTATGTTGAGCTCTGAATTGTGTATATTCTAACCCCAATTCATCACACATTAAACATGGTTTATGTAACGCCCCAAAATTCAACGCCCGAATATACCGCCCGAGCACAAATTTTCGAGCGCTACTAAGGTAATAATTACAGGAATACAAATAATAGTAGCAATTTTTTTTAAAGCATTTTTTTGCTTATTATTTTTCTACTAAATCATATCCATACTCTTATTCCAACTTACATCATAAAATAAATTATAAATGTTCATAATTCACAAACATGACACTGATATACTCATCTACAATTCTATTAACTTAAAACTAAATAAAATATCTAAAAATAAATAAAAGCGACTTCATTAGAGTTGGCGTTCTCCTCCTCCTGGATTTTCACTATGTCCTCAACTTGTGCCTTGTCCTCGAAAGATTCCATATCACCTCTTGAACCTACAGTTCCCTAAGAAGGGTAAGCAAAACAATGCCCAGCGAGTAGGAGTACTTACTCCACTCCATAATATGAATCACACATCCAAGTAAGCAGATAAAAAGAATCAAAACATAACTATTCAGTTTGTAAATTGTAGAATGCCATGCTCACATTTTTCCACCCCACAATGACACATTCATTAACATTAAACACACATCCCATAATGAATTTTTATGCAGCACGCATAAATCAACCATATACGTGGCCTTTAATACAAGGTCTTTAGTCAGGTTTCATACAAGTAAATCAGCCATACGAGGTTACGCCTGAAAAATAGTATCACAACCAATCACAACCAAACAGGTGAGGTACATTCCGATCCTGACACGGTACACCCAATCCTGACACGGGTCGCATTCATGACGAGACGCAATTGCTCCGATCCTGACACGGTACGCCCGATCCTGACACGGGTCGCATTCTCAATGAGAAAACAATTGCCCCGATCCTGACACAGGTACGATCCGATCCCAACACAGGACGCATTCTCGACGGGAAAACATACCACACTTGATGGTTTCCCATATTCCAGTTCATCCAATGATGTATCCATACATAGGTGTCCCATAACCACACCTATATCCATCCCACACAAACTTAACCACACTTAACCACACCCATACACACCGACCATGCTTAATCGTACTTGGATAGTCATGGTATAGAACCATTTACATACCCCTACTCTGATTTAATTCCGTGGACTTAACCTCACCATAAACCGCTCTATGCATGGGTCCATCATATGTGATCATATAAACATAAACATGTGATAATGAGAATTTACTGCATGTTAACACAATTTAATAAATCATACAACATAACTATTTAAGAAACAAATCAAGTGCATATATATCAAGATGGCAAGAATGCATCCACATTATGAAACACAGCATTTTGAGGGGTTTAAGAACTTTAAACTAAACTATAACCATACATTCAAAGAGAATGGACAGTTGTTGTCCCCACAATTTCGTTTAATCTGACTGTTTGGGAGGTCTGATGTATACCAAATTTATTTTAAAGTTTTAAGACTTGCTGGTCTAAGCATTAGACAACTTAGATTGGGCAAAATATTCCTCAATGGGACCCAAAAGTTGCAGTCCAATCAGATTAAGATTCTGTTATTTTTCAAGGTGTCAATCCCATTATTTAAGTGGTGTGGGCCACCTGGAACCCCGTTCTGGCCCATATTTTTATGGTGAATCCCACATAACCCAACAAACAGTGTGGACGAGGTGGATTTATCCAAAAGTTCACATGTGGGGCCCATAAGTGCCTGTTGTCCCCACTTTAAAATCTGCTCACCTTCAGATTTATATTGTATTACATCGTCCACTATTTGAGACGGTGTGGCCCACTCGGTTATCGAAACCCTCTGAAATTTAATTTCCAGCCTCCTGACATAGTAATGTAACAAATGAGTGGTATAGATTTGACAGAAAGGTTACGGTGGGGCCCACGAATTACCCGCTGTTCATGAGAGATAAATTCAGAATTTTCTGCACAATTGCAGAAAATTCAGCAAGATAGTCCAATTTGTAGAAGTTGGTGTGGTCCGCTCGGGTCTCGGATTAAGCTGAAATTTGGTGGGCTATCAAAACACATGATGAAGTAAACTATGGTCGGAGTAGATATAGAAAAGTACATCAGGGTGGGGTCCACATGTGGACCCCCAACTGCTGCCCATCCGTCCCTTGCGTCAGCAGCCATGACGCTGCTGGACTGGCAGCGTCCTTGGGGTATGGACTGGTCGAGTAGCCCATTGTTTTATTTATTTATATATTTTTTTATATGTATCCACACAAGGCGGGGCCCACCAGGTTGAGATCCAATCCATCCATTGAATTATTCGGGCCTTTAGTCCACCCAATAAATTTGATTTTTGCATAGATCGAAAATTATAAAACAAAGATAGTGGTTTTATTCCCTTTTTAATGGTTGGGTCTATTTCTCCCACCCTGGCCCACTTAAATATCAGATTCCTTTTAAATCTGGGCCCACAAGCAAACGTAAACTATAATACATGATGAATGGCATAGATTTAATCAAAGTAACATAATTGATCTACTAAACAAAATATAAATGCACAAATTCAAACTATGATGTAGAGTGAGTATTTCCGTAGACTCACCAATTGTCAATCCGATCCGAGATTTTGAAAATGAAAATAACAGAGAAAACCAATCTTCGGCCCACTACAAAATACTACCTCCTTCCTCCCAATTAACGGTCATATGATGATGATGATGATGAATGGTGATGATGGATGGTGATAATGGATGGTAGGGATTTGAAACTATTGATGATGAATGGTGATGGGATGGCTAGGATTCGGTCGTAATTGTAAAAGTAGTAGAATAGGACTCTCTTACGAGAGTTTAAATAAAGTACATTAGCTTATAACATAAATATTTGTGGTGAAAATAGAAGTAATATTTTGATGGTCCACCTAGTGATCCCTTCTTGGATCTAAGACGTCCATCATACAGAGGATTAACACAACAAGTAGTGGGTAAACTCTCGGGTCAAAGGGTCGATGGATGGACACAATATGATCTATGTAAGAGTTAGCTTAAACGAACGCTCTAGAATAGATGTGTAACATCTTAAAATCGGGCCCACCTTTCACAAATCTGAGACCATTATGACATTGGCCTAGAAAAACTGACAAAGTGGTATGAATTTGGGAGAATTTGGTAGTGTCCACACCCACGATCTAATAAGGACACAAATGATGATCTAAATGGTGGTAAACACTACAACTTAAGGTGGTTAGTTTCTGAGGATAAGCTTGACCACTTTGAGGTGAGATTAAATCATGACCGTTGAGTGTTGTGTGAAGTGGTCCGCACCATTAGTTAGAATGTCCATGGATTGAATAATGGACCATTGTGTCGATGAATCTCTTACTGGTGTAAGAGTAATTGATAAAAAAATGTGATGAACGGTGAACACACCTCGGTTCAAGATTCTGAAAACATGGGGACGTGGGCCATCTTAGAAAACCTAAAATACCCAAAATCTAGACACACACCGACGTCCATACATAAAGATGGACGGTCCACAACGAAGATAAAAATCTCTCTTTACCAAACTCCGTAACCATATCCTAAAATTTAGATTTTGAATTGGCACATCGCAACGAATGTGACTTCCGTACTTCTCGGTCTACATGGACATATCTAGGACCTTATGAGAGAATCTAATCCAATAGGTCACCTAAGTATATGAAAAATGTCGCCCATGAGTGATTTCACCTTGATTGGTGGTCCACATGGCCCTACGCAGTAATTCTTCGATTAAACGATCTCGGAAGATCATCCAGTGATGAAATTTCACATGGACGGCTAAAATGCTATAACAAAGGTGTGGAGAAAATCCCACAGCTAACTGACACACCAATTGAAATAAATCACAGGGGTTCACTTTCACCACTGGTTTGGTGCTAGGACAAGTTTTAATGGCTTGATCGAAGTCCGATGAGAATTTCAACGGTCATAAAGGTTTTTCTAAGGATACTCTATAATTCCAACGGAACCAAACTCGGTTTGATCAGCTCAATGGGCCATGGTGATTAAAATGAGGATGAATGGCCATGATAGAAAGATCTATGATCGGATCTGGGTAGATCAGACTATATTATTGGATTCTACATGATTTAATCTATCAATCTATGGCTTAGATCAATTCCACAGATAATATAAATAATTTAAAATGAATTACTAAAGTTTATGTACATGGAATATGGTTTATAATTCCACTTTTCTATCCAATTATTCAATGAGAAACGTAAATCAAACATGTTATCAACTTACACACATTAAATTATTATTATTTTAATTTTATAAATTCTAATCTAGATTTTTAAATTAAATAATAAATCATAAAAAATCACAGATATTACCGTTTACATGTTTAAAGACTAATCTAATACATGTTTTTGTGTTTGTAGAAATGCGAGAAAGATTTCACCTATATGATGTTAAAAGACTTACTTTGTATGCCTTAGAGATTAAAGGAGAAAGGACAAGAGGTGGTGAAAAGATGCAATGAAGATTGAGGAGGAGAATCATGTAAAATCATAAGTTATAGAGTGTCTGACCGGTCATCCGGCCGGCCGACCACTTCACCAGACAGTCGGCTAAAACCTCCAGAAATCACAAAACCTCTGGATAGTTTTTTACACTGTCGAACCTGTGGTTCGACCAGCCGGATGGACTATCCGGCTGGCCGGCTGGCCAGCAGACAAGTTTGTTTGATGATTTTAAAAAGAGATGTTTCTGTACAAGATCTGACTGGCCGGCCGGCCAATGTCCAGACTGTGTAAGGACTCTTTGATTTTTGGAAGATTCCAAGTCGGTGATGGAATTTTGCTATAAAAGGACACTTCTACGTCGTTCCTAAAGCATCATAGAAGGCTTTAGAAGTCCAAAGAGGTGGAGAGGATCTTCGTGGAGCGTTTGCAACTCCTCCAACTAGGGTTTTTTATGCTTTCAAGTAGTTTTTTTTTATTCTAGTTATACTATGACAATACTTGGCTAGAACCTCTTTGCTAAGGTTAAGAGGTGAAGCTTGTAGCTAGTTTCATTGTTTAATTCTTTTATTTCAAGTATTCTTGTTTCAAGTTTTTATTTTTAAGTTCTAGTTTGAATAAAGTTTGTATTTTTAGAAGTTTTATGAGAGTTAATGTACTTCGGACATGAGTTCCTTGCAATTTTTTGAGATTACCATGTTTGAATTGATTAGAATTGAATTGTAGTAACCCTAGAGCATGCTATGATCTCTTGGTATGACTGTTACTTCAAAGGCTACAAGTTCTAGTTCTATGTGCTTAATTAAAACTAGAATCTGATTTCCTGACTTAAGTGAGATTGTGTGTGATTGAATGTCTTATCTTAGATGAGAGATAGAACTTCGAATCTAGTTGTGTTTATACTGGGATGAATGAATTCACATTGGACTACTACAAGTGGATCCTTGAGGCCTTAGTTCCCTTAATTATCAGATTTTTCTGAAAGTTACTGTTTTACTTAGATTTTAAAATTGAATTCTAAAATTGCTGAGATTGAAGTTACTAGAATTGTTTGAATTAGTTTATCCTAATTCCCTATAGATCGACATCGGTCTTATCGAGTTATTACTACATCACAAGCCTTGCACTTGAGGTGAGCGAACATCTGTGTGTTGTGATTTTTCATAATTCTTCTCCTCAATCTTCATTGCATCTCACGTCCACCTCTTGTCCTTTCTTCTTTTCATCTTTAAGACATATAAGGTGAGTCTTTTAACATCATATAGGTGAAATCTCTCTCGCATTCCTACAAACAAAAAAACATATATTAGATTAATCTTTAAACATGTAAACTATACATAGTGTGTGATGAATTGGGGTTAGAATATGCACGATTCAGAGCTCAACAATTACCTTTTTCATAGATCAACAAAACTAAAGATCTAAAAGTGTACAGATTAATAACAAGCTATGGTAGGAATTTACCTTACTCTTCCTTCGATGACTTTCACACTACTTCCCATTACCAGCTTGGGTTATCGGCCCTCCCCTGATTGGTGGTAGGTAGCCCTTTTCAGTATTCAACATATTTTCAACTTAATCCTTTTTTTTCTTTCTTTTCATATCAAATATGAGATATGATTTTTAGAAATCCATATCTTTACATTCTTTTTGTTTTAATTCTTTTTCTTGAACATGATAGACAAAGGTCCCGGCTTGGTTCCTCAACACTTTAGATCATAGTTTAATCAACCTACAAATCATTTAATCCTTCAAATTCTGAGATTCGTGTAATGTGAACTAGAATAAAAAAGTGTTCAAAATTTTCTATCCACCATATAAATAGGGGAATTCATATAGAAAACTACTATATTATAGGACTTTTAAGAGTTTCAAAATCATATCACTTTATCTATCTTCCTCTCATAATCATATCATCTCAAGTGCGTAGAAAAAAAAAATTTCAAAAGAGTTTTGAATTCAAAAAAATTGAAAATTTTCTACACAAATTGCTTAAAATGTCACAAAAATACTAGATTCATGAATGAATCTCACCCCCAACCAAAATCTTACATTGTCCTCAATATAAAATCATATGCAATATGTAACGACATGAGAGCAATGACAAAAATAAAGGAGAGTGAGAACGAGAGTACCTGAGAGAGTCAAAAGCGAAAATCTACCTCTAACAACTAATCTAATGAAAGTAAATAAAAGCAAAATAGAAAAAAAACCTAATCCTAATATACTCTATACCTCCATCAGACTAGGAGATTAATCATCCTAATAGACAGGGTTATTTAGAGTGATGGACATGTCCTCTGAATTAAAATTCTCAACAAATGGTTTCAAACTCGGGAAACATGCACATCCTGGAAGGTCACCTATCCAAACATGACAGGCGCGAGCCCAGAGTCATCCCTCTTAGTTAGAAGCCCTGATAGTCTCGGCCCGGATCTCCGATCAAAACATGGGACATAGACATCTAACTAATAATAACAAAATAAATATAGGTCTCTACAACCACAAACTCTAAGACCATAGTCCCTGCTGACTAGTCTTCTGCCTTTTAATCAAGGGTTATCGATCATTCGATGTAATTAAGGGGCTCGTGCCAGATCACGGCCTAAAATGTACAAGATCTCAGAATCTCTGGAATAAAATTCACATTGCGATATCTTCTCTTGTGTACTCTTGTGAATGCTTGTAATTGTCAATGAATGTTTTTCATTACTCGAAACCCCAGAGCAGCAATACACAAAAAACTGCCTTGTAGCATTTTCAATTTTAAAAAATTGACGACTCTGCTGGGGATCGAACCCAGAATCTCTGGTTAGTTTTGAGTATAGAAACACTCTAAGATTAATCATTTACAAACACGAATGTATGTGTAGGAAAGTTATCGCAAGGCGTAATGTTTCAGTGCCCTCGGGCGCCAAAGTGGCGACTCTTAACAGGAACGCTCTTCCCTTCATCTTTAAAGGCAATGGACGTAAAATCAAAGGTTTTCGAACCCACAAACTTTCACAACTACACGTATTTGTCTCCTTCTTGCTTATTTCCGTTAGTTTATGCACTGCGATCGATGAGTTCATACTCCCGACCGCATTTATGAACTATTCTAATGATTTTTATGACACCACAAAATTAGTAAGATACTAACGCAAACAGAAGAGATGGCATACTAAATGACAAGTTCATGCATCTTCCTTGCCAATGGGGGTCTTAGCTTCCCCCGTTTCACTGTGACCACAACAGCCAGCTCCAATTCAGAATGACAATTAGTGGAAACCCAATGACAGAAGAAAGAATAGAAGAAAGCAGCCATTGTAGCTGTATACAAGAGGGTGAATACTTCAAGATCTCGCCCCATCATCAGGAGGTAGTGGCAGCCAAAACAGGGGCATAAGACCCCTATCAGCAGTCATATCTTATCGGCTAAGTCCTCAGTACCTGCAATGACAGTCGAGCAGTTTCCGCCGTTGTCCAAGACCACTCGCACCATGCAGAAACCTACCAAGCTTATGCATGTAAAGAAGTACAAGCCCACGATAGTCTTCGAGCCGAGACAGAGGCCGGCTTAGAAGATCCAGTTAGTGCAAGTGGTAATGGTCCGAGTGGCCGAAGAATAATAAGAATGACCCTATGAAGCAGAAGGATTACCTCCAGTATAAGATTAGATCGACAGATTAATTGAAGCTAATCACAAAATAAATGATCGAATGAGGGCTATGCAAGAAGCCCTAACCACTCTAATAACCCATAACGCCACCAGAAGTATTGCACTGCCCACTCGCCAGTCAGCAGAAGAATTCCAAGGGGCAGCAGAAGGATTAGTTGAACCTGAACTGCCCGTCCAACCCAGGTTTGTGCCAATAGAACGTGCGCAACTTTCTACATCGCACATATTACGAGAAGCGTTATCGCGGACGATAGCTCACCTGATGCAACAAGAGAAAGAGAAAGAGAGGAGAGACAGCTATAAACACCGGGTCCAGTACCCACTGGAAGTAGAAGAAGTGTTATTCCCATCCAACTTCAAATGTCCGGACTTTAGAAAGTTTGACGGCAGAGGATCATCGGAAGAACACATAACCCATTTCTTAACTACACTAGGCAACTGGTCTGATGTCCCGTAATATTGCATGCGGCTATTTGGATAAACCCTGATAGGGAAGGCCTTCCAATGGTACATGTCATTACCAGTTGGTTCTATGAGAACATGGGAGCAGATGCAAGATAGCTTCATTTCGAAGTTCTGCGAGACCGAAAGAGATATTTCTCTGACAAATCTAGCAATAGTCAGATAAAGACAAGGGGAATCGGTCGAGAAATTCATTGATCAATGGGGAACTATGGTGGCCCAATGTTGAGAATTGCCAAGTGAAAGAGAACAGATGAAGATGTGCCTGAGGGCTTTAGACCCGATGATCTCGTACGGATTGTCAGGCAACACTTTCAACTCTTTTCACGAGCTAGCTGTAAGACCCGTACCCTGAAATGCCCTCCGTACGTTTAGTTTTTGGTACCGGTACGTTCCAGATGGACCAGATTAGAGAGCATTGATCGCGACCCTAATTTAGTACCGCAACGACCCAAGACCTATACCCTGGCGACCGCGTAGGCGCTGCGATTCCAATGCCCTGCGGCACGCCCCATTGCGATACCTGGTGTGAAAGATGCGTACTTTTGCGCAATCTGAGGTGGGCCACATAACGCGCGTGTGGCGTGGGTCCAACTTGCACAAATCCCAAGAATATGTCAAATCAATCAAATCAATCACCATACCCACCCCATCACTCTCTCACCTCCAAAGTCAACTCTAATCATGCAGCCCATACCTCACATGCCCTCTCCCATCATCATCATCATTACCTCATGTACCCCCTCCCATGCTAGCCATTCTCCTCTAGAAAAACCCCAAGCACCACTCGTCCATAGGATTTCTAAAGAGAAAGAGATTTGAGAGAGAGAGAGAGAAGAGAGGGAAGAGAGAGAAGTAGAGAGATTTAGAGGGAGATAGAGAGAGAGAAAGAGATAGTTAGAGAGATTGAAGGAGGAGATCAGCTTGGAGGACCCCGATCATCATCCGGACCGTCCGATCGGCAATCCAACCGTCCAACCATCATTGTGAGTGCAAACTTCCTCCTTTTTTCTCGTTTACCTTTCATTTTATTTCCTTGGGATGGATGGGCTGGATCATTTATGAATAGGCCCCACTTGCTAATAAAAAAGAAAGAAAGGGGAGAGAGTGCCGTTAGACAGACAGCATCCAGAGGATGCTGCTGCCCAGCAGCGCCTGGGCTGAAAGCCCCTTTGGGCGTTGACCATAGGTCCCCACTCGTGGGACCCACCTTAATGCATGTATTTGATCCACGCCGTCCTTCTGTTTCTCCAGCCCATTTTAAGGCTGGGTACCAAAAATGAAGTAGATCCAGATCTCGGGTGGACCACACCATAGAAAACAGTGGAGATAAGGATGTCCACTGTCGAAACTCTTTGGGCCCACCATGATGTTTGTGAGCATTTTTACCTGTCCAATATTGGACTCTGCGGTTTCCCCATGAGTTGGGGAACCTGATGAACGGATTGGATTATACCTATGTGGGCCCCACTTGAAATAAGCAAGAAAGAAAAAGGGGAACGTCAGACGCTGGAACAGTCCAGCGTCACCTGGATGTGTGAATGGGGTTCCCATTCGTGGGACCCACCTTGATGTTTATGTTGTATCCACACCGTCCATCTGTTTTCCCAAGTCATTCTAGGGCCAGGGCCCGAATATGAACCAGATCCAAATCTTAAGCGGACCGCACCACATGAAACAGTGGAGGTAAGGATGCCCACTGTCAAAACTTCCTCGGACCACTTTAATGTTTGTAGACTAATTCACCTACCCACTATTGGGCTCATTGGGTCCCCCATGAGCCGAGGAACCTGATGAATGGAGTATATCACCCTTATGTGGGCCCCACTCGATCAAAACCATGAAAAAAAGAGAAAGAAAGAAAAGAAGAGGGAAAGGCGTCGCTGACGCTGGGAGTACCAGCGTCCACGGACGCTGGGCTAGCTGCCCAGCTGGTGGCCCACTCTATGGGTCCCACCATGATGCGGGTGATATATCCACACCGTCCATCCATTTGAGGAGATCATTTTAGGGCATGGTCTGAAGAATGAGACAGATCCAAATCTCCAGTGGACCCCACTCGAGAGAAAATAGTGGGGACAGTGACAGACCGTTGAGACCTTCCTAAGGCCCACCATGATGATTATTTGAGATCCAACCTGTTCATGAGTTCACACGTGCGTGTGGAAGAGGGAAAGCAAAAATATCAGCTTGATTGAAAGCTTCTGTGGGCCCCACTACAGTGATGTTTATTTGCCATCCAACAGAAGGGGGTCTGCCAAGCAGGTGGCCCACTAGTGGGACCCACCTAGAATGTATGTGCTTTATCAATTCCGTCCATATGTTGTTCCGGCTCATTTTAGTGGCTGAGCCCAAACTTTAAGCATATCCAATTGTCAAGTGGGCCATGCCACGGGAAACAGTGGGAATAATGATCTCCACCGTTGAAACCTTCCCAGCCCTACAGTGATGTTTATTTGTCATTCAACCTGTTCATATCAGTTCGATTCAAAACTCTTGGGGCCCATCTGGGTGCCACGCTCCAAGCAGCGTGCTTTGGCACGCTTCCCAGCAGGTGGCCTACCCTGGGGATTCCACCACGAAGCATTTGTTTTATCTATGCCGACCATCTATTTTTCCATATTATTTTAGGGCCATGGGCCAGCATAATGATGTAAATACAAACCTCAAGTGGACCACATCGTAGGAAACAGTGGTCATTGATGCCCACCTGTGAAACCTTCCTTGGGGCCATTGTAATGTTTATTTATCCATCTAACCAAAGGTGATGGGGCCCAACTTTGGGTCCCACCTTGATGAGTGTTGGGTATACCTTGTCGTTCTTCTTGGCAGAGGTGTGGGCCCAGTTTTGGGTGGGCCACACGTAGAAAATAAGGGTGGTTGAACGCCTACCATTGGAAACTTCACAGGACCCATCTGTTATGTTTATTAGCCATGGGTGGGGTTCCACACATGGTGTGCGGGCCCCACCATGGTGTTTGGTTGCCATCTCACTTGATTAGTGGGAAAGCACAAATATCGGGTTGATCCCAAACTGTTGGGGCCCATTGATGTATGTGGCTTCCCCACTCCCTTGTGCGGTTATCCCCAACCACGGGCCCACCTTGTTATGCATGTGTTCTATCCACGTCAGCCATTGGCCACTATGGTGCGATATGTATGTTGCCCATCGATTAGGACCGCCTTAATTTTGTGCTTGATCCAAACCATCCAAATGAATGGACCCTAGCGTGTTATGTACATGATGGCCTTGGGACCACCTTAGTGTGCGTGTTCGAGTGACCGCGTTGTCCATCCCGTGGATCCACCTTGATGATTAGTTATGTAAACCCTTCTTGAAAGGTCATATAGATCTGGATGCATGGGAATCCCTAAAGTTCGCTTGATCCAAGTCACAGGGCTACTTTCTTAAACTCACCCTGTTGAACCGTCTTGTCAATTCACCTTGTTAACTCACCATGTTAACCCACCTTGTCAACCTACCTTATTGACTCACCTTGTTGACTCACCATGTTGATTGATCTTGGTAACTCAGCTTGTTGTATACTCATATGAACCCTATCTTGCAGTATGAGGTTAGACCTGTCGTCCCTTTTTGGACCTCATCGTATTGATCATCTATCTCCGATTACCCTATCATTTATGATTCTCTGTCATTACCTGTCTATCTTGCAACCCGTTCTATGACATTCCTTTTACGGACCATTATTGTGTTTATCTCAACTATACTACAGGACTATGGGTCTCGGCATGATTTTGGGTATTCTACTCTTACCGCTCAAGTAGGTTCTACCTCTGATGTGTCGATAGTGTATTCAATCATTTTTCTTTCCATTTGGGTTATCTGAATGTTGAAGGTTAATCCACACCGTTCAATTGTTGGACCATCTGTGTTGTTGTATACCATCCATTTAGGGTCCTATCTCTTTGTGTTTGTTTGTGTTATAAGTGAATTATCTTTTTATGATGTTTTTAGTATGTCTGTTGCCATACGTAGTGTTGTTGGAATACTCATATGTGATCTTTATACTATATGCTTCAACGATCGCCATGCATGTGTAATAAGTATGCATCTTGAATCACCATTGTTAGTTGGGGACCACTAGGGCATAAACGCATTCATTAAGCATTCGAGATGTAGTAGCGCAAATGTAATTCATGTGCTCTCTATCGCAAACCTCTCCAATAGGTATGGGACTATTCGAGGACAGGAGTCTATTATCCTAACTTACACTGTATGGTAGGAATAGCTTAGCATACCTTGTAGCCCTTGGTGCGAGATTCCCTGGCTAGCGACATCCCGCACTATGACTCGATCATTCATATGTGTCCCCTCATCTTAATCATATCTCAAATAGGTTGGACTAGATTGCTTTATTGCCATTGTGGTAGATTGACTACTTATTGGCACTCATACTGTATGCTCGGCTCATGCATCATGAATGTTTGGCTCATCTGATTGTCTTGTATCAACTGGCCATATCGGCCGCGATTGTCGTGCAGTTCATTACCAATTGACAGTGACATTGTATTTGAGACCCTATAGTTTTATGGTGCTATTTGGAGACTTGCACGGGCATGTCATCGCACGTTTGTATGCATGGTTTCATTTCGCACTGTCTGCTTGTGCCGCATATAGCATGGTTACTACGTTGCAACCACAGCTCCATCATGGTTTGCAGAACACCGAAAATATGTGATCTTTAAACTGGATGCCAAAGATGTCCCTGGGTGAAAGTTCCTGATCCCGTTGGTACCAAGGTGGGTGTTCCATTCAAGGACCGGGTGGTCTAATCATACACCAGTATGTCGAATACCAAACGGCGGTGTTTTCCACTGCACGTGGTCAGTTTGGAAGGAGGTCTGACCTAATCTGCTAGAAGAGTGTTGGCAAAGTGGGTTGAGTTTGACCAGCTGTGAGTGGGTCCGCTATTGCACCAGATAGGCTTTGGAATTCTATTGGTGAGTAGTGAGGTCTGTGAGACCCCGGTGATGTTCCATTTCAGAGATGGTATTGGTATCAGTGATGTGACTGATGTTCTGTATGGTGTGGGACGGTCTTGACGTGGGCGGGTGTGATGTGGGCGGGGCTGTAAGCCTGGGCGAGCTACCACACTGGGCGAGCTACCAGTTCCGAGTCCTGCATTGCTTAGGCGATCGCATTATGACTGTTCGTATCTGGACCACTGTACTGAGAGGTGGTGATTTGCATACACGCATTGGATCATTGTATGTGACATTAGGCCTTGTATGCCATTGTATAGTATGAGTATATAGCCTTGGTAGGCTGGTTACCTGTATTGCATGCTTGCATAGCCATGGCAGGCTAGTTATCTGTATTGCATGCTTGCATAGCCGTGGTAGGCTGGTTATTCATATCACATGATCGTATAGCCTAATTAGGCTAAGTTTTGTTTAGATTTCTCATCATGCTTTACTGCTTACTCTGATATTTATCATGCTTGTCATACGCATTACGCACGCACACACGCACTCACAAAGCTTCGTTCGAAGCTTATGCGCGTTTGTTACGCTGCAGGTTATACCAGATTGTATCAGCAACGTTGAGTTGGAGTTGGGAGTGCAGTAACAGGAGGTGCCGGATTGTGCACAATTTTTATATTTACGCATTGTGTATTTACCTTTCAGTACTGTATGTAAACAGAATGACTTAGTGGAAATATTATGTTTGTCTTTGATGATACTCATATGGTGATGCTCATGTTTCAAAAAAAAAAATTCAGACCCTAAAATCCTCCTTGTGGTATCCCATGATCGGAACCTGACGTGTGGGGTTAGGATCCGAGATCGGGGTACTACGGAGGCTGCCACCTCTGAATTCGGGTTACAGCGAATGGACGTTGAGAACCGAATTTGGGGCGTGACACTAGCGATGAAGGCGCATTTGGTTGAGGAAGCAGCCTCTTGAGTAAATTTCAGACCGAAAAGACAGAAGAGAGAAATGGGAAGAATAGTAAAAATCATCAAGTCGATAAGGGCAGAGATCAAAAAGACCGAAAATGCCCTACTACTGACTACAAGTCAGAGACAAAGACAACGGTTGTACAAGATAAGGGTAAGAGGCCCTATGTACCCCGACGCGTGTCAATAGCTGAAAGAGAAAGGGCCAATGGCCCGTACACGTTTGATATGGCTGATCTAGTCCCTATTATGGAACAATTGATCGAAGAAGGCTTAATGCGGCTACCTGAGCCAGTGCATCCTCATGAGGTTAGACAATTGAACAACCCCAAATATTGCAAATACCATCAGTGCGTTAGCCATAAGATAGAAGATTGCTTCTCCTTTAAGGGAAGGATACAGGGGTTGATTAATCAAGGGGTCATCAGTATGAAGGCACCCGAGATGACGAAAGAAAAAACTAGGGCAGTTTCAGCAGTCCCAATAGGAAATGATACTAATCGATCAACTCCATTCCCCGAACCAGAGGAATCGTGGACTCTAGTCAGTAATAAGAAAAGACTCAAGAACAGATGAAGACTCATTAATCGAAGGAAGAACAAAGGAAGAGGAAGCAAAGAAACAGTACAGAGGTAGAGACAACCCATGAAGAACATGGCACATTGTGCGATGGTGTCATTCATCGAACAAACACTGTCTGAAAGAACCTCGCAAGCCACTGAAGGAGAAGTTGATGCAGTTATATTACGATCAGGTAGGTAAATGCCTGACCGTACCCCTCCAAGATCAGACGACCTGATGCAAGAAGACGTTATCCCTGATAGGCCACAAGAGAGACCCCACATGCAGAAACAAAAAGGAAAAGTTGTCGAAGCTATGACTAGTCAACCAAGAGCAGTGCCAGTGGCATATGACATTGTATTGCATTTGCGCAAGGTCCCCGCCTGCCTGAGTATATACGACGCCTTGTGTCTCTCCAAGACATATCGGGAAATGCTGATCAACACTTTACTGGACAGTGAGGTTAGAGAGGTCATGATGATAGAAATAGAAGCAGAAATGAATAATGTAGATAAGTTTTCGGAAGGATATGCGCCGACACCACAGGCCATGTAAATTGATCACTCCGCATCGATTACCTTCTCAGACGAAGACCGTACGATCGAGCTAATAGATCACAACCGTCCCTTGATGGTTACAGGAACGGTCAGGGACACATAAGTCAAAAGGTGTATGTTAGACGATGGGTCTACCGTAAACATCATGCCATTAAAAATATTATAGAAGTTGGGTTACAGGCAATGGGCGTTGCGTCCGAGCCTCATGATGATCCAAGGGTTCAATCAAGACAGTTAACGTACACTCGGATCGATCATGGTGATGTTAGAAATTGAAGAACTAATGACGAAGGTAACATGTCAGGTGATCGATGCCGTGACACCATACAATCTCCTCTTAGGGAGGCCTTGGCTCCATCAGAATCGCATAATCCCTCCAACGTATCATCAATGCTTCAAATATAACAAGAACGGGATCTAATACAGGGTAGCAGCAGATCCTAAGCCGTACACAATAACTGAGTCATTTTTGGCTGATGCAAAATATTACAGTAAAACCAGCAACAGTAAAACCGGCAAGAAGCCCAATGTAATGAAGAAAGGGCAAGGGGCAAAACCTCGAGTCAAAAAGTTTGAGCAGAAAAGTAAATCATAGCCCGTCACTTAGGGGACATCCCAATATTATTTGGAGAACCAACCTCAGCCGATCACAAAAAGGTTTTATGTCGTACTACAACATTTACCTCAATCAGGGCAGTCTGTGTTAAAACTGATCTCAAATCAACATATGAGTGTGCTCAAATTCAGTTTCAACATGCCGTTACCCAAGATAGGAAGAATCAAACCGTTCCTGAGAGCTCCCAGCCAATTCATCGTGCCATTAAGAGATATCACTTAGAAAGATATCAAATTCCATTCAGGGCCAAGTCAGCCAGTATCATCATCATCATCAGAAGAGGGAATAGAATCTGCCTGACCTCGGCCAATAGAGGTGAAAAGATACAACAGAGAAGATTATGAGAAACATGGAATTCTCCAGTCAAGATTCAAGCACAAAGAAAATGTTGCTCGCCCCATTTAAAGAATACAAGCAAGTGTACATGAACGGAGAGGGTCTAGGAGCCAAGGCAAGTGTGAATATAGTATCTATCGGTCCGGTAGAGGAAATACAGCTGCAAGATCCTACCTATATTATTCAGCCAAGCATCGCACCTGTACAATTGGAAGACGGGGAGACAACCGACCATTGATGAGCTTGAAGAAGTGAATTTAGGCACTCTCGAAGAACCCATGAATACATATTTGAGCAGAAATGTACCTGAGGGCGAAAAGGAGTTGCTGAGGGAAAATAAAGACGTCTTCGCCTGGACATATTTAGAGATGTCGGGGCTCAGTCCAACAATTGCCATGCACAAGCTGAGCATCATGAAGGAGAAGAAGCCAGTGAAGCAACCTCAACGATGGTTTCACCCTGACATCGTGCCCAAGATCGAAGAAGAAATTAAGAAGCTGATCCAGGCTGGGTTCGTCCGAGAGGTGAAGTACCCCCGGTGGATCTCGAATATCATGCCAGTCAAGAAGAAGAGTGGATAAATTCGAGTCTGTGTTGACTTCCGAAATCTTAACGAAGCTGCCCTAAAGATGACTTCCTTCTTCCCATTCCAGAGATGTTGATCGATAACACGACAGGATATGCAATGATGTCCTTCATGGACGGATATTCAGGATACAAACAAATCCGCATGCCTCTAAAAGATGAAGAAGCTACAGCCTTTTGCACGACTCTCGGCATCTACTATTATCGTGTAATGCCTTTTGGGTTGAAGAACGCGGGGGCAACGTATCAGCGCGCAATGCACGCTATATTCTAGGACATGGTGCACAAACACATTGAATGTTATGTGGACGATTTAGTTATGAGATCGGACGATCATGAACAACATAAGAAACATTTGAGACAAGTATTTCAGTGATTACGTAAGAAGAGTCTTCGAATGAATCCATTAAAGTGCGCATTTGGGGTCGCGTTTGGCAAATTCTTGAGTTTCGTTGTCAAACATAGGGGTATAGAGATCGACCCTGCAAAGATCAAAGCTATCAGAGAAATGATCCCATCGAAGAATTTAAAGTAGTTGAAGAGTTTTTAAGGTCGCGTAGCATATCTGAGAAGGTTCATTTCAAACCTAGCTGGTCGTTGTCAGCCGTTTTCTCGCCTAAACAAGAAGGACGTCACGTTCGAATGGGATGACGCCTGTCAAAAGGCTTTCGATTCATTGAAAGAAATGCTCGGAAGGTCCCCAGTCCTTGCAGCTCCGATCAAATGGAAGACATTAATTCTATATATCACAGTGGGTGATAATTCACTAAGGGCACTCCTAGCACAGAAGAATGAAGAAGAGAAAGTGAACGCATTACTTAAGCAGCACGCTGGTAGGGGCCAAATTCAACTACTCAGCAATCGAGAAGATATGCCTTGCCCTCATTTTCGCTGTGAAAAAACTTAGGCACTACTGCCTCTCACACCAAATAACGTTGATATCTAAGGCGGATCCAATCAAATTTCTTATGAACCGGCCTATGCTGTCTGGGTGACTAGCTAAGTGGGCCCTTCTTCTCTCAGAATTCGACATCACATATATCCCAGCCCGAGCTATCAAAGGACAGGCAATCGTAAATTTTCTCACTGTGCATCTAGTTCCGAGTAGTGAAGAAATGGAATGCGATCTCCCCGATGACCAGGTAATGATGGTTGGAGAACCGCAGCTCTGGCAAATGTACTTTGACGAAGCCTCCAGATCAACAGGGGAAAGGGCAAGAGTTATATTCATCAGTCCGCAAGGAGATTTACTGCCTTACTCATTTACGATCATGCCGGCTTGCACCAACAACGAGGCAGAATATCAAGCCCTCATCATCGGACTACAGTTGGCCCTCGAAATGTGAATCAAAACTATACAAATCTACGGTGATTCTAAGCTGGTCATCAGGCAGCTGATGACAAATAAGAGGTTCGTAAACCCGAATTATCACCTTTCTGCCACCAAGCGCAATCATTGTTCAGTCAATTTTAGGATAGCAACATTTTACACATACCGAGGCAGGAGAACGTACAAGCCGATGTGCTTGCCAGTCTGGCCGCTGCTCTAGCTAATCCCGGAGGCAACCCACTCCAAGTAACATTGAGGAAAGAAGAATTCTACCAATAGTTGCACTGCGTAGTGGCAAATCAAGCGTGAACCCCATCTATTGCTTTGAAATCATAGAAGAAAATGATTGGAGAAGGCCATTTGTCAATTATTTGAAATACGGATTTCTACCCGAAAATCTCAAGTCGCGCACCCAAGTCAGAAGACGTGCTGGTTTATTTATAATATAGAACGACATTCTTTAGAAACAATCGTATGAAGGAGTGTTGTTACATTGCCTGGACCAAGATGAAGCACATGTAACGTTAGGCTCATGGGGGAGAATGTGGTGCTCATCAAAGGAAAAAGAACTTACATCACCTTGTTCGACATATGGGGTATTATTGGCCCGCGATGATAAGGGATGTAATAGAATATGTCAAGAAATGTCATCAATGCCAATCCATGCAGACATCATCCATTCGCCGCCAGAAGAGTTGCACCAATCAGTAATGTCCTGGCTTTTCGCAGCCTGGGGCATGGATGTAATCGGACCGATTAGCCCACCCTCTTCACAAGGGCACCAGTACATCTTAGCCACAACTGATTACTTTTCCAAGTGGGTCGAAGCAGTGGTGCTTAGGAATGTGAAGGCCAAACATGTCGAATGTTTCATCCATCATACTATATTATATCGACATAGTATTCCCGAGAAGATCACTACCGACAACGAAACACCCTTCAAGAATGCCACCGTCGACAAGTTGTGCATGAAATTCAAGATTAAGCACTGTTATTCGACACCTTATTATCCCCCTGCGAATGGGCTGGCCGAAGCCTTTAACAAGACTATCCTGAAAATTTTGAAAAAAACGATAGCAGAAATAAGAGAGATTGGGACAAGCATCTGCTCGAAGCATTATAGGCATATTAGACTACATACCGCACTGCCACCAAAGCCACACCTTACTCATTAGTATATGGTACGGAGGCAGTAGTCTCGATGAAAATACAGGTTGAATCACTATGGGTCGCACTCCGACACTCCCTGACATCTAAACAAAATGCCAAGACCACGATGACCAAGCTTGATGATTTAGATGAAAAGAGACTCGAAGCTCAGCAAAGGCTAGAAATGTATCAAAAGCATATTTCAGCCGCATACGATAAACGAGTTCGAGACAGATCATTTAAAAGGGGCGATCTGGTATTAATGATAAAACGTCCAGCACCGGCTCAGGGTCTAAAAAGTAAATTCGACCTAAAATGGGACCCAGTGTGCATTGTCAACGAAGTATACTCTAATGGGGCCTATCGTGTAGTAGATTGCAAGGGGCAAGGCATCAACTCTCTGATCAATGGCCAATTCCTAAAGAGATACTATACTTGATATTTTGTAATTGCTCTACTTTTCGAACGCAAACAAAAGGTCAGATTGTAATAAACAATACGAAGAAAAGAATGAAATAAAACAAACAAGTAGCATATGATTTTAATATCATAAGAGGACTAACTATTGCTATTTTATGTGGCAGGAGGCAATCAACATTTGCAACACTCGGAGGATGCCAAAGGAAGAAGAAAGATATGGACGTCAGAAAAATAACCGGATCCCCGATAAATTACACCAAAACCAGCAAGAAAGGGAAGTGATGCGGTTACATTCACAACACAATATAATCAACGCTGATGCACGTTTATACCATTACATATTAAAGACCCTGTGGAAACAGGGCATACCCCAGAAATATCACGAGATGATAAAGTCAAATAAATAAACAAAATAAAGTTATCCAGGGCATTCCCATCATCACATATATATCAAAATCTGAGATATCAATTCAAAGGGAGGAGAGAAGATTCATAGTCGTTCCAGACACAACGCTAGTAGACGGGCTGCTTCGCTCTGGGCTATTCGCAATATATTTTCCGCCTTTACCGACTCATGCTCCAGATTCGGCATCCCACGAAGCTCAGCTTCCAAATCGTTTAATTGCTTGCGCATGGTATCACAACTGCCTTTAAGCCGTCTAATGAGTAAACGACCTTGCGAGACCATGGATTCAAGACGAGCTGTCTCAAACTTTCGCACAGTCTTCTCTGCAAGAAGTCGTTGTATCTCAGACTGAACTATCCCCAATCGTTGCAAAGCATCACAATATTGAATTTCATCATTACTCAACGAGGCATGTGCTTCAGATGCTGATCGCTCTTATTCTTCTAAAGATGCCCGTAAAGAAAGACAAGCCTCCTTCTTGGCCTTAATGCTTGGGTCGCAGATAACCTGCTGGACAACCTTGACACGTGTAACCGAATTCTTGAAAGCCAAAACTTGCTGCGATATTGGCAGCACACTGACTCCAAACATGTTCGCACAAGATTCCAGCGCTTCGAGGCCAATTCCTAGTAGCGGCCACTCAGAAGGACTGTCCACTGCTTTCGCAAGATTGGAGAGTATACTCCTCATCATACCCTGTTGAAATATGTCAAGGTGCTCAAAACAAGGAATAATAGGCTCGGCCATGTCTTGATTAGTAGAGCCTGGATATAGTCATTACTGGTTAGAGTCGAGGAGACATATTCGTACAACTTGCATACTAACGACTAACAAAAATCTCATACCTGAAGCTGCAGGATGAACTGTTGCGGTCATAGGAGGGCCTGCTCCCAATCGTAAAGAAGTCATAGGTAATTCATTGGAATCTGAAGCCCCAATCACTGGAAGAACCAGATCTACAACTCCTTGGACACCAGTGACAGGCACCGCGACCTCAGGCGCAGGGGTGATGCAACCAACAGTAGGCACGGTATCTTTAACAATGGATGTCGTATTCTCAGTTGCGGAAGTGGAAGCCACAACAGAGGATGTTACATTTACAATGAGGGAGGCAACAACTTCAGTTTCAAGCAATGCCATGGGAGTGGTAGAAGTGACAACTCCAACATCCGCATCTGGAATTTCAAGGGCTGCCATAACAATTTCAGATAAGGCGGCAATGTCGGCGGGAGTAATCTCCATGTCCAAGACAATGTCAGGGAAAGCTGAAGCTGTCGAAAGTTCATCAAGAGGCTTAGAAGGGATAACCTTCTCAATTGTAGGAGCCTCGACCTCAGGAACGGGTTCACAAACACCTGAACATCCATCAAGAGAAAAGGAAGAAATCAATAAATAATGCACCAACAAATAAGTGCAATCTAAACACAAGGATCAGCAAATTATACCCGGCTGATTGCGGATTGCACACTCAACCCCATGAGTAGAAGAACTAACACCGGCAATGTTGCTTCCCCGGGAGGAGGTGTAACAACTGGTGTCGAAGCAGGGGCAGGTGTTTTAAGGGGAGACATGCTCATTCCAGCAGAAGCACTGACAATAATATCATCCTCGCCATGAGAAGGAGAGAATAATCGAGTAATCAGTCGAGTATGAGCTTCCTTAGAAAGCGATCTTGTGACGTTTACAACAGGCCGAGCATCATCATCACCATCACTATTTTGATAAGCATCTATGGAACGCACATCATCATCGTGAGGATCACCTCCAGCATCATAATCACCACCATAGTAGTCAACTTGCTCGTCACTCATATGTCCACTTGAATCCCTGTCCTGAACTTAACCCATTCCGCCATCGTCACCCTCATCTTCTACATCAACATTATATCCCACAAGCTGCTAAAGCTCCCTTCCTCCAAGGTAGGCTACTCGGCTACTTTGCCAGTTTCGCCTAAATGGCTAGACTGCCCAGACTGCCCAGAGAGTGACGCGAGATGTTGTCTATACATCTTTTTAATACAAGAGCGGGATTTTCTCGGATAAACGATGGAGACTCTAGGAGCAATTTAATTCGCCCTTGTGAGCCATCTTCAAGCATTTCAGGATTAATGTCATCATCCTCGCAAGGCCCTGCGACCTCCTTATCAACACTTTCTCTCAACCCCTCCCCTTGCGGCTCGTTTTCCTTATCTGATATCTAGTAATCGACTTTCTCATGAGTGACTGATGCATGAGGCACATCGGCTACTGACACCTTTGCCTGTTGACTCATGGCGGCATCTGAATTGCCCCCTCTTGTTGGCTCGCCTGGAGATGGGATTCGGGTAAGATAATTACCCGGCAACCATGTAATTTAGGATCCCCGAATAAGTACCAACCCTCCAGAACAATGTCCTCTTTAACGGTGTCAACAGGAACACTCAAGGATGTCTTATGGCAGCCAACTCTAGGCATAGGTAAAGCCTCCGGATCCTCTCTTAGATAACCAACACCGTCAGGCAGGGTATGCTTCAGTCGGGGAGGAGGAATAAATACTGGTCTGTAGACCGGACAATTAATGTGGATCAAGAAAGATTGATTGGCCCACCATCGCATCCAACTATACGACGCAGTAACTTTCCGATGAGCACCAGGGATGATAAATATCGAGCCTGTCCGTGTCAACAAGAGCTGGTTCCACATCCACTCCCAGTGAGCTGGCCCAGTGCCGTAAGCTCGATTTGCCTTTGTCACCTCCAAAAGCGTTGTGGGAACCCCCTAATCATAGCTGAATTGCCGGGCGAACCTACTTAGATAGTAAGGTTCCCGCCAGAACTCCATGCCTTCTCGCAGACATAATGAAGCGGTGCGGAGGGAAATGAAGAATTCCCATTTTGAAAATTAAGGGATGCATCATTGACTACCTTTCTATCCTCTTCTACAGGAGAGGTAAGAAAACGATAAAAGCAGACCTAATCCCAGTTACCGATTTTTGTATAAACCCACTCCGGCGTGCGAGCTGTCAACTTCGACTTTGAAAAGAAGTATAAGGGCAATCGATCAATACCACCCTACTCGAAGAGTTTTGAGTCATATGTCCACTGGAAGTATACGCCCAACCAACCGCAGAAATAACGCCAAGGACAGTAAGCCATATCCATCTCGTAGGCTGCTTTTACTCAGTTGCTGGCAATATGACCAAAAGCTTTATATAAATTATACAGAACAGCAGGCGCCAAGGAATAGCGGCGGCCGTTCGCCACGGCTCTAGCGATCGGGAGGACAGAAATTCAGATGGCATCAGCATTCTTTGAGTTAGGGAAAACCACTGCCGATAACCAATAGGCCAGGCAACCTGCCAGCTTGCAAGTAGAAGACAAGTCGCCCCGGATAGGAAGCCTTTGCGAGCATCCTTTTAGTGTATCATCTTCCTTCGTACTCAGATGATACCCCAAGAAATCAAGCCAACGAAAGACATGAATGATTAAATGATAGGCATAACCAATGTGAACCATCAAAATAAGAAGCTTGTGAGGATTACCCCATGTGACAACTAAAATAAAGTAGCCAGTCCCCATAATGAACCTTCTCTGGGTTCTTGAACTTTACCAGCTTGGCAAACAGTTCTAGACAAGCCGGAGTGTGGAAACCATCCCATGAATTATGATGAAAAGACGACAGCTCACAGTCAGTGGGAACATATTCTTCATATGGGGAGCCTCGAATGGGAATACCGGCAATAGTACGGAGATCCCACAGAGTGATGCTCATTTCACCATACGACAGATGAAAAGAATTGGTGATCGAATACCAATAGTTAAGAAAGCCCCAAGAACCACTAGATCCCTCGGAAAGAAGCTAGACATAGTATAGATCACATCATAAAGACCAATGCGCTCCAACACATCCTTATGGCGGCTCAATATCTCTTTAGCTCAGGGTTCATATCCAAACCGCTCGTTCAAGTATCCCCAAGTCCGAAAGTTTTGAGTTGTCCACATCTCTTTTCGGCTCTGATTTCTAAACTGTTGGTGCACCGTCTCAAAGTAATGAGTAGGAAAGGTTTGGTGAGGATCGCAAGTAAGAACAAGGAAGATGAGTTCCTTTGGCTTACCCACATTCTGGGTCTTCTCGTTATCTCACAACGAGTCAGTCAATAACTTCATTGGGTGTGAGGTCCACATATCTAGTGTGTAAAATTGAAAAGGACCATGGATATAAGATGGCTCGACGCTGGGAGGGGGACGATGTCGCTGGAGGGTACGATCATGCTTGATATATTGTTCTTTATAAGGGTTTTTTTATGAAAATACCATTACTTTCAAAAAATTTGCAACTCTCCAATGGATCTTCATACGGTCGTACTTGGAATCAGCAATCTCCTTTATTTTCTCCTTCCTGGTCATCACCTTTTCCTGCTTATGTTTCTTCTTTGGGTTCCGCTTAGAATCCTCCCCTGTGTCTGATAATTCATGGACAGAGACGGTGGCTTCAACCCTTGCACCAACAAACTAGATATACCATTCACCCCATTCTGACTCGGTTCCTCACTTTGGAGGCTCGGAAGCGGTCCGATCTACATATACACATACGAATACATCACGAGGAAGCCCCCGAATGCATTCTGCAAAGTCTTTCACCTTAGGTGCAACCGAGGGAAAGAACCTGGAACCCTTCTGTACTACAGGAGGGTTAGAAGGACCGGCTACAGTCCTCTTTCGTCCACGTTTAGCTAGACTACCCGAGGAAGGACGAGTTGCACTATCGCCAGAAGATCGTGTATTCACCATTTTTGCCTGTGAAGGTGATAAGGGGTGAAGCACAAACATGAAAATGTGACCTCGAATAAATGAGATACACATGATAAAATGGTGAGATTACATAGCATTGTAAATCGAGCAAGCCAAATAGTCGAATGAGAGCAAGAAAACATCTATAAACTTCAAATAAAGGAGCATACACATACAGATAGAGAAGAAGAGAAGAGGGTCTAATCATCATCGAATAAGCATAGAAATCATTCGAAAATACTTTTAACTTAAATCATCGAGTTAATTGTTCAAAATGTTTAAAGTTAATATTTGTCACAAGATGACACAAAACTAAGGGGGCCTTCTCCCCCATGATCAGAGAAGGATTTCAATCCTGCAGCAGCTGAAGAACCTGAGCTTTCAGCTTGTCCACTTTCGCCTGAACCTGGGCTTCCTTAGAAATCAGGTCCATCAAGTTAGAAAAGCGTTGTTGAACAGAGTCGAGATTCAGATATTCAAATTCAGTTCGATTTCTCGCGATAGATATATCAACAGCAAGCCTTTCGCGCTCCCTTAGAGCCTCCCTCACTGTCCTCCAGATTCTAGCACGATCATCTGAGAACTCCGCCTCCACATGTGGGAGAATCCAAGCTAGGAGCCTTTCGTTCTTTCGATTATCCCTCTTTATGAAGTGAAATTTGCTCAATGAATCAAAGAAAGAAGCTGCCATGGGAGGCTCCGCCCCCTCGAGTATAGCCAACTCCTCCTGGAAAGGAAAGTCACTGATTAAGCCCAAGGTATCTGCTCTATACTCGTTGAAGATAGAAGCCATGATGGAGATATTTCTAATAGCTTTCAGGATGGAGCGAGAGTCAACGTCTAGACAAGATAAAGCGTCGATACTTCATCAAACTGACTATCCAAGGATGACCAGGCATCAGGCCGATCGAGGGCAGCGAGAAATCGTTGAAGGCAATTGCGAGCAGCCAGCAGAGAGGCGCGAGTCCTAACCATTATCCTCTGCAAATAATGCTAGAAGTTCGATCTGAAAACCATAGCAATTAAATGAAAAAAGCAAGTACATAGAAAGTAGAAAAATCACCGGCGACGGAAACGACATAAGGAATGCATTAACAATTTACATATTATATCGTTAAAATTTTGCATTAAATAAGAAAAATACATATATGATAGATAAACTTTGGCCACACCTGAGTCGATAATAGATGGGCCACAGCCTAGAACGACATTTGTGAATAAACACGACCTGTGTGTGGACGAAGTCGAAACAGGTAGGCAATGGCATGCTTAGAATAACAATTCGAAAGCGAACCAACATTGGTGCAAAGTTCACTCTCGCAAACACATGTAGGCATGCGCAAGCACATATAGGTATGCGCAAGCATATGCAGGCATGCGCAAGAAAATGAAGGCATGCTCAAGTACAAGCAGGTATGCGTAGGACCCTACGATCCTCCGATGAACAGAACTCAAGCTCAACCATGCGTACGCATACCACGAAAGTATGTGCATGCATCGCAGGCATGCGCACGCACACGCAGGCATGCACATTAGGAATGGAGTATGCGCGGGAGGATTGACGGACGAAACTAAGTCTGGAGATGCACGGGCATACCTTGGAAGTATGCGCTGGAGCCTCAGGTATGCGCAAGCGATTTTTGTACAGGCTCAATCAAGTCTCTGGAAACAGGAAATAATGAAATGCAAGTCAACTCTGGTATTTATAGTGGGCCAAGCCCGATGCGCATACACAGAATAAGGCCTGATTAGCATAGTGTACTGGGGGGGCATCTGTTGGGCCCACAAATGTTCTAAACATTGGAAAATACACAAAACAACAAAAAATGACATAAAAATGATGAATTAAATCAGAAGAAAATGAGGAAAATTACATTTTTTTGCTGCTTCCGCATACCTGGGCTTCTTGCGCATACCTCCCAGGCATGCGTAAGGGTCATAGGCATGCGCATGACCCCCAAAGGCATGCGCATCCATCTGTCGGACACGAACATGATGAAGGGTTTTTCCCCTATTCTTAACTCCTTGCGCATACATGCGAATGCCTTGCGCATACATCAACATTGCTTGTGCATGCTCAGCATCTACTTGCGCATGCCCAGCATCTACTTGCGCATACCAGGGATGTATGCGCATGCTATGTTTTAGCATGCATGACAGCTGGATAGGTGATTTCACCTATAAATACCCCGATACACTCATATGACGGAGGAGGGAATTCTAACTTGGAATTGTGTCAGAGCATCCCGAGCATTCACAAGCACCCTTGTCGGAACCCTCGCCAAAATTCAAAATCCATCACCGGAGTCCTCGCCGGAGCTATGTCATTCCGACGTACTAGGTGAAGACTCTCGCGCATGTTAGATTGGACTAATTTTCATCATCTAAGTCTAAAAATGTCCTTGTGCATGCCTCGGACAGCCTTGCGCATACCCTGAACACCCTTGTGTATATCTTGAGCTCTCAGAAGATGTATTCTTAAGAACAAATGTCTTGCGTATGCCTCTGATAGCCTTGTACATACCTCGGATGCCTTGCACATGCCTCGAATAGCCTTGCACATACCTCGGATGACCTTGTGCATGCCTAGGCTGCTTACGCATACTCGGGAAATATGCATATCCTGGAAGAAGCACAGGGCAAGAACAATTTAAGCCTATTTTGGGCGGATGCAACAGAACGGTCAAATAATCATTCCGGGATCTCTAAACGATTAGAATGTACACCTTCGAAGTTCAATCCGATTTAATGTAATGAGTGGAATAACTTCTCGAAAAGAAGCCGCCAACACCCAAAACTATACAAATGTATCATTATTCATATATACTTTAAGATATGACCTAATTATGGTCGAAAGCTAGACAAACGGGATTATGGTTATCACAATAAACCGTATCAAAGAGTTTCAATTCTCTACAAAAGCAATTGTTATAAACTTCTACAACACAACAGTTGATGCCCTACCCATTCAAATGGCATCCATCAGTTTGGTTATTCAGGTACACACAATTGTAGATTGGACTTCTCGAGGTCACCTGTCTAAACATGACAGGCGCGGGCCTAGAATCATCCATCTCAGTTAGAAACCCTAATAGTCTCGGCCCAAATCTCCTGGTTAAAACATGGGACATAGACATCTGACTATTACAAAGATGGCTCAGTCCATAACAAAATAAATATAGGTCTCTATGACCATAAAATCTAAGACCATAGTCCCTGCTGACTAATCTTTTGCCTTTTAATCAAGGGTCATCGATCATTCGATGTAATTAAGGACTTGTGCTAGATTACGGCCTGGAATGTACAAGATCTCGAAATCTCTCGAATAAATTTCGCCTTATGATATCTTCTCTTGTATACTCTTGTGAATGCTTGTGATTGTCAATGAATGTTTTCCATTACTTAGAACCTAGAGCAATAATACACAGAAAACTACCTTGTAGCATTTTCAGTTTTAACAAAAGGTAATCCTTAAAATTCAGGAAATGAGCATTCACTTTGCACACTAGACCACATTTGTTCTAGATATTCTATTTGTCAATCAATTGGTGGGAATTCTATGTGACACATTTACAGTATTTAGAGGGGTTTAAGATTCCAATATCTATTATTATCTCTGATATTTATACTTGTATGCTTTAGAGTTTATAGAAGAATGTTTCCACGAGGGAGTTGAGTTTTAGAGAATGGATTTGTTTTACGTATGCTTTGCTTGGGACTAGCAAAATGCTAGTTGGGGGGGGAATGTTGAGCTCTTAAATGTGCATATTTTAACCCCATTTTATCACTAACTATGCATGAATTACATGTTTAAAGACTTACCTAATGCATGGTTGTGTGATTGTAGGAATGAGAGAGAGACTTCGTCATTTGGATGCTTATAAGCCCTTCTAACATGCCTTGAATATCAAAGGAATAAAGGACAAAAGGTGGAGGGAAGATGCAATGGAGATGGAAGAAGAAAAGTTTAAAAAATCACAAATTTACATTCCCGCCAGCCGGCCAAACCCTCAAGAAACCCACTTTTCACTGAACAGATTTTGTGAAGACCGACCTACTGACCGACCGGCCGGATGGACTAGCCGGCCGGCTGGTAGGTCAGCCAGCACATTCCACCCTCCATAGATTTTAGCTATTTGTGGCTCAAGCTCCTGTCGGCTGGCCAATATCTAGAAACTTCTGAAGTCCGAATTTCTCTCCATAAAATGCAAAACTTGCAGGATTTCTCAAAGGTTCTTCGTTGCTAAGGCCCAAAACCAATGAAATGACTCCTCTACCTCGTTCCTAGGGCATCCAAGAAGAGATCTACTACAGTGGGAGGCAGAGAAGGACGAATTCGGAGTTCTATAAGTCCCTTTTGCTAGTTTGCTTTCTAGCTCTTCATGTTTTTAGTTGATTTCATGTTTTCCTTTAGCATGGTCGGTTAAATCTCTTAGCTAGGGCTAAGAGGTGAAGCTTGTAGTGAATTCTAGATGGTTTAATTCGTTTTATGGTTTCATGGATTGATTTTTAATGTTGAACAATGGTTTTGCTTAAGTTTGAATAAAGTTATAAATAGTTTTTCTTAATCTTATGATGACTCATGGATGTTTGGGAGAAGTTATCTTAGTTTCTTAATTGTTATGCAAAGCTCTAGACCTGTACGCTCCGAGGAATCTAATTCAAGAAGCTCTAGACTTGGATCTTCATGTGGGAACTGCAAACCAAAGTTCTATATTTTCAGAAATTCTGAAATATGTGTTATTTGTTTATGTGATTTGAATCAAGTTCAAACCATGATATTAGTTAAGCCTAGTGACAGGGTTTGATGATTATTATAGTTGTGATCTTAATCTATTGGAACTAGGATTGGCCTATGCAATTGAGTTTGCCTAAGTCCTAACTTGAATTGAGGGAATCATGTTGATGAACAACACATGTGACAGATTGTTTTATTGATTTAACTGCTCTATAATCCGACTAGATAGGATTTGATTTCGATTCTAGTTGTGTAATTGAGAAACCATAGCGAATTATGCATCAAAGATAGCTACAAGTGGATCCTTGGCACCCTAGTTCTTCTTTTAGATTGTTACATTCACTTCTAGTTAAAGATTACCCATCTACATTCAATTTTTAAATATTTTTAGTTTAATTTCAATTAGAGACTATTGAAAGTAGATCTGTGAATTTCTGAGTTAGTCCTTGTAGATCGACCTCGATCTTACCGAGATTATTACTACATCGTAACCCTACACTTGGGGAAGAGAAAAATGCCTAAATGTGATCATTATGGGTTTATTACGTAGAGCGTTGGAATAGCTTTCCAACTAATATAAGATCGCCTCAATGAGAGTTATGATGAAGAAGTTACAGCCGTTTTCATGAAGATGGCTCGTGCTGCAACGCACAGAAGATGATGCGGTGCACCGGACCGATCTAGTCTTCTCGCATATAAATATCCCACCCCATCAGAGATAAGTAAAAAATGATCTGAAGGACTTCGTCAAAATCCCAACTGTGATTGTCGGAATCCTAATTCCGACTATCGGAATCCCAACTCTGTCATCGAAATCCTCTTTTAGCGCGTCCCCGTGCAACTAGTGTGGCCTTCGCGCAACCCTAGCGTGTCCAACACGGCCCGCGCGCAACCAATGCATCTCCTGCGAAAACCCTAGCGCATCCAGTGTGGCCCCTGCACAACCAGCACATCACCTCGCGTGACTAGCTTACACTTGCATTGCACTTGCATGCTACACTGAACACAACTTAGTCACATGCCTGCTACACTGCACATTACTTCTTATTTACATAAAAACGTTTGAGTAAATGTCATATTTAAATTTATATTTCCATTTACTTTGTCTTTTAAATTATAGGGTTTTTGCCGAATCCAAACCGTTCACAAATTTTAATATATCAAAATTAGTCTAAAACACCAAAGACCAGTAAAATATTCTTTGTAGATTATGGTCGATCTATGAGTGGATTGGTAATCCATGGATTTACTTAGATTTTACAGACATAGTGACATGATCATATGATTATTTTAGTGAATATCCATATAAAATGGATTTATGATTTTGACAACATTGCTTGCACCATACACACATACGATCTTCTCTTAATACCACGCATATTATTCTTGCTCTAGCACCTATAAACTCGCACATTACTTTGTTGCATCGTTAACTCTAAGGCCTATAACAGTATCCCTACATTGTTAACCTTTCAGCCTGATTGGCGTAATACTTGTACAATTATGATTACATAGTCTTGTAATTTTCGAAAATCTTGTAGAATGACAAAAGCTTTGTTTGCTGGGGACTTTAAAATATAATAACAGTGAAATAAGCCATATAAATGATCACCGAATGCTAAAGACATTATCATCCGAGATTGGTCAGTGTCCTACCCATTTGAAATGGTATCTGCGAACATGACATGAGACGCCTAGAGTCACAGCCAGTCTTCCTAAGGTCACATGTCCCTGCGACTGGGCTTCATAGTCGAAATGACATGGGACATAGGCATTCTAACCTTTTTCAAAGATGGTGCTGTCAAACCGCTTCTCCAAAATGGTCCCCGAGACCACTAATCTGTGTGACCTTTCTAAAAGACACATTTTTCCACAAACCAAGTCTTTGCCCATTGATCTAGCTTTTCTCAAATATTCTATCTGTCATACAATTGTTATTCATCATGGAACATTGTCTCTTTGTTTTGTGGTTTTCTCACACAAAGGTTTCCATGTTAAATCTGTTAGTGCACAAATTAGTGCAGCGTTTTGTTAATTACGTGATTGTGTAAGTTAGTCGAATCTGGTGAGCCCTGACAAAGATTGAAGACTCAAGACTTGAAGACCAAAGCAACTATCTGCACTCAAGTTCAAGCCAAATCAAGCTCGGAAGGTAAGTTGTATATAGACAGCCTATAGGATCCCAAAACACCCAAGTCTATGGCATTCAAATCACACTTTATGTTTGCCAGTTGATCCACGGACTTAAGGTCAAGATGATCAGTCTTAGACCTCCATTTTGTAGGTGCCAATCAGTTGAAAAAATAGGAAAACCATCTATGTGTGCACCTTAAAAGATGATGGAAGTTCACCTCATTTCAGGCCATGAAATTAAGCCTAGTGACCGGTCGGTTGAAGCAGATATTCAGACAGTAAGCATTTTTAAGATAATCTCATCTGTCTACCTAGAAGACCGGTCTGAGGACCGGTTGTTGGTCTCCTAGGACCGGTCGCACGACCGGTCGTATATGGACGAAAATTGTCCAGTAACATTTGGAAAAAATGAGTTAAAAGCAAACCGGTCTGAGAACCGGTCACTGACCTCCCAAGACTGGTCGCACGACCGGTCGCAAATGGACCAAAAATGTCCAGAGACCTCAGGGGCTGCATTTCATGGAGGAATACCGGTCTCAGGACCGGTCGTCAGACCGGTCGGAGGCTCAACTAAGACCGGTCCTTAAGGGTCTTAGACAGGTCATACGTTACCGTTTTCTATCTGTTAGAGCCCGATTCTTGGAGCTTATAAAGGCATATTTCAAGGGTTTTTAGGGCATCACTTGCACACCCATTTAGAGCATTAAGAGAGCCAAATTAAGACCTTCACCTAATCTCTTTTACTAATCATAGTCTTGAGTTCATCCTTAAAACCTAGCCATTAATGGCACTACATTGAGTATTCAAAGCTCGGTTTGAACAATTAACTCAAGCATGGCATTCATGGCTGTCCCTATCATTGAATCTTCATCTTGAAGTCATTTATAGCCATTGAATGATTAGATTGACTGTTCCTTCATTAACCATTGCATTGTAATAAGCAAACGGAACATCAATACCTTCTCCCACCTACCCGGCACTAGTCTAGGATCATTATATGCATTGGTAGCTGATCGTGGGAGCTTGGAGAGGAGCTAAAGCATTCGTGGAAGCCGAAGCTACTCAACGGCGCTGTATCGAGGCTCATCTCTTGTAAGTGTTTAAGCTTATAGAGTCCATTGTTTGATTCCCACTTCTTGTTGAGATTGGGGTCTAGAGATTGTGATCTAATCTCGGAGTTGTCCTTGAGTAGGACGTGTAAGTCCTTGCGTAGGACTCTAACACAGGAGAATACATGCATGTCCTTGTGTAGGAGTTGAGGAGTCCTTGTGTAGGCATTAACCTTGTGTAGGTTGTAAAGGTTGAGAGGTGAACCTCATTTAAAACCTCCGATAGTGAATACCGGTGTACTCCAAGGAGTTGGGTACTTGAACCGGGAGTGGAGTAGACTTATCGTCGAACCACTATACATCGTGTGCAATGTGGTGAATGCATTTTGTCTATTATTGTCCTTTGTTGATCAATCTTATAAGTGCTTAACTGTATGCCTTTCTTATGTTTGACAAAATGCTCATATGCCATCTTTGAATGATTAATACAAGCATACATATGAATTGTTTGACTAAATGCTTTTCTTAAAATAATTGTCAATCGAGTTAGATCTTGGGTGATCAATTGTTATCACTTACATGTACTTAATTGTTAAATTATAGTATAAATACAATTGAGTTTTTGAATTTGCGAGAAAAATTAAAAAGTCTTATTCGCCCCCCTCTTGGACATAAGCATAACTTCAAGCTTATCTCACTAGCGGTAAAACCGTAATTTCAGTTGGTATCAAAGCCAGTTCCTCTTTAAGGGCTTAACCACCTAGAAGGTTGATCCTAGAGTTAGCTTGAAAATATGTCTATGGAAGACTCCACTTCTATCACCAAGCTACCATTCTTCAATGGTTCCAACTATTCATATTGGACAGCTCGAATGCGCATCTTTTTAGAATCTATCGATTCGGATGTATGGGACATGGTAGAATTTGGTTATAAAGTCCCAATGGATACCATAAGAAAAGAAGGTGAACCGGATGTCCTTAGACCAAGAGAGAAGGCCATGTGGACTGATTTTGATAAAGCTCAACGTATTTTTAATGCTAAAGGCATGAATGCCATTTTTTGTTCAATCTTTATAAATGAATTTGCTCGCATCCAAAACTGTCAAACTAGTAAGGAAGCATGGAACTTTCTAGAAGTAACTCATGAAGGAACAAGCATAGTCAAAAAATCTAAACTCCAACTCCTTACAATACAGTTTGAGAATATCAAAATGGAGGAGAATGAAACCTTCATGCAATTTTTCACACGTCTAAATAGCATCACCAATGACATGTGTGGACTAGGAGAGAAGGTTCTAGATAGCAAAATTTGTAGAAAAATGTTAAGATCTTTACCGGAACGCTTCTCATCTAAAGTCATTGCTCTAGAAGAGTGTAGGAACCTAGACACTATGAAAGTTGAAGAACTACTAGGATCCCTTCAAACTCATGAGCTTTATTTCAAACCTCCCACAAAATCCAAATATTCAGTCTTGAAAACCTCTCACAAAGCACACACTTCTAAAGAAAATGATGATGAAGAAATAGAAATAGAAGAAATGGCTCTTATGACTAAGAAATTTCATAAATTCTTCAAAAACAAGAGCCACCACAAGGAAGGAAGGCATTTTGATCATAAGAACCATACAGGCAAATCCTTTAGAAGATCAAAGGAGCCAAAATGCTATAATTATGGGAAGTATGGTTATATTGCTCCCAATTGCTCAGAAAATGATGAAAAGAAACATAAAGGGAGAAAGGTCATGGTTGCCACTTGGGATGACACTAGATCGGAATCCGATTCCTATGATTCCCATAATGATGGTGGACAAAGATCGGTGAAAGCTCTTATGATCTCCACCACCACAATTTTCCCTGAAAATGAGAAAGAGGGAGATAATGTTAACCATACCTCCTCAAGTGATGATGAGAGTGAGGATTATGAACTTCAAGAAGTGTATAACCAACTGTATATCGAAAATATGAACACCATAAAGAAGTTGGGACAAATGAAGGCTGAAAATGATAAACTGACCAAAAATCTTGATAGTCTGAAAATTGAGAATCAAAAGTTGGGTCAAGATCTAGAAGAGCTGAAAAAGAAGAACAAAGCTCTTGAACTTGAAAAAGAAAAATTCATGAATGGTGAGACCTTTGATAAATATGTGTGCCTTGAAAAAGAACTCAAAGAGGCAAAGGCTGAAATTGATCGTCTTAAATGTCAAGTTGTTGACTCTAGAAGACGTTTCGCCCAAGGAGAAGAAAATCTTGAAAAACTCTTAAGCGTAGGGAGATCACCTATAGAAAGAAGAGGAATTGGTTTTAACAGTCATATCTCTAAGACTGCTTCTGTCCCTCCTATGGTGAGAAAGAACTGTGGTGCATCGGGAAGTAAAACAATGCTTCCCCTGTTTGTCATGCTTATGGTGATGTGGGTCACCTAAAATTTGAATGTTTGGCCTTTAGACGCCCACAACTCTCTCCCTCCCAACACAAGATAGGTAATTAAAAAAGAGAGAGAATCGCACCACACTTGGAGTCCCTCTAAGAATCAAAAGAATATGGGGAGAAATTTTCCGACTCCACCAAGGAACGATGCTCGAATGAAAGCCTTGCTCAAACAAGTAGCCCTAATCAATGATAAGAGAAATAAAATGATTGATGCAATGAGGATGGGCTATGAGCAATCATATAAAAAGAACAGCTCTCCTGGAAGAGAGGAGAACTCTTAATAGATCCTCACATGACCCCAACACAATGAAAGTTGTTGCCAAATGGGTCTTGAAGGAGAAGTGATCTTATAGTCTTATGCCAACCCCATGGATTTGATCAATCTGAAATATTATAAAAATACATTGGCGGCTGTGCATTGGGGATTGGCTAACAAATTATTTGTTTTGCAGGTTGTTAGCCTTTAGATAAATGTGGTTTGACATTTTATAGTAAATTCTGAGGTTCTTAGCCTCATCATTTATGAGCATAATAGGAAAATCTGGATATAAGATCCATTATCTCAGTTTATCTTAAAATTCGTTCATTTTTTGCATCAAAATTTCATAAAATCATATGGTCAAACCAATTCTTTTGATGTGCACTGATGCTGGACCGTTGGCCATCCTAAATTGCATAATTAAGTCATAAACGAACCATGTTTAAAGAAATAAAAGTAAAACCTATTGTGCAGAATTTCAAAAGTGCACGGATTATGCAAATTAGGGCCTACGACCGATCGGGCGACTGGTCTTAGGACCGGTCGTGGACTGTCCAGTGGGCGTGGGTTGGGGGTTTTAAAAGGAAATGGGCTATCTCAAAACCACTCTATTCTCATTTTTCTTTCCTCTTCTTTTGTCTTAGAGTTCTCTCCATCACTCCTAAAGGTTCCCTAGGTCTCAAATCAAAGATTAAAGCTCTCAAAAGTGGTACATTGTCTTCCAAATCGAAGTCTTCATCATCTTCTTCATTGGTAAGGGTTTTAGATTTGTTCTTCCTTATTGTATCCTTCTCTTTTGAATCCTAGGGCATACTTGTGTGGATTGTACAACTCTATTATGTCTTCTCGTGGGAGGAAAGATGCATCCCCTCCTCGGCGTGAACGCCGTTCGAAAATCCAACACAATGAAGGGCCCCCACAACCCACATCTAAGAAATCGAATTCCAAAGGAAAATGTGTTGCTTCATCATTCAAATCTCCTTTAAAACCCTGTCTTATTGGGTCAGATACATCACATCTTGCCAATTGGCACAATTTCAAAAATCGTGATGTCCTTTGTGAAAAATCCGCAAAAATTGAGGACTTGGCACCTTATCAGGTGGTCCAGCTTTTAGAGGCAATAGGTTGGGAGCCTGTGCTCCATATGGGCGGTCCTATGCAGAAAGAAGTAGTCAGAAAATTCTATTTCTGTTGTTGCATCATTCCCGATGACTCATCTTCTTTCGAAGTCCATTTTGCTGATGGGATTTGGACATTCGGTCTTGCTGCCATAGCTGAGGCTATTAGCGTTTCTATTGTTGATGAGGATGAGCTCTCAGATGATGAGGAAACTGAACAAGCCTCTCGTGACACCATGACCAGAGCATTATGCAATGGAGCATGCCCTAAATGGGTTAACAGGCAATGCTCTTCGTGCCTCATTCATGTGTTGGGATTATCATCTTATACATAACATATTCTTCAAGAACGTATTCCCGAGGAAGAGCAACAAGGCTGATCTTCTCGAAGACATGGTCACTGTTCTTTATAATGTCAGTCAGGGCCGTCGAATGTGTCTTCTATCGCGTATTACGAAAATCATTCGGTCCGCTATCTTGGTGTCCGATGGTCTGTCGGCGGGTCTTCCATTTGGTTATCTCATCTGTAGGTTGGCTAAAACGATAGGACTCGTTGATCCCTCAGATGCGTACGTGAAACCTCCCATTCTAAATCGCTCTATTATAACTAAAATGCACAAGACACAAGATGAACTCCAGTGTTGTCTTCAGCAGGCTTAGCCGCAGCATGAGGCCCCTCCAGGTTCCTCTGAGCCATCATAGCCTGGAGTAACAACGCCATCATCCGATCCCTCCATTGATCCTCGTTTTTCTCCTGGACGCTTCAGTACGCCCCCACGGGCGTTCTCTCGTCGTAGCTCACCTGCAATGGACTCTTTAGCTTATACTGTTGAGCTACGCCAGCTTCAGGACCATCTTACACAGAGACTTGATTAGATCGAGCAAAGAATGGATCAGATCGAGTCTCAGTTGTTTCAAGGACAGGCCACTCTCCTCGTGCAGCAGGATGCTATTATGGCTCTCCTTGCTGAGATTGACAGGCGTCTGGAGGCTTGAAAATGAGCTACTCGTGGCGATGCACCGCCACCAGATCTAGGCGACGAGACTGATTTTTAGTATCATTATATGTTGTATCATGTGTCTTGGTCAGGAGTATCTTTTTGGGTGACCAAGACACTTGTCGCTCGTCATGTTTTGTATTTATACATTTTGGATGACTATTAGACCTTAGATGATTGAGCTTTACAGTTATATCTATTTATGACATCACTTGTTTGGTTTTTCTTCTTTTTGAGCTATATTGATACATCTTTTGAAGATAGTGGTATTCTCTGTGCTTGGAATTGCTATATTAATGAGTCTATTGGTTTCACTTGATAGATTGATAGGGGGAGGTTGGATGGTTTGGGCATTAAGCCATTTTGACTCATTGCTCTGTTTAATATAGCTTATTGTGTTTCATTGATCTTGATATACATGCTAGTTGGGGTGGTTGGTTGATTGGGCGAAAGGCCCTTTGTGCGTAATGATTAATTGTATATCAGGTTTCTATGTGTTGCCTCTATTCTCCCATATTTTTCATGATCTATCTCTCCCAATTCATGGTTTAGCTTCGCTGCTCTTATAGGCAAATTTTTTTTAAGCTAACCTTTTGTCAATGACTGACAAAAGGGGGAGAACTATATCCCACCAAGAAGCCGATTTATATAGTTTTGCAGGCTTTCTTAGGTGCAGATGTTGAGGGGGAGAAATTGAAGACATTTCAAGTCTGTACATGTCACTTTGTAAAGTTTAAATTATAAACTTTTGTTCTGACATGTAATTGAGTGTGATAGAAATTCTTGGTTTTGGGATATTCATGATATGGAGATCATGAACGGGCTTAGGTTGTGTTTTGTCATGTAATTGACAAAGGGGGAGATTGTTAGTGTACAAATTAGTGCAGCGTTTTGTCAATTCCATGATTGTGAAAGTCAGTCGAGTCTAGTGAGCCTCGACGAAGATTGAAGACTCAAGACTTGAAGACCAAAGCAGCTTTCCGCACTCAACTTCAAACCAAATCAAACTTAGAAGGTAAGTTGCATATAGACAGCCTATAGGATCCCAAAACACCTAAATCTATGGCATTCAAATCATACTTTATGTTTGCCAATTGATCCATGGACTTAAGGTCAAGATGATCAGTCTTGGACCTCCATTTTGTAGGTGCCAATCAGTTGAAAAAATAGAAAAACCATCTATGTGTGCACCTTAAAATACGATGGAGTTCACCTCATTTCAGGCCATGAAATTAAGCCTGACGACAGGTCGGGCGACCGGTTGGCTGAAGCAAATATTTAGACAGCAAGCATTTTTAAGATAATCTCATCTAGTCTACCTGAAGACCGGTTTAAGGACCGGTTGTTGGTCTCCTAAGACCGGTCGCACGACTGGTCGTATATGGACGAAAATTGTCCAGTAACATTTGGGAAAAATGAGTTAAAGGCAGACCGGTCTGAGGACTGGTCGCTGACCTCCCAAGACCGGTCGCATGACCGGTCGCAAATGGACAAAAAATGTCCAGAGACCTCAGGGGCTGGATTTCATGGAGGAAGACGACCGGTTGGAGGCTCCACTAAGACCAGTCCTTACGGGTCTTAGACAGGTCGTACGTTACTGTTTTCTATCCGTTAGAGCTCGATTCTTGGAGCTAATAAAGGCATATTTCAAGGGTTTTTAGGGCATCACTTGCACACCCATTTAGAGCATTAAGAGAGCCAAATTAAGAACTTCACCTAATCTCTTTTACTAATCATAGTCTTGAGTTTATCCTTCAAACCTAGCCATTAATGGCACTACATTGAGTATTCAAAGCTTGGTTTAAACAATGAACTCAAGCATGGCATTCATGGCTATCCCTATCATTGAATCTTCATCTTGAAGTCATTTATAGCCATTGAATGATCAGATTGATTGTTCCTTCATTAACCATTGCATTGTAATAGGCAAATGGAATATCAATACCTTCTCCCACCTACCCAGCACTAGTCTAGGATCATCATATGCATTGGTAGTTGATCGAGGGAGCATGGAGAGGAGCTAAAGCATTCGTGGAAGCTGAAGCTACTCAACGACGTTGAATCGGGGCTCATCTCTTGTAAGTGTTTAAGCTTATAGAGTCCATTGTTTGATTCCTCCTTCTTGTTGAGATTGGGTCTAGAGATTGTGACCCAATTTCGGAGTTGTCCTTGAGTAGGACGTGTAAATCCTTGCGTAGGACTCCGACACGGGAGAATACATGCGTGTCCTTATGTAGGAGTTGAGGAGTCCTTGTGTAGGCATTAACCTTGTGTAGGTTGTAAAGGTTGAGAGGTGAACCTCATTTAAAACCTCCGATAGTGAATGCCGGTGTACTCAAAGGAGTTGGGTACTTGAACCGGGAGTGGAGTAGACTTATCGTCGAACTACTATACATCGTGTGCAATGTGGTGAATGCATTTTGTCTATTATTGTCCCTTGTTGATCAATCTTATAAATGCTTAATTGTATGCCCATCTTATGTTTGACAAAATGCTCATATGCCATCTTTGAATGATTAATACAAGCATACATATGAACTGTTTGACTAAATGCTTCTCTTAGAATAGTTGTCAATCGAGTTAGATCTTGGGTGATCAATTGCTATCACTTACATGTACTTAATTGTTAAATTATAGTATAAATGTAATTGAGTTTTTGAATTTGCAAGAAAAATTAAAAAGTCATATTCAACCCCCTCTAGAACATAAGCATAACTTCAAGCTTATCTCACTAGTACTAAAACCACAATTTTAAAATCTGTGTTATTTGTGGTGTGCATTATTTGTGTTTATGCTTCTTTTTTGGTTTTGCTTGATTTATCATTGATCATGTATACGTACATATTGCTTTTGCCTTTTAATCAAGGGTTATCAATCATCTGATGTTTTATGCCAGATCACCGCTTGCAATGTACAAAATCTGAAATATCTGGAATAAAATTCCTTCTTTGTGTCATGTTTGCTGTATACTTGTGTCTGTTGTTTGTGAATGCTTACAAATTCTCTGAAATTCCCTCAAAGCAAGCAAATACTAACGAATTTTGAATTTTGCATTCCTCGTCAAAATTTATTTCTAACAGAAATTAATAAAAAACCTAATTTTTAAAGCCTTTACTATTTAAATATTAAATAAGGAAACATGTTTCCACCTTTCGTTGCGCAGGAACCAAACATAGCTAAAAATAACAAGTTAACTAATTATTGGTGTAACCAAACAGCCTGCAAGGCATATGTCAGTTGACGGAGGTAAGTAGGATGCCCCTCCATGGAATTTTACACCTTGTGAAAAACTTGCATAAACTGGTTCACAGACATGCACTTGTTAAATCATAACATGGATTAGTATAACCAAAATTAATGTTTTCAAGTGGTGGTCCCACGTTAGATGGGTTATAACACAAAATATTACCCCGAAATAAACAAATGACTGGCTTAGAAAACTAAAGTGATTAAGATAAGCTCCTTATGCCTCAAGTAGCTTATCTTGATTTCTACTCAGTAAACGGAAGTGATTAACTTTGAATTAAAAAAAAAAGTTACATATAAGAGATCATAAACCAAACTTAATTATGTCACAGAAGTTACTTATCTACTACTGTAGGTAGGAAAAACTAACTTATTTGGTGGTATTCAAACGGCCCTTATTGGTTGACATTCAACGAACAGTTAATGTAATTTAATTTAATTTTTTTTTAAAAAGCAGTTCAGTTTCAAGAAGAAAAAAAAGCCTATTAATAAGAGATAAGAATATCTAATTAATCTGATTTTTTTTTACTTTTAAGTCCTACTCCAATATTTGAACTATTCAATTTGAGCCGCACATGTAGCATGTGCCGGGCCAAGTTAGGCCCAGGTACAAGCCCAACTCGACGCTGCTTTGGAGATAGGCAGCTGTCGAACCTTGTCTAGCACATTTGTAGGATATAACACATGGGCATATAAAGTCTGGCATGCCGGTCGGATGAAGTAAAGAAGACTTGAGCTTAAGCCCCAATTCCAAAAAAAAAAAAAAAAAAATGATGGAACTATGCATGTCATGAGGCCAAAGCCCGAACCAAAAGCTGGTACCCGGCCCATTGCCACCCTTAAAAGCATATTTGACTGTCCAAGTTCAGAAAATTATTCTCCGTTGATAGATATGTCGACCATGTCACACTAGATTTATCTTATTCCTGATTTGTTTTCCAAACCATCTTCAGTGGACCCCACTATTTGGAAGGATTAAAAACTAAAAATTATTCGACGTGACCATTTCGTACTATATTGACTCTCTAATTTTCCTTAATTGTAAAATATATTCGTAAAGAGATTTTTCCTATCGAATAAACGGTTTCGATCTCATATTTGTATGCCTGTTGTGCAGAAATGACATGGTGGCGCAGTGTTACCTCCCATACGTCCAAAAGCACTGGATCTGCTCCCTTACATCTGCCCACTCATCTTCCCGCTCCAAATCAAACCTCCAATAGTGTTCGTTTTGCCTCTATCGCGACTCAGGATGTAGCGTGTGTGGCTGCCCACTAGGACCCACATGCTAACTAATCCGACAATCTCAACCGTCCAAATCATAGGACATATGAAATTCTGTGATATTAAAGATATTACAATGAAATAATGATTTTGATCATCACCATCGGTAGATGAATCTAGAACAATGAAAACAAGAAAAAAAAAAGATCATAGGAGAAAATCATAAATAAAGCATGATAGTAGTCAAATCTCCTTATGATATTAAATAGATTCATCATATCATCACAACATGTGGACCCCAGTTGGCGTCAATAAACTCTGGATGCTTAGTCGCGATGGAAGAAAAACTAAGGCAAAACTCATAAATGAGCATGGTCCCGCCCCATCCTGTCTTTGTCTGAATACAACAGAAAACAGAGAGAGAGACAGAGGAGAGAGAGAGAGAGAGAGAGAGAGACAGAGGTCGACGCTCCATATCTCTCATCCATACAATCGAAGATCATCCAAATCCTGAAATTCTCTAATTCAGCCCTCCATGGCCCAATCTCCACCTCAAAACCCCACCAAACAAATCCCACTCTTATCACCATCAAATCATCCTTTCCCTCCTTTCCATCCCATCTCGACCATCCCTTCCAATGGCCTCACAACCAGACTCCACCGCCAATCGCCGCAACTCCGGCACCCAACTCCTCGAAGAGCTAGAAGCCCTCTCCCAATCTCTCTACCAATCTCACACCACCCGCCGCACTGCTTCCCTCGCCCTTCCCCGCTCCTCCGTCGATCCCCCCGCCGTGCCCCACCCAAATGCCTCCGAAAAGTCCCGCTCCCGCCGCATGTCCCTCTCTCCATGGCGCTCCCGTCCCAAGCTTGATGACGCCGCCCCCGCCGGAGATCCCCGTGCCGGGCCCTCCAGGGCTCCCGACAAGAATCTCGGCGCCGCTGTGGACCCCGCACCAGAGAAGAAGGGTATCTGGAGCTGGAAGCCTTTGCGGGCGCTGTCCCACATCAGGAAGCAGCGGCTCGGGGTCCTGTTCTCAGTCGAGGTCATCGCCGTCCAGGGCCTCCCGGCGTCAATGAACGGCCTGCGTCTCTCTGTCTGCGTCCGCAAGAAGGAGACGAAGGAGGGCGCTGTGCAGACTATGCCCGCCAGGGTCTTGCAGGGCGCTGCCGACTTCGAGGAGACACTCTTCATCAAGTGTCATCTGTACTGCAGCGCCGCCGGCGGCGGCAGCGGGAAGCAGCAGCAGCAGCAGCTGAAGTTCGAGCCGCGGCCGTTCTTGATCTATGTCATGGCGGTGGATGCCACCGAGCTCAGCTTCGGGCAGAGCATGATCGATCTCAGTCTTCTAGTCCAGGAATCGATGGAGAAGAACTGGGAAGGGACACGGGTCCGGCAGTGGGACACCAGCTTTGATCTCTCTGGGAAAGCGAAAGGCGGCGAGCTCGTGCTGAAGTTAGGGTTTCAGATCATGGAAGATAAAGGAGTTGGAATTTACAGCCAGAGCAGTGGCAACAGTTCCAGATCAAATAGAGCGGGAGAATCTTCTTCTTCGTCAATTTTCGCTCGAAAGCAATCGAAATCTTCCTTCAGCGTCACGAGCCCCAGGATTTCAAGCAGATTGGATGCCTCCTCACCCTCGAAGGCAGCCACAGCAGCCGCGGAGCTTCAGGGGATTGACGATTTCAATCTCGACGAGCCAGGCCCGGTCCCTTCGACCTTGCCGTCTGCACAGAAACCCGAATCAGAGACAAAGGTTGAGGATCTCGATCTACCGGAATTCGAGGTGGTCGATAAAGGGGTTGAGATCCAGGAGGAGAGGGGAGCTGGAGAGAGAGAATCGGAAGAAGCTGTGGATGATGAGAGGTCAGTCTCGAGTGAGGTGGTGAAGGAAGTCGTGCATGATCCAGTCCATCAGATGCGACTGACTGAGCTTGATTTGATCGCGCAGCAGATCAAAGCTCTCGAGTCCATGATCGGGAGCGAGGAGGCCATTAAGACAGAGCGTGAATTGGAGTTCCAAGGGCTGGATGCGGAGGAAGAGACGGTGACGAGAGAGTTCCTTCAGATGCTTGAGGAAGAAGAAGGCAGGGAGCAGAAGATGGACCTTCCGGACACCCCACCTTTGAAATTCAAAGGGGTGGAGGAAGCAGGCGAGGCTGAATTGAAGGCCTATGTCTCAGATCTTGGGAAGGGATTGGGATCTGTGGTTCAAACCCGAGATGGTGGCTACTTAGCCGCTATGAATCCTTTTGATGTTGAGGTGTCGAGGAAGGAAACGCCAAAGCTCGCGATGCAGATTTCAAAGCTGCTGATCCTTCCGTTGATGAAATCTGCAAGTGGGTTTGAGGCATTTCAGAGAATGGCAGCAGTGGGCGCCGAGGAATTGAGTTCGGAAGTGCTGTCGGCAGCAGGGATGGATGAACTGATGGGCAAAACTGCTGAGCAAATAGCTTTTGAAGGCATTGCATCAGCGATCATCCATGGGAGGAACAAGGAAGGAGCAAGCTCGAGCGCTGCTCGATCCATTGCCACGGTGAAGACAATGGTGATGGCAATGAGCGCAGGGAGGAAAGAGAGGGTTTCAACGGGGATTTGGAATGTGAGCGAGGAGCCGGTGACAGTGGAGGAAATTCTAGCATTTTCACTGCAGAAGATAGAGACCATGGCTGTGGAAGCCCTGAAGATTCAGGCGGAGATGGCTGAGGAAGAGGCGCCTTTCGACATTTCCCCGCTTGTGGGTAAGACGGGCACAGCCGGCGCGAAAGATCCTGACCATCCATTGGCTGTTACCATTTCGCCAGAGGATTGGGCGAAGAATGGCGGTATGTCCACTACGCAGGAAGGCTCACCGAAATCTGTTACGCTGTTGGTGGTTGTTCAGATGAGGGACCCACTGAGGCGGTATGAGGCAGTGGGGGCCCCAGTGCTCGCCCTGCTGCAGGCCACACATGTTGATGCTGCAAGTGGTGAAGACGAGGAGAAGTTCAAGGTGGCAAGCCTGCATGTGGGAGGTTTGAAGGTCCGGACGGGTGGGAAGCATGTCTGGGATGCTGAGAAGCAGAGGCTGACAGCAATGCAGTGGCTGGTGGCGTATGGGCTGGGGAAGGCTGTGGCGAAGAAGGGCAAGCCAGCACAAGCGAAGGGGCAGGACTCTCTTTGGAGCATTTCTGCGCGGGTGATGGCGGATATGTGGCTCAAGCCCATGCGGAATCCGGACGTGAAGTTGGCAAAGCAAATGTAGGTGAGGAAATCCATCTTTGATAATGCTATATCCAATTTTTGTATATGTGTAATTAGGATTATGTTCTCATGTGCTTGGAGATGTTAAACTTTGGTATCTTGACAGACCCTTTATCTGTAATGAAAGGAATAAGTTTCTATATGAATCCATGCTTCTTGTATTGATCAATGCAGTTTAACTATTTGATAAGATACAGTTGGTTTCTTCAGTAGATTTCCCTCTGAAGGCATGTGTGAGGCTTTCTGGAAGGAGGGATGATTGTGCATGGATGAGGAGACTGTTGGTCATCTCTTCATTTATTTTGAGATGGCTTTCTAAGCATTTGGCACACCCCTTTTTAATCAGTTGTCTGAAGTATGCTTCCTTGTGCAATAATATGGAAAATTTGGAAGGAGAGATTCAAAACATTTTTTTTTTTTCCTGAGCAGATAAGTACTCCTCAAGCAATAAGGTTTACCTTGCGTAGGTACCGAACAGTAACATCGCGTGGGTGCCTATTGCTAACTGAGACCCATGTGGGTGGAACTTGAATTAGATCCACACTATCAATCAGGTACGCTGCCTCATGTTCACCCAGAAACCAAAAAATCATGTTGATCGAAAACTCAGGTAGACCACACACAGGTACTAGTTGGGATAGGACATCCATCATTACTCCCACCACTGTTTATATGCCATCCAATCCATTCATCTGGTGTGCCTCAGTCAGGATAAAAAGATTAGCTGAAAATACCAGTGTGCCAAGGCTCAGGTGGACCATGCCATGAGCATTAGTGATTTTTGTATAAATTTACACTGGATGAGTATTGAGTCAAGGCCAAACAAGGGGTGATCTAACTGATAGACAAGGTGTTTCATGAACGTTAAATCTTTTGCCCACATTAGTGAAAGTTGCCCCCATTAGCTACGTACATGAAGCATGTATGAGTTTTCCTTTATCCCTGATTGAGTGGGATAGAAAAAGCAAAGACTCTTTTTAGGGGGTGTTTGGTTTTTCCACTACAACAGGTAAATGGTTGGAAATGGGTAATGATTACTTACTCTTGTAATTGTGTGGTGACATCACCTACATTTGACTGCAATGATGTGTTTGCTACCATTGTTTGTTTCACCTGGAAATCACTGTAAAAATGGTAGTTTTATAATGTAAAAATGTAATTATTATAATTTCCTTTACAACTGTATTTGACTCTCGATTTTCAAGCCGTAACAGCTTTAAAAAAAATCTTGTTTAAACAAACACCTTGAAATGATTATCATGGCTCATTTACTTTACATCACTGTTGTAATTGGAAAACCAAACGCACCCTTAATGCCATCGCTATCTTGAATATGTTAAGAAGTCGGAAGTTATAGAGGACTCTGGCAGATGGACACTGAAGTTTGCTTCTTTGTCCCCCTCTCATGTTGGTTCCAGGAAGTTGAATGTTGATGGTGGCTTGGTTGATAACCATGGATGCTTTGGTATGGGGGGAGCTGGTCCAGGGACAATCAAGGCAATTTCATTTTGGTCTTCTCTTGAGTACTTCATATGGGGGACCAAAATCAAGCAGGGCTTGAACCTCAATGGCTATTGCTTTTGGAACATAGGGCGCATTGTCCTTGATAGAGCGGAATGGTGGAACAGGGTTCTTGTGGCTGACCCCAATTAGTTGGTATAGGCTTAGATGATGATTGTGATGAACAGCTGGTGGATTCCCTATGCTCACTATAGAGGGAGATTACTAAGAGTGCGATTGCGTGGGTTTTCGTTTATTTGTAAATGAAATCTTTAGGGTTCCAAGAGAAGCCAATGTCTTGAAACTCTTTTTATTACAGTGAATCCTATCCATTGCTTTAAAGGATATGGTTTCCTCCTGTTTATTTTATGTATTCTGTTGTGTAAAAAACATAAAAATAAAAAAGATGCAAAACATTCTGCATTCCTTAAAATTAGTCCATGATTAGCAAGTTGAGTAATCTCAACCACAGGAAATGCTTATGATGATAACAACGGTTCCTTCCCTATTCTACCACAGGTATCTATGGTCATATACATGCTACCTTACGACAGAAAACTGAAGGCTTAGCGTTGGCAGCGACTATGCATATCGGACAGTAGATGGAGTTGTAGGCTATGATACTTGGATCCTTAAAAAACAAGAGCATTGGATCAGATTTTCAGATCAATCTAAGGACAAGGGATCCCTGTTCGCCATGGCTCGAACTTACAGATCTCTTGGGATTTCGAGCACTGGACCAATCAATTATTCAGAGCTTTTGGGCTATAAACCCATCTTGCGATATTGTTAGGAAAATGGTTAAAACATGATTATATATATGAGATGTAAACAATCCTTGTCCTGCCAGTATCCCATGATACTCAGAATAGTATATGCTCAGTGTATCATGTTGAGCACGTCTTCATTAATCTAAAAATTGTAAGCATTAACAATTTTATTAATGTAGGATGCTGGAAAGATCAATAACAGTACTTGTTAGACATCATAAAACCTACTCTCTTTTTTTTTTGGGTCTAATGGAGACATCATAAAACTAATTACAAATAGCATGCTACAAATTGTATGCTACAAATGAGAAATGAAAATCTGTATCCATGTTCCCGAACCTGTGTTATCAGTATCATGCAAGCTCCTTGGAATCATAGTTTGTATCCTGAGAATTTGGAGTTTGGGGATCTGCCATACGCGATGCTTTGTCATAATCGCATCTGAAACTTCTCATCTGTTGGGATTCATCATGGATGGCCCATCGCCCAAATTCGTTAGTGTCAGCTGATCCTAACTACTCTAATGGAGGACTGTTATACATTGAATTTGTACTGCTGCTTGACGCCGTCTCATTTCCCTCTCAGAACTCATCTGTTTGAATGGTTAGGATCGTCTGACTAGTGCAATTTTTGGGCAATGTCCCACCCATGATGCGCTCCCAAAGAAGATACAGGAAGCGAATTTTTCCATAATAAAACAGTCTGCTTTAAAACAAAGGCCCTTACCATCATGGGAGATGTGCATTGTCAATTGAGCGCCTTTTAGTTTTATTACTTAAAAGTAGATTTATGGACGGAAACAGGGTCTGATCGGTTGGACCGACCCACCCACAAAATGCACGAGGGTCCTGTCTCTGTTTGGAAACAAAGTGGCATGTGTGGGCGCGTGAGTGAGGAAAAACATTAATATATCCTTTCTTAGTGTCTTTAACATTCCTATATAGTCGTTGGGCTGCATGGAATCTAAATCCTGGATTTTCTGGTCAGAAAGGAATAATAGCTGTTTTCGTAGCCTTTCAGTGGCCAAGGCTAGAGTGTTCTCTCGGGTGCTGGTGATGTCAGAGATTGGCCAATGCTGGAGTGTTCTCCCGGCTTTGTAGGGGTGGGCTGTCAAGGGGGACAGTTTTGTTCTTTTATTATTTTTTTTATTTTTTAGGGGGTTCTTTTAGATCTTGTTTAGTTTTCCGTTTTATTCATTTTGTTTTTTCTTCTCTTTTCTTCCTTTTTCTTCTTTATAGCTTCTTTTTCTTCCTTCAATAAAATGATTACCTTTAAAAAATAAAAATAAAAAATTTGCATTCTGTCAGTTTGGACTTTCTAATATGTGAAATCCAGAAATTGTTTGGCAGCCCGGATTTTGACTTGAGGGGGCCTAAAAAGGAGGAAAGAGCAGCCGTGACATTTGGAAATGATTGCAATTCAGGATTCCATGCCCCCACCTATTCTCTTGGAATTTAAAGGGGTCCTTTTGAGGATTCTCAATCTAAGTTTGCGGGGTGAAGTGGTCCAATTCCTAACGGCTCAAAATCCACATTGCCAAACGACCCTACTATTTCCATTACACAGATTTTGTATCTCTGATTCCTAATGGCTCAAAATCCACGTTGCCAAACGACCCAAGTATTTCCATTACACACATACATTTGTATACCTTAATGCATAACTAGGGTAGAAATTATATATGATATTGCATTTTCAAATATTGTTACATTTCGGCAGGGCCATCTTCGATTTTTTAAGCATCCGCGTGCCCAACAACTTGGGTCTGTTCTTTGAAGTAGGATGATTGATGGGCGGTCCGTCATTGGTGGTAAATGTACATTTGGTTCTCAAGCTCCATCCAGCTAAAATCGGGGTGTTCGGGTTTCCTCGCTCTCTCATTGGGCACGCCGAATGGTCCCACCTGGGAAATGCATGGGACCTCTGAATGGCGCATTATGTAGCATCGACTGTGAAGATGAATGCATTCAGGAACCTCTCTGGTCCAGTCATCAGGCAGACTAGAGTATGATGAATGTTGACTGGTAAAAAGCCGTCCATTCTTTTCATGTAGGAGTGGCCCTCCTGATGGATGAATGGACTGGCCTGAATTTTTTAGGATGGCCATCTTCACGGGGCCACCTTATGCACCATTCCACGTCCTGATTGCTTGCCGTGTCTAAAGGTGTCTGTGGAGCCAGCAAACCTCAATAACACAAGACTTTCCATTACCTTGCTGATCCAAGTCACCGCAGCCTGTGATCCTTGTATTGCCATTACGCTTCCCAAACCAAAAGGGTGAGAGCCCACACAAGATGGACAGTCAAACACCTAGATTGATATGAGATGGGCCATTTGGTGGGCAAAGGCATTAAATGGTTAGATCTGGCTGGCCTATGCTGAGGCATAGTTGGGTAACATTCAGCACAATCATCAGGCCAAGCCAGGCGATGTAGGTGGATAGAGGTCCCCGGCGATCAGTTGGTTTAGAGAAGAGGTGCAAGTGGGACATTCAGTGATCCAACCGTTGGTCTGAAGGGACCCGCTGCCAATGGATGGAATCCAGAAACCTCCCACATTGAAAATACAACCCACCATTCTTGGGCCTTTTACAATTTGATGTGGACCATTGCAGTATCTCTTCTTAAACTGCCTACCTTCACTGTTTGCATGCCGTGAGCTGAAATTTATGTCTTATCAAGTAGATTGGAAATGGTCCGGGTCGATCATGGATGGCCATATGCTAAGGTATGCCTTTATTCAGTTGAATGTGGATTGCTACTATATTTATTTCCTTAAAACCATTTGCCTTGAGGCCACCTGTCGAAAAGGGTCAACAATTCCCATCAAAGAGAACTTTGGGGCATGACACATCAGCTATATGGCCCATCAAATCAATGGTTTGGATCTCCAACCCATGGGCCAGATTTTTATTCACTGACAACCTGAGGAAATGAAGCATGTCCTCTGTGTCTTCTGAGTAATTTTGCAAGAACGATTCCTGAGATAGCATCCATCAGTATAATGAACTCGTGATTGGGCCCACCCATTCACCTTACAAGTGCATATTGGGTAGGTTTATGCATCCTGATTACTGAACCAAACCGACTACCATATCTTTCCCACCGAATTCTTTGGCACAAGCAAAGTTGATGGCCATTGGCTGTCTGGGAAGTTATATACCACACATTGAGAATATTGTATTTGGGATAGTAACAATTGGCAAGAGAAAGGTGGGCCGATACATGTTGCTCACCACATCAAATAAATCCTGTGGACAAAATATCAAGTGCCGAAGATCGAGTGAGGTGGGACCCACCAGCTAATTGATTTCCTGTTACAATAACATAACTGTGATGCAACAGCTGTGCCAGTTGAACCCTTGGGGCATGTTTAGATTACGAAGGATCCAAGGGAAAAATATGGAAGAAAAAAAAAATGACCTATCATTAACGCTTGAAAAAGGATTTCGGTAGTCAAGAGTACTGTTTAGATAGCAAGTGGAATCTTCGTATTCATTAGACAACAGCCACGTAGAATTCTGACTTTGGATCACTAGGAACAGTTCCCATTTCCACATGGATTCCACGTATCGAAACACACCCTTAACAATCTATTACTTGTTTTTTTAATAGTAATTGGCAAAAATACCTTAGCAATATATGGAAGTTATGAAAATATGTATGAATACAATTATACACGATTACACTGCATTCAACAGATGACGTTTGCAGCAAACAGCCATCTTTTAGCCCATATGCAGAGTTTTATACACAAGGGACCTTGCAGGGGTTGGTTATGACAAAAACGCATCAATCATGCAAAAAGACTGGTACCCCCCTGCATATTCGAAGGGTCATGCCCAATATTATAGTAAAAACATGGATAGATTAACATTTCACCAACACCCAAATCTCACTCCCTAAGAGATGATGGCGGTATAGATCATAATACTGCTGGAAGGACAGGAATGGCATTATGTTGTAATTGATGGACATAGCTACCACCCTGCGCTGCCATTTTTCTCAAAAGAAGACTCACCGGGGGATCTGCAGCATCCTTTCAATAGGAGTCTTGTACTCAAAACAGGTAACTAACAAGTACTCTTGGCCTCCTCAAAATAACTGTAAGCACCTCCACTTGTTGGCCTAAAACAGCATTCCAATAAGAAGAAAACATATTAACTTCTTGCAGGAAGAACAAGCAACTTAGAGACAAACCGATAGAAATAACATTCACATGAAAGAAGCCATTTTGCATGACCTTTACTTCAGGCTAGCAACCAAAGAAGAAGATGAAGAAAGAAAAAGTTGAAAGGATTTGGCAGACAGCAATTGGGTTTGTAGAAACTTAAGGGAGAGTTTGGATGTACCCAAAATCGGGACTGGTTTCAATTTTTCTTGTTGAGAACTATTCAGTAGGTGTTGGGGATGGACAAGGAAACAGAAACCACAACGTGATAGGAAATCTTGTGGGTGTTCAAGTTACGATTTCCCCGCAACCAAAATCTCAACTGAAATCAGAGAAAAACAATTGGTTTTTGTGGAGTGGACTCCATCCGGAGCCATACGATATCCAAACATGACCATAAGATATCTAGATATCTAGATCTTAAAATGATAGGAAACTAAAGGACTCCAACAAGTGTGTGTGTGTGTGTGTGTGTGTGTGTGTGTGTGTGTGTGTGTGTGTGTGTGTGTGTGAGTGTTTGTGTGTGTGTGTGTGTGTGTGTTCCTTATATATATATATATATATATATATATATATATATATATATATATATATATATATATATATATATATATATATATATATATATAAGGAACTAGCTTAATAAATTCATTCATAAACCCCTACGGCCCTACCAAAACCTAAGGCATTTGCACCACCAAAACCTAAACAAAAATGACGGTGCGGTCAACATTCATATAGAACAGAAGTCACTTGGGGTTCATTGAAGCATGTTGAAACTTCAACATAAGATAAGTGGGAGATAGATCAATTTCAAAAGGACCACAGGCATAGGGAAGAATGCTACCAAGGCACCTTTTATAAGAATTGAAATGCCAGCTCACCACATGCCTTTCATGCTAAAGATCGCACTCTTTAACACCCACTAAATTATGTAATTTGGACAAGAACACACTTGGACGCAAGCATGTGTCAATCTCAAACATGGATATAGGGTGTCAAACGATAGTGGTTTTTAGAAGTTGGATACATATCTAACATTTCCGTAAAAATTTTAAATAATAAAGCATTATATTTTAGTAGTATATTTTAATTATTTGTTTGTTGTTAGTCCCATAAGTAAATAAAATAATGTAAAATAGGCTTAAGTAAAGAGAGCTAAACACATAGCAATGGGTTATGGTCCGTAACACTCCCCCTCAAGCCAGAGCATATATATCACTAATGCCCAGCTTGACAATGATACAATCCAAGAGAGGATTACTAAGAGCTTTAGTAAAGATATCTGCCAGTTGATCCTGTGATTTGACAAATGGCATACGAACTTCCTTGCTAGTAACCTTCTCCCTGATAAAGTGACAATTTACCTTGATATGCTTCATTCTTTCATGATAAACAGGATGGTTGGCAATGTGGGAAGTTGGTTGATTATCACAATACAACTTTTTAGGAGTATACACAATAAAGCCAAGTTCACCCATTAATATCTTCTGCCGCATGAGTGCACATGTTGGATGAGCCATACCCCTATACACCGCTTTAGCACTTGAACGAGCCAGCAGAGTCTATTTTTTACTCTTTCAGGTGACAAGTTTACTCCCTACAAAAGTAGGGTAGCTGATGAGGACATCAGATCCTTCAAGGTATATCAACAACGGAAGCGAGCACCTCAAGCATCTTCCTTGTGGCTAGATGACTGTTGAGGAGCATTGAAGACCCTACACATGTGATTTGGCACGTAGAAGACCCTACAATGGGAAGACAGGTGTAGGACGAAAGAAGACCCGACTGGAGGTCGTCAGGCGCCTGACCGATGGTCATCGGGCACCCGAAATTCGCCCATTTCGAAGACATACTCGCTGGATAGTTTTCACTGTTTTCGAGCGCCCCACCACTAGTCATCGGGCGCTTGAAATTCATCTTTTTTTTAGTTTAGTCACTGGATTGTTTTGGTCCCCATCGGGCGCCCGACGCCCGTGCGGATCATTTTTTTTAGTTCGTTTTACTTAAGCATTAGGGATAGTTTTGTCTTTTCCTTTCTTAGTTGATGCTTATTTAAAGGGATTAAGCCCTAAACACGAATTATTGAATAAAAACCTTTGGTTGCCTCCTCTCTCTCTCTCTCTCTCTCTCTCTCTCTCTCTTGTGGATCTTCATCTTCTTCTTCTCCAACCTTCTTCCTATTTCTTCCTCATCTTCTTCTTCCAACATTCTTCTAAGGTAATTATCTATTCTTCCCTCTTTCTCCTAACCTTACTTTCCCTCATTCTCTACAACCCTAAAATCTGATATTTGATCCTAAAACCCTAATTCTCAGATTTTGATTCTCTAATCCGAGAAATCCTTTGATTCCTCGGACTAGTGTATCTCATTGGACGTTTGGATCATAACCGTGCAAGATCGGGAGGTTTCATCCCTCGCCGGATCCAATCCACGCAATACTTGAAGTCTTTACTATGTAGTTGTGATGATGGCCCACATTATTGCATGTGTCCTTTTGATTTTCTTAGATTATGATGATGAATGTTGAATCCTCTACTGTTATTGCTTAGTTATTCCGCTAAATTATCTATGATCATACGCATGCATCATAATTAGGTCATCCTGCATCAAATTTTGGCATCAAAGCTTAGAGTTTTGCATGGTTATCTTAGATCAAGTTATGAAATTAGGGTTTCATGTTAGGTATGTTTTTAGGGAGTTTCCAGATTTAGAAACTTTCCAATTTTAGAAAGTTTCCAAATTTGGAAGATTTTCAGATTTGATTCATTTCATCTAGGATTAGCAAATGTCAGTCCATTATAGGTATAAATTCATCGCATTCATTCTGTAAGTTGTGTCACTCGTAGGGGCAAGTTGGGTAGAACTTTGGTCAAGTCTTTATTTGCATGCCCACGAGAAGAGGTACAGGTTTCGGACTTCAACCGATCATGAACAACAAGTAGTTATCTGAGCAATTTGCTCAATTGATTGCAAAAGATAACCGCTATAGAAACGAGCCAAAAGAATGAGTTCGCCTGCTTTGGTAACCAACTCACCATCACCATTAATAGAGTAGAGCACCCCACTGTTGGGGAAGATGCACAATCTCAAGTGGAAGAAGTTATTGAAGAACGAGCTCCTACCCATAGAGGTAACGGTGGTCGAGGTAATGGGGTTAGTCGTGGTGTTGTGCGGGAAGCACAAGCCACATGATTATCATGACCGCTACGATCCAGATGAGTGTGCTATGAAGAATATGAAGGTGGAAGCCCCAAGTTTTGATGGGCGTCTGGATCCCAAAGCATTCCTTGATTGGTTAGCTGCCATGGATCACTATTTTGAGTGGTATGACATGTCTGAAAACCGTTAAGTGCGGTTTGCTAAGATGAAACTTGTAGGCTAGGCCAAATTATTTTGGACTAACACCGAACGTAAGACTGATAGAGATGGAAAAGCCCCCATCGCACATTGGGATGAGATGAAGGAGATGCTGAAGAAGAAGAACCTCCCTCTCGCATACCGACAGAAGCTCCTTGACCAATGGTAGTCGTTACGCCAAGGGTCAATGTCTGTCGCTGACTACATCGCTAAATTCGATGAGTTTATGATGTGATGTGATATCCAAGAAGACCCTTTGGTGACGCTCTTGCATTTCAAGACGAGCCTTCGATCGGATCTTCAGGGCGAGCTTTTGACTCGACCCATAACAGACTTGGATGAAGCATACCAAGTTGTGCAGGAGTTGAAGCAGTATTTAAGAGCTCTTGTCATTCGACGCTACGAGTCCCGAGATTCTAATGCTAGATCTAGTTCCCAGGGAATTAAATCTAACATTGGTGGTCAGCCCGAGGCACAGGCGACTGTCCCGCCTAGGCCTAGGGATGATAAGGGCAAGGGTGTCCTTGGTGCTGGTCCTAGTGAAGGTAGTCAAGTGTGATGTTATGAATGTGGGAATATCGGTCATATGTCAAATCAATGTCCCACGAAGAATCGTGGAAATGCCTTAGTTATAGGTGAGTCCCACGAGAGTGCAGATGACCAGGGTGATTGTGAAGTGGAAGAATATCACCCTGAAGGGAGAATTAGTACTGACGATGAAGTGGCCGATGAAGCTACGATTGCAGTTGTCAGGCATGTACTAGCTCAGTCTAGGAGTAGTGTTGATTGGCGTCGAAGCACTATCTTCTATACTATTGCTAAGTGTGGAGAGAAGAATTGCAAGGTGATAGTGGACAGTGGAAGTTGTCAAAATGTGATTTCCGTTAACAACTTGGACCATCTAAAGTTGAAATCCACCCCTCATCCTGACCCGTACAAAGTGTCTTGGGTTGACAAGACCTCCCTTCCTATTACCCATCAGTGCTTAGTTCCCATCGAGTTCGGGTCATACAAAGAATCTCTGTGGTGCGACGTTATACCTATGGACGTTGGTCATATTATCCTAGGTAGGCCGTGGCTATTTGATAATGATGTTACGATCTTTGGCCATTCGAATGCGTGTACCTTCATGCATAATGGCAAAAAGATCAAACTTAATCCAATGCCACCTGAGAGCACCTCAGAGAAAAGGAAGGATGAGAAGGCGAATGAGCCTAAGGAAGTGAGGAGATCCAAACCTAAGTCTCTTCATATAATCAATGCGAGAGAGTTCAAGAAAGAGACTAAGGAGGATTCGACGGTGTTTGCCCTTATGGTAAAAGAAATTACACCTAAGGTTCCATTAGAGTTACCTCATGAGGTGACAGTCGGTTTTTGAAGGAATACAGAGATGTATTCCCTGAGGATTTACCGAATGAGTTACCACCTATGCGGGACATTCAGCATGCCATTGATCTCGTCCTAGGGGTCCGACTTTACCGAACCTCCCTCACTACAGGATGAACCCTGTAGAGCTGAAGAGGCAGGTTGATGAGCTTCTGCAAAAGGGTTTCATCCAGGAGAGTATAAGCCCGTGTGCCGTGCCCGCATTGTTGATGCCAAAGAAAGACAGGTACGTGGCGCATGTGTGTGGACAGTCGTGCCATAAACAAAATTACTGTCAAGTATAGGTTCCCTATACCTAGGCTTGACGACATGCTTGACATGATGGCCAGGTCTACCATTTTCTCAAAAATTGATCTCAAGAGGGGATATCACCAAATCCGCATACGCCTAGGAGATGAATGGAAGACAGCATTCAAAACGAAGGATGGGTTGTACGAGTAGATGGTCATGCCCTTTGGCTTGACTAATACACCCAGTACTTTTATACGGGTGATGACACAAGTCTTGAGACCGTTCATAGGTAAGTTCCTAGTGGTTTATTCCGATGATATTCTTATCTATAGTACCACTAAAGAATCACACCTTGAACATTTGAAGCAGGTCTGTAGCGTCCTTAGGACTGAGAAGTTATACGCCAATCTTAAGAAGTGCGCTTTCATGTCTAGTCAAGTCGTATTCTTATGATTTATCGTGTCATCTGAGAGCATGTGTGCAAACCCTGAAAAGGTCAAAGCTATAGTAGAGTGGCCAGAATCGAAAAACATTCATGATGTGCGAAGCTTTCGCGGCTTAATAACTTTCTATTGTCAGTTCATTAGAAGATTTAGCACGATTATAGCTCCCATCAATGAATGCATGAAAAAGGGAGAGTTCATGTGGTCGAAAGCCGCAGTCAAGGCTTTTAGGGAGATTAAGGGCAAAATGATAGAAGTTCCTGTCATGTGTTTACTTGATTTTTCTGAAGTCTTTGAGGTAGCGTGTAATGCATCAGGTGTTGGTATAGGTGGAGTGTTGAGCCAGGAGGGCCACCCAGTAGCCTATTTTAGTGAGAAACTGAACGCGGCGAAGCAAAAATACTCCACTTATGACAAGGAATTACGCGGTAGTGCAATCTCTTAGACATTGGCGTCACTATCTCCTACCCGTAAAAATTGGTCTTGTTTTCAGATCACGAGGCCTTAAGATATTTACATTCCCAAAAGAAACTTAATCCAAGGCATGCGAAATTGGTTGTGTTTCTTCAAGAATACTCGTTTGTCCTGAAACATAAGGCCGGGGTCGAAAACAAACCAACAGATGCCTTAGTAGAAGAGTGGCGTTGCTCAACTCCTTGAGTGTAGATGTAGTTGGGTTTGAGCAACTGAAGGATGAGTACCCCATATGTCCTGATTTTGGAAGTACTTATACGTCACTCTCTAGTGACCAGTGTAGCACAGGCAATTATGTTCTTAAAGACGGTTTCCTTTTTAAGGGAAATTGACTTTTTATTCCCTGTATGTCCCTTCGTGAATTCCTCGTTTGGGAGCTTCATTCAAGAGGGATAGCTGATCACTTTAGTCGAGACAATACCATTGCCCTCGTTGAAGATCATTTTTATTGGCCAAGTCTCAAGCGAGACGTAACCAAAATTTTAGGGCAGGGTTGTATGTGTCAACTGGCAAAGCAGCGAAAGCAAAACACTAGGCAATATACGCCATTGCTAGTGCCACAGGCTCCATAGCAGGACATTAGTATGGATTTCGTGCTGGAACTTCACAAGACGATAAAAAAGCACGATTCCATTTTTGTTGTGGTAGATCATTTTTTTAAGATGGCGCATTTCCTTCCATATTCGAAAACGTCAAATGCGTCTAATATTGCTAGGGTCTTTTTTTATGGTGTGGTACGTCTCATGCTTTGCCTAAGACCATAGTGTCTGACCGTGATGTCAGATTTACCAGTTACTTTTAGAAGACATTATGGCATATGATGGGTACTCGTTTACAATTTTCTACGGCATATCACCCTCAAACAGATGGCCAAACTGAGGTGGTGAGTAGAAGTCTTGGTAACCTATTACGGTGTCTAGTGGGTGAGCATGTAAAGACTTGAGACTTAGTACTACCTATCGCTGAATTTTCTTAAAATGGTTCTGTCAACAGGTCGACGGGAACGAGTCATTTTGAAATTGTCAGTGGCTACAAGCCAAGGATGCTTATAGATCTTTTACCCATGTCTATCACCCAGAGGTCTTCAGAGCCAGCCGATGCATTTGTACGACACATTCATGAGTTGCATACATATATTAGACAACGGATTAATAAAAGCAATGATAGTTATAAACGTTCAGCTGACTCGCATCGTAAATTACAAGAATTTCAAGAAGGAGACTGTAATGGTGAGGATAAGGCCAGAGCGGTTCTCTCAGGGTACCGCTAAGAAATTACAAGGCTCGTAATGCTGAACCATTTAAAATATTGCAAAGAATTGGGTCCAACGCGTAAATGATTGACCTTTCACCTGAAATGGGCATTAATCCAATATTTAATATGAAAGATCTAGTCCTTTCCTTTAATCCTACCATTGATCATTCTTCTCTTTCATGACCATATTCTGAGTTTGCTTCACAACCCACTCCACCTCTTCCCTTACCAATTGCATATAAGGAAGAAATTGAAGAGATTGTGAATGAAGAGATAGTTTCCACGAGAAATGAAGGTTTCCAGAGGTACCTAGTAAAGTGGAAGAACAAACCACCATCTGACTCTACCTGATTGACAGAATTACGGCGTATTGATCTTAACTTGCTAGAGCGCCACAAGAGTTTTATCTCGTCGGAGTCAAGTTTTTCTCACCCGAGGTGAGTTGATGAGGACATCAGATCCTTCAAGGTATATTAACGACGGAAGCGAGCGCCTCGACCATCTTCCTTGTGGCTAGACAACTGTTGAGGAGCACTGAAGACCCTACACATGTGATTTGGCACGTAGAAGACCCCACAATGGGAAGACACATGTGTAGGACAAAAGAAGACCCGACTGGAGGTTGTCAGGCGCCTGACCAATGGTCATCGGGCGCCCAAAATTCGCCCATTCCGAAGACATACTCTCTGGACAGTTTTCACTGTCTTTGGGCGCTCGACCATCAAGCGTCTGAAATTCATCTTTTTTTTTTTAGTTTAGTCACTGGACTGTTTTGGCCCCTATCGGGTGCCCGACACCCGCGCAGATCATTTTTTTTAGTTCGTTTAACTTAAGTATTAGGAATAGTTTTGTCTTTCCCTTTCTTAGTTGATGCTTATTTAAGGGATTAAGCCCTAAACACAAATTATTGAATAAAAACCATTGGTTTCCTCCTCCTCCTCCTCTCTCTCTCTCTCTCTCTCTCTCTTGTGGATCTTCATCTTCTTCTTCACCAATCTTCTTCGTCTTTCTTCCTCGTCTTCTTCTTCCAACATTCTTCTAAGGTAATTTTCTATTCTTCCTTCTTTCTCCTAACCTTACTTTCCCTCATTCTCTACAACCCTAAAATCTAAGATTTGATCCCAAAATCCTAATTCTCAGATTTTGATTCTCTAATCTGAGAAATCATTTGATTCCCCGGACTGGTGAATCTCATTGGACGGTTGGATCATAACCATGCAAGATCGGAAGGTTTCATCCCTCGCCGGATCCAATCCATGTAATGTTTAAAGTCTTTACTATGTGGTTATGATGACGGCCCACATTATTGCATGTGTCCTTTTGATTTTCTTATATTATGATGATGAATGTTGAATCCTTTACTGTTATTACTTAGTTATTCCGCTGAATTATCTATGATCATATGCATGCATCATAATTAGGTCATCCTGCATCAGTAGCCACTAGTCAACCGGCTATCAAATGGAGAGCCCTGCCCAATCTGTATCTGAATATCCTTCTATCTCTTGCCGGATCCAATCCCCGCCATGATTTGAAACCGTTACTATTTGTTTGTGATGAATGGCCCTAATCGTTACATGTTTCTCTTATTTGATTCTTAATTTATCATGTGAATGGTAAATGGTTTATTTAATTGTTTACATAATTTCGACCTTTTGTAGTTTCCGCATACATATAGGGTTAGATTAGGCCGTCCTACATCAATACGAGCACAACCAAGAAAGGTACAGTCAATCACCCTAGGGGGTTCAAACTTGTCATGAAAATGATCAAGCTAATGTACAAAGCACGCGCAACCAAGTAATTTTGAAGGGACAAAAAAGGTATGGATGTGGGGGCACAAAATAGAAAAGAGGGGATTTTCCATCTAAGACAAATGAAGGCATCCTATTTATCAAGTAGCATGTAGTTAAAACCACATCACTCCAAAATATTTCAAGAACCTTGATATTTGATAACAATGCCCTAGAGACTTTAAGCAAGTAACAATTCTTACACTCGGCTACCCCATTTTGATGTGGTGTGTATGCACATGATGTTTAGTGAACGATGCCATGAGATGAAAGATATGAACTAAAATCATTAAATATATGTTCTCTTATCAAAACGTAGAACAGACCTTAGAATTAAACAGTGTTTGAGTTTCCATATGAAATCCTTTAAGATAAGAAAACACCTCTGATCTATCTTTCATCAAATATAACCAAGTCATTCTTGAGTAATCATCCACGAATATAACAAAGTACTTGAAATTCGATAAACTAGTAAAATGAACTGGACCCCAAATATCCGAAGGTACTAAATAAAAAGGTTACCCACTAATAATAAACTTAAAGGAAATTTAGAATTGTGAAGTGCTGACATTAGTGAAAGTAACAAGATGGGATAGGCAGTACCCAACCCAGACACATGGGTTGATGTACCGTCTACCAAAGTGATAAAAGAAATAGGTGACGATTTGACTAACTGAGTTAATGCATTTTATTTACCAATTATGAGATTAGAAGCACCTGAGTCGATGACCCAGGGGATACTGTCACTTGACCCAAGACATTATATCTGACTGGCATATTCCTCCTTGAATAAAGTAACTGTCTCACCTGATGTACTCAGCTTGGGGACAAAGGTAATAGGCCTAGGAGCATAACCTTCGGTACCACCATCAGCAGATTGAACTTGATTTACCCAAGCAGGTTTGCCCACAAGATCCTAACACCTATCAACCGTGTGGTTACCAAGACCACAATGAGTGCACTGTTGATTACCCCGACCACAACCACAACTACTAATAAAATCTGTACAGCGACCTCACTAGTTATTTCTTCCTCCCTTGAATCTCTGTCACCAACTCGACCACCATGTCCACAAGCTCGACTTCCTCAATCACCTATGCCAGACAGAGAAACAAGGGCTGAACAATCTGAGGAGACAAACTCTGTACACTAACTGCACGTTGAATACGAGCAAATGTCTCACTAATAGAGGGAATCTCTTTACCTCCAAGAATCTGGGCATGGACAAGCTCAAACTCAGGACAAAGTCTAGAGAGAAATTTAGCAACACAAAATCCTCTCCTTGTGGTCTCATAGTATCAAAATCAGTGGTTAAGGGCTGGTATACATTTAATTCTTACAACATGCCTCCCAAGGCTAAACAGTATTCGCCAATGCTCTTGTCTCCTTGTTGTATGTTTTGAAAAAGATAACATTTACACTGACCTAAGGCTCCATACTATTCCAAAGTAGAGGTCTAATTTGTGAATCCTCAGAGGAGGAAGAGGAGGAAGAAGAAGAAGAAGAAAAAGGAGAAAGGGAAGGAAGAAGGAAGAAGGAAGAAGAAGGGAGGAGGAGGAGGATTATTTGAAGTGACTTTGCAATATTTACAACAATGCCATTATTATCAAAAGTAAAAATACCCAGCATGTCCTACAAATAGGCTAAGAGAGCTATACACATAGTAATGAAAATAGACAGTTAAGAGAAGAAACACAGCCAAAATCAATTGAGAAGAGGTCAAACGTTAATGGCAGGATCTTCCACTCAGAAATTTTTGAGGCATGGTCCATCCAAAGTAGACCTATGAGATCAATGCCCTAGCTCATTGAACCACGGGCCACTTGTACAAATGATGAACCAACATCCTCTTATGCTTATGGCCCTTAGCAAAATATGCTTGTTGTCGTTGCCAGGCCTAACCTTAGCCCCATCTTCCACTAGCCGACATCTGCAAACAGCTGCAATGACTCTATTCCGTATCAAAGTAGACGGTTGGAACCAAATATCCATCTCTTCTATCCAAATCGACAGGTAGAAATCCCATTTCTTCTCTTCATGTAGATTATTGCCTTTCCAAGATAGTCACGTAAGGTCGAAGTCTAATCCTTCTAATGACCGCAATTCTTCCATGAATCCTAACCCCTGTATCTCCAGCTATAACCAACATTTCCATTGCCAAACCAGAATCCATCTCTCCAGCAACTGCCTTCCAAGTACTCACCCAAGACCACCGTCACCTCTCTCCCCTTACTATGCTTAGCACTTTAACTAGTCAAACTCAGCCTAATTCCTAGTTCTAGATAAAGGGACCTTCCTCATTTTCTACAACCTCTAGAAACCTAACATGCCACAAAATAGACTCTTACTCATTATTTTAACCTCTCAAAGTCCAATGATGCATGGAGTCCAATCCTTCGTAATCCAGTTTAGAAATGTATTACATGAGATGGAAAAGCTGGAAGATAGTTTTGCTAACAGGGAGGTTTGTTAGAACTCCTTTATCTATTTGGCAGACTATGCTAATGTATAGTTTCCACCTTCTCTTCAAATAGTTATTAATTATAAAAGACGCATGTATTAACATATTAAGACAAGTTTATAGAGCATTTCAGAAAGTATAAAATATAGATATGCCAAGCAAGATACACTTACAATCCCGTCAGCACTTTAATAGTGTCGTAGAATAACCATTGCATAGTTACAACAGGTCCTACTAACATAATCCGAATAGGAAGACTTCTAGTAAACAAATTGATGAGCCCAATGCTCCTCATAGCCTGAAGATATAGAGGAACAATATTTAAATCCATATTTATTAGCTTCTGATCATATAAATTATGCTAACAAAATGTAGAATGTGAACCTAAAACTTAAGGTATATTTAGAAATACCTCGGAAATCAGTGGTGGGAGGAATTGATTTCCATAGTTCAACTATTTTTTATTTTTTCTTCTTCTTCCTCTTTTTTTTTTTTTTTTTCTTTCTTTCTATATATATATATATATATATATATATATATATATATATATATATATATATATATATATATATATAAAATTTGAAACTACTGGTTGAAATGAGTGGAATTGTTGTTTTGGGTGAAGAACTGATAACCTGTCGAATTGGGTTTTACACTATCCCAAATGATTTCTGAGTTCAAATGAAGTAGAAACATTACCACATTCATCGATGGGGATTTGGGGGTATGTCTAAACACAGCCTTAGAGAAGAAAAGGGGATGGATGTTACCTGCAAGACATTATCAGCCTTCTTATTGTAGAGAGAAGCAACAATGTTGTCCGCAGGATTTGAAATGACAGTACCAATGGCCCCAGCTGCATAGCCAGCTACACATGTTACCCCAAGCTGTTGAGCTCTTGAGCAATCCTCTTTTCTTCTTTGAAGTACATTACGGTATAAAAGGTCCACCGAATGCTCGAATGTTGAGAACATAAGGACTGAGACTGCTCAATAGAATATTTAGGAGTGTTAACATGTATAGAAGTTGTACTGCAAACAGACTACAGCACATGCAATTCCAACAAAAAATTGTGATTGCATTAAAAGAAGAGAGGAGCAAAAGAAACAAGAGTGAATGATAGGTGTGTGTAGGCTGACCTCAGAGAGTCACAGACTTGCGGACACCTGCAGTGTACACAACAGCTTAGTATACACCTGCGGTGTACAAAGATTTATGTACACCTGCGGAGTACAGTTTTTGTCTAGGATCAGTATTAGGATTAGATTAGGTCTCTAACCCTTTATCTTTTAGTCCTTCTCTTTTAACTCATATTCTCTACCTGTAATCTTTTATATAAATCAGCATTAAGGAGAGGGGAAATACTAGTTCCTCATCTCATGTTCTCTTCTTCTCCTTACTATCTGCTTTTGTCTTCTAAATCTATCACATTATCAGAGCTTCTCTAATCCGAACTCTACATCCTTTTCTACTTCCCTGTTCCTTCTTGCCTGCTTCTTTTCCTTCTCCCCAAGCTTCAATTTTGAAAGTCTTTTTCGCCAATCCCTGTTTACCCTTTCAGATGGTGAAAGTGAGACAAGTTTTCTACATCACCATCCTACAGATGCACTTGTAATACATCATTACATCCACCGGAAGAGATTTCTCCACCAGCCATTCCTCTGGAAGAAAGATCCACAGCAACTTGAAGCTGCAAATCTCACTAGAGGAGTCTTCTTATATCAGGAACCATACAGGAATCTAGTTCCGGCAGATTTTTTTCACACCCAATCTGCACCATAAACCATCTAAAGTCACCAGATTAGGTCTTCTGCCACCAGATCTGAGTAGGAACCACTCCGGTGTCATTGGATTCCCATTTTGGCACCAGTTTCGTCACGGGATTTGGGTCGGGGCCTCTCCAACGTCGCTGGAATCGAGAAAAGCAACCTCCATCATCGCAGGAGCCACCAGATCTGAGGCAACAACCCTCCATCATCACCAGATTCAGGCTCAGGAGCCTTTGTTGTTGCCGAAATTGCCTCTTGGGCCTTCCATCGCTGCCGGTTCTGACGTACATCACCCCAATGCTTCCCCACATTTCCGGCTATCAGCGATATCAAAATTGTTTTTCGTATCCCTGGCTAGTGAATCTTGTAGCGATATCGATACTTCGAATGCTGAACCTGGTTATCGAGACAATGAGATCTCGACACCCAAATTGCAAAAAAAAAAAAAAAAAAAAATCAAAACAAAACAAAACAAAAGTACACCCACAAGAATGGGAGAGAGGGAGAAGTAACTTTATTGGCATCAAACTTCTTCTCTAACAATACTCAAGAAAAACTCACACTTACAAAAATATTGCACACTTCCCACCCCCCAGTTTTTAAAGATTCTAAGCGAATCTCTAATGAGAATCCCCAACTAAGAGATTGATTTCAAATTAATCATTGTTGACTTCAAATCAACCTAGTCTACCTAGGATGATAAAAGCCTAGTAGTAATAAAAGCAAATATAGAAAATAATCCTAATTACAAATTATAGTAAATTGCAACCCTTGATTTAGGCCCCCTAATCTAGAAAATAAATAGTCCAAAAATCAGCATATGTTAGGCCCTATGGTGGGTTGTCGGCTTACGTTATTGTTGGGCCCTACAGTAGGCCTAGGTGGGCCATGGGCCTAAGTGAGCCGTGTGGGCCTACATCACCAACATGGAAATCCAGTATGCCAAATCTCTGTTAACAGCTATATATTGCAAACATTTTACATGTTACCTTCCTGTAATGCCAGTCATCGTTCTCCCAGCAAAAGGGCACCTGATATATTTATTTACTGATGATGCAGGGAATTTAGTCACTCTTACGGTGAATAGATAGATGAACCCTCTCTCATTTTATGGGAATTAACACATTGTATTCTCCAAGAACTCTAACATGACAGAAGCAATAAAAATGTGCAGTTCACTAGCACACCTGAAAATTTTCAATTATTTCTTTAAAAAAAAGGCACTGTTTCTTGAAAAAGCCTACTGAGACTACATTGTCCTATAACCCAAAAAGCTGATTCACCCAGAAAGACTCCCTATAGAAGAGATCTATAACACTGTGGTGTAATAATGACGGACTAAGCCCTGCCCAGAGACAGAAACTAAACGTACATTGCTTTGAATCTTCAACAATGCAAGTTATCTAAAGCAAAAGTTGGTGGATCTGTGATTTTGTCTGAACTTAATTTTTCAGCAAGGTTTCATTCCACCTTAGATCTAAACTCCAATGCTAGTAATAAAAAGCAGCAATCTGAGAAATTCGTCAACCAACACGTCCGAGCTTCCGACTCCCCAAGGGGGCGTTTGGATCGTAAGTTAAGATAAGCTACTTATTCCCCAAGTAGCTTACTTAAGATAAGCTACTTACGCCTCGAGTAGCTTGTCTTGGTTTCTACTTATTAAGCTGAAGTGATTAAGTAACTTTTAAGTAAAAAAGTAACTTATAATTGATCTTAAACCAAACTTATCTCAAATAAGTTACTTATCTACTGCTGTAAGTAGAAAAAGTAACTTATTTGGTGGTATCCAAACGGGCCCCAAGGGACCAACATAACAAAGAACAACCTTGCTAGTAGGGCTCTCAATGGGTCGGATCTGGATCGGATCCAGTTGGATCCGGCTCCAAGTCCGTATATCTGTAGACTGGATTTCGGATCGGATTCGGATCCAACTCGGATCCAAAAAGTGATATCCATATCCGATCCATTTCTAAATTGTTAGATCCATTTCCGATCCAAAATCCATATAACCATCGGATTCAGGTCGGATCTAGGTCCGAATGCACCCCGATTACAAATCTGAAAAATATATGATATAAAATATATAATATAATATATTTAATTTAGTAGAAAAATGATGCAAATCCCACTATTTACTATGGTATGGTCCAAATCCTAAAATAATTTGTAAAACGGATGGCCAGCAAGAATATAACATATACAGTAAGGTGACAATGAGTCGGATCTTAATCGGATTCGGATCTAACTCGGATATGTTCTTGTGAATCCATATCCGCTCCATTTAAGTAATCGGACCTATTTTAAGATCCATATCCGGTCCATTTAACTAATCGGACCTATTTTAAGATCCAAATCCGCATTATATGGATTCAGAGCCAATCGGATCTCGGATCTGACCCGCTCCATTGAGAGCAGCAATGCTAAGGTAAGATATCATGCAGAACTGCATAGTTCTGTCTAAAGCAGTGGACGAGGATAACAAGGATGGACAATTACTTCCCACACACAAAGATGCCAGGGCTTTCAATGGTCAAATAGCCCATGCTCATACTCTCAGATACTTCCAATTCCAAAAACTATGGGAGGGTGAATACACAGAAATTGAATTAGAAAAGCATAACTGTTTACAAAAAAATCTTCCAATGTTCCACCTTTAATCACTACATTAAAAAAGAAGAAAAAAATTAAAACAAAAAAAGAAGATAAAATGAAGATCAGGAATAGGGTTAATTGTCAAGAAATAGTAAGGCTGGATAATTTAACTTCAACCATAGAAGAAGCGTCTGCACATTTTTCATATTTGATCAGTTATGGCTCCACAAAAGGTCAGTTCAAAAGTAACCATAATTGCTAATCCATGTAAATTTCAACTATTCATAATCCACTGAAAACATCATTCAGATTATAGCTAAAAATAGTCTCAAATATCAGGAGGAACAGAATGAGAACTCTGGGGAATAGAGAACAAGTGATTACATGGAAGGTTACGACCCCAAAGCGGAAGAAGCCCTCTATAGAACCTGAAAATTGAAGAGAACGCATAAACACTTCTTAACTCAATTTTGAATAAAGAAATTTTCCCAAAAGAAATAATAATTATATACCCAGCAAGGCCTTCAGCTGCATATAACTTTGGGAAGCCATCACCCAAGCCCTTTCCAAACCTGGTCTGTGTCTGAACACGGACCTTGACTGCTTCGAAGGGGCAAAGGGCAACGTCTGCAATTACTTGAGCCGATGCACTGCTGATGAAATAGATGACACTCCTATTATGTTCAACCAATATATCAGAATACAGCTTTTTGAAGTATTCATAAAGGCCAAACTTGCAGCCACCCTGCACACCATATCCAAAGAACTTGCCAGCCCACCCTCTCCAGAGGGCTGAAGGGCCTTGTTCTTTCAAAAGAATATTCAAACTAGAGAAGATGCTGTTATACTTGACAGGATCCACCTGCAATGGAATTTTCATCAATTAAATTCACAATATGAAAATCAATAAAGGGAAGAGTCCACCAACAAATAACAACACCTTACTATTTTCTCAAGAAAGGATATTCAAAAGAAATCGCTCAAGCCCACACAAAGAATGTAAAATATAGTAGACAAAACCAATCACATGAGATAGAAGAGCGCTAAATTAAATAAGAATACAGGATATCCGTGCACATGTACACAAAGACGCTCGCGCGCGCACACACACAGAGGAAAATGATCAAGTGCAAACATTTTCACCAAAATTGGGGTGCAAACGACCTCTGCAGGCCCCATCGTGATGTGTTCATGACATCCACTCAGACCATCATGCATGCCATCATTTGACCATGAGCCCAAAAATCATGCCAATCCATGACTGAGGTGGACCACACCATATGGAACATTAGAGAGGGCATGCCCTCTCCCTCCCAACCGTTCTTGCTCATGTGCCCACCTGAGTCATGGATTGGCTCAGTATTTGGGCCGGCGGCCCAACGAGGGATGGCATGCATGATGGAAGAAGTGCATGTCATGAACACATCAGGGTGGAGCCCACACAACTAGTTTGCATTATAATTATGGAGAAAACGTTTGCAATGGATGATGACCCATATATATACATACATATGTATGTGTGCATGTGAAGGCATCCAAAAAGGATCATAACATATATAATTCTTTTTTCTAAATAGACAGAAAATTGCATACAACAAGCACCACTGAAGAAAAATCAAATATTGAGACAAAACCATCACCAACCAGACACAAATTATAGTTTACTTCAGCTTATCCATCTAGAAAAACAACATTTCCTGAATTATAAAGGTGGAGTTTTTGTCTCCTAAAATAAGCAAAATCTACAGAACCTGACCAAACCTATCATAGACAAAAAGCAAAATAAAACACTGAAACTAACTATTTTTAGAACACATTCATCTCCAATCAAGGCAAGCTAATATACTCATGAAAACAAAAAATTGGAGGAATTTAGACAACCATACAAAGAATAAAGTTTAATAAAGAAACAAACATGAAATTGATGCAGCTCCAAGAGGTTAGCTTGGGGACTCACTCACCCAAGGGTCGGGGAATCACTTAGTAACAAGAGATAACTTTGGGACTCACTCACCCAAGGGGTTAGGGAATCACTCACCTAACAAGAGAGGAATCACTTAACTCACAAATACAAAGCTTGTAGAAAATAACTCAAAGATTGAATTCCTTTTCATTACAAAATAGGTCATTTTATAGACCAACTATAACCACCCCTCTTGAATACATTAATAACAACCATGTGTTTTCAATGTATTACTACATATTTCTAAAACAAAGAAACAACTTCCAAAATAATGCCAAATACATTCCCAATACATACTTAAATTTCAAACTCTTCCATTTTCCAATCATGCAACAGTCCCAAAGCCATGCATCATGAATGCACTTGGCCTAGAAATAATTGCTGAATACCAAGGCTTGGGCCTAGTTGATGGGTTGGGCTTTCCCCTTGAATTGGGCCTGCATCAGAAATGAACAATTTCGAAAGACTCTTCCTTGGTGAAGGCACACTAACATCTCCCTCAAAGGATTCATCAAATTCGGCGCAGATCTTCATCATATCACGAAGAGGTGCAAGTCTGTCATGTAGATGGACTCCACATATTAATACGGGACGATCCACCATGGCAGGCCCTAGCTTGGATTCCCCATGGACAAATAATTAAGGTGATTGAATAATTATAATCCTCTCACAGATAAGATTTTCAGAATTGAGCGAGGACCACTGCCTATCCTGTTTTGCTTCCTATTTGCAGCCATGCAGGCTCTTGATTGGATGGTTAGCATTGTGGTTAGAGCAGAATATGAGTTACTGCACAATGGAAGGTGGAGCCCACCAGGCAGCTGGTCCAGTCCAGACAAACCGTGGCCTTCCAAAGGAATGCGGCAGCCTCATCACGATATGATGAGGACATGCAACATAGGGATCCATTCACTTTTGGGAAATGACTTGAAGAGTAGCAAATAAAGAATAAATTAAAGAAACACCAAACAAAAACAAATCAATGACCTTCAGCGTTTTTGTTGATTCAGTACAGACCCTTTCACATGCAAACATATCCAAGTGTCTGTCACAGTTTGAGATCCAAGCCACTCATCAGGTGGACCCCATTCTGTAGCACCTGGCCCAACATATCAAGCTGGTTTACGCATTTTGGAAAACAATGGTCAGGTAAAAAAATCGCCAACGGTTCAAATTCCACCTATGCATGGCCCATCTTATAAATTGGCCGGCCTGAGTTTTGAACCACGGAATCTAGCAGTGGGCCAGCCAGATGAATGCAGCTGCAATTGGGTTGGGGGGCCATGATGGGTTGGAAAATGGATTTTGAACCTATGGCCTGACCAATGCAATTTACAAAGATACTCGGTCAGGTCAGGCCAGGCTCATTTTCCACCCTACAAATGAGCCACTCGGATCTTGCAAATGTGGCGAAAGTTGGCACTTACAACAGTACTCTGTTCTCAAATACAACATGCTTATATAATCTCATAGAGGAATAAATATAAGAGGCTCATTCCTCTTCAACTTTTTTAGAATAAGCTTATTCCACAACTACGTTTGTGGGGCCCAACATGGTGTAGGGACCAAATCCACTCCACCCATCATGTTTGGTCCCTAATGTTCTCCTTGGAGCCAAAAGATCAGGCTGATTCAAAACTCAGGTGGTCCACAGCATGCAAAATCATGCCCACAACCTCTAGAATCACATAGTGTGGTCGCCTTTTGTAAGGGCCCGGTTTTCCGGGTGTCCATTCACCTGGTGGGGATCATCTTATGAACGGATTGGATGGCATGTACAAAACATTGTGCACCCGACACAAAATCTGTAAGGTTTTAATGGTGTGAGTTCCCATCTCAACTGTTCCCTGTGGTTTGAAACTTTGAACACCCGTGTTTTCCATTGGCCTGATTTTTGGTATACAGGGTGAACTCAAAAGGCACCTTAGGGGTCGTTTGGATAGCTTGTAAATGGTTTACTAGTAAATCATCACTATTGTATTTGGATGCCCTCATTTGCTAGTAAATCATTTACTACTTGTAAGTGATTAACTAGCAAATGTCCCTTCTCATTTACTAGCAAAACGCTGAGATTTCATTTACTAGTAAATGAAACCGTAGCTGGTAAATGCAAATGGCTCTTTTTTTTTTTAATTTTACACTGCAAATGACTTACTAGCAACCATTTACAGGCTATCCAAACATTGTAAATGATTTACTAGTAAATCGTTTACAACTTAAAGCCAAACAGACAGTTGTAAATCATTTACTAGCATTTAAGTGATTTACTAATAAACCATTTACCACCATCCAAAAGATCCCTTATGGATGGACTGGATTTGTGTCCAGCGTCATGGTAGGCCCCACACACATAGTTATCAAATAAGCTTATTCTACTTGTCGTGGAACCAGCCCCTAAAAATGCCAAACACACCAAATAAATACATAAAAATTAAAAATTAAAAACAAAGCTCAGACATACAAGAAATTGGAATCTCCTTAGGCAAAAGCATGCTAAATTTCTGAAAATTAAACAATATCTGCAAACAGAAATAACCAAAAATAAAAAAGTCCTTGTTCAGATCATGGTCACCTGCATATTCACTTTCAAGACGTCGAGAGGTGTGATGGCGAGATGGGTCATCCCTGCACTGACTGTTCCTCCCGCTGCACAAACCGCATAATACCCAGGCGAGAAAATCCTCAATCCCTTCTCTTCCTCCTTACGATTCCTTCCATCAATTCCTATCATTTTCTCACTCCAATCCTCCCTTCTTTTCCAATTCCTCTCTTCAAAAACCCCCATTTCTCTGCAAAAATCTCACCTTCACAGATCTCCCAAATTCAGATGAAATCTGGGAAACTTCTGAAATCGGTTTTTTCTGTATGTACAGAATTTGAAAATCAAATCAAGAATCCTCTCATATTCCCTTCAGTTTCCTTCACTCCACTTAAATTTCAAGCGAAACTGAACCAAATTCGAAAAGAAGAGGATGTGAAAAGATTTTTTTTTTTTTTTTTCCTTTCCAGGTTGGAATTCAAGATTGAGATCGTTTGTTCTCCCAAATTCAATTGAAATTTGAAAATATGAAAAGATGAAAAGAAATGGGTTTTTACCTCTCTGGATTGAATTCAAGAATCAAGCCAAAACTCCCTTCATTTCGCTTCGGTTCTCTCCAGAGCTCTCACACTCAAATGAAGATTTCTGAGAGAAAAAGGAGACGAGAAGAAACGTGAATTGGGCTTTGGATCCTTGCTCTGTATTTTGAAAATCGAGTGGAGATTCGCTTTCAAGAATCGAAGAAGTCATGGCTGGCATTGGACGCTGGAAATGCGACCACGTCTTCATTGGAGAAACGCAAAGTCCTGAAAGAGGTTTTGGTAGGCGACTGTAGCTAAAACCCTGAAACCATGATGCCGGAAATTCCTTAACTGCCCTCGTGGCTCACTTCTCACCTCTCACAAGTCACAAGAAGGGGAGAGGGAAGCGGATTGCGCGCTAGCACGTGTAAACTCTGCGGGGCCCACCGTGGATGTATCTGTCTCATCCACGCCGTCCACCCGTTTTTTTTTCCAGCTAATTTCAAGTATGATCACAAAATTGAAGCTCAAGTGGACCACACCACAGGAAACAGTTGGATAATAACGTTCACCATTGAAAACCTCTGAAGACTGATGTTTATTTCTCATCCAACCTGTTCATAAGGCCGCATTGGACCTGAATTAGGGGGGGAATATCAGCTTGATCCGAAACATTTATGGACCAAGATTTTATAACGGTAAGCATTCAATTCACACCGTTTCTTGTGTTGTGGTCCACTCGAGCTTTGTATATGCTTTAGTTTTAGGATCATGCTCTAAAATGATACGGTGAAACGTATGGATGGCATGGATAAGACATATACATCACGATGGACCTCATAGAGTATAGCATACTCAGTTACTCAGTAAGCAGTCCGCTTCCAAGAAAGAGTTATTTGATAATCTTGACTGGTTGTGATGGTTGATACTTGATACGAAGGTGACCCGAATTTCCGTAATGGGGTCACAGGGAGTCCCTATGAACCTCATCGCTGGAGACTGCAGTGTCCACAGTGATCTGTGTTACGTCTGCCCAGCCCATTAGCTTTGCTGGCTCGTGTTAAGCCATAAGCCCTAAATTAGGGATATTTAAAACTCAAGTAAGCCATGACATAAGAAACAGTGGGAATAGAAGATCACCTTATAATCGGATGGACGGCTAATAAAAATTACAGTGGCCTAAGAAGATTACAACAGTAGGCGTTTCATACCGACTATTTACTTGAGTTTTGGATCTGCTTACTTTTTGGGCGCGTGTCTTAACAGCTGAAAGACGGAGTGGATATCACACGGGTATCATGATGGGCCAAATAACTTGGCAAAACTGACATCTGGAGTGGACGTCACACAAATATTATAGTGAGACAAAGAGGCTGTATTCACAGAAAATTCACGTTCACAGGCAGGCACTTAAATTCAAGTGACATGCACTAGGGCTGCACATCAGCCTGGTTAACCCGCCCGACCTGACCTGACCCGGTAGAAACCCAATCCGTCCCAACCTGGCTAAGAAAAAGGTCTGGTCTTGGGTGGATGCGGTTGGACCGTTTTTAATTTAAGTATGATTTACGGTACATGCCAAAACCTCCCGACTTGACCTGTACCCCAACCCGTGTATACCCGAACCGTTCCACCCGACCCGAACCGCCCCGTTTATACTAATTTATTGCTTTTATAAATATCTATATGGCATTATCAATAGGTTGAATGGTCAATAAACATTAGGGTCGACTCTAGAATCTTTTAATGGTGGGAGTTCAATGACCACTGATTTTTGTGGTGTAGTCTACCTAAAGCTTTTATCTGCTTCTTTTTTGGGACCATGTCCTATAATAATATGGAAACATAGATGGACGGCATGGATTTACAATATATACATTGAGGTGAGCCTCATGGTCAGGGTCTCACCCACATGGCTGGTGCCGGGGTCTCACCGACTCTCACCCAAGCTATGCTCATCTCACAGTCACAGGGAGCGAATTAGGTGATATCTAGGATCCACCAAGGTGGGTGGCCCCTGACTATGTGTCTTAAATCCACACCGTCCAACTATTTTGAAAGATCATTTTAGGATATGATACCAAAAATGAAGCTGACTCAAATCTCACATGGATCACACCATAGAAACATAGTCCTAACCCGACCTAACCCGACCCGACCCGGTTTAGCATATAGGGTAGGGTAGGGTTAGGGTTGACCCTTTTACAAGTAGGGTAGGGTTAGAGTTGGGTTAGCCCAACCTGATCACGACCCGACCGAAACCGGACCTTTAAATATATTTAGGTTCGATCCAGAGTTGGGCCCAACCCAACCCTAACCCAACTTGTGTGCAGGCCTAACATACACTACTGTTTGGATAGGAGTAAATGGAGGTAAATTATGAGTGGAATTGGGAGTAGACGGAGGTAAATGACAATTGGGGTGTGTTGAGATGGAAGTTAAATGGACATAAATGAAATGAAATGAAATGGGAGTAAATCTGCATGTAAATGAAATCATTGAGAGAGAATTTAGAAGTAAATGGAGGTGAAATGCCTTTTTGAGCTTCTTTGGGGAGTCGCACATGTAAACAAAGGTGTCATTATGCACATGTCCACCGTATATGTGTCACACTAATAACAATCCCCAATAATCTTTTTATTTTTTTTGTTAGTCATGCGATGCACCCACTCTGTTAGTTGTGCAACGCACCCACACTATTAGTCACACGATACACCCACCAGTGCAATTAGTGTCTCCTTAACATTTGAACCTAAAACCTGCTGTTGAAACACCAAGGAGTCTTCCAGCTGGGCTAGTAGGCAAGACATATACTCCCTAATAATCTAAATATCAACTACATCTGAAAATCACACCAAAAGAATGATCCAAACCATATAAAGGATGGCCATTTAAATGGATGGTTAAAAAAACATTTGCAAGTTGTTGTTTGTGATCCTTACATTTGTGGCCTACCTGAGGCTTGAAATTTCCTCATTGTTTTTTGAAGTATATATTTTAATGGTCTTATTACAATCATTCTATTAAATATGCCATTTGTACATTAAGTTGGGATATTAAAGATGATTTGAGATATCATATATATTCCCGTAAATATATTGAAAAATTCAAATACATTCCAATTCTTTTCATTTACTCCCATCCAAACATATTATTTTGAATACAAATGCATCTCATTTACTTACATCCAAACACAACCGTGTGAAGTCATTTACCACCAATTCATTTACCTCCAAATCCATTTTCCATTTACAAGCTCCCAAACTAGCTGCTGACCATACACAATGACTGTTATATAATTTCATATATATATATATATATATATATATATATATATATATATATATATAGAGAGAGAGAGAGAGAGAGAGAGAGAGAGAGAGAGAGAGAGAGAGAGAGAGTGCCCACCTGCACACCAGTTCTCATGAGAACTCGTGAACGCTTTTTGAGAACTCATCACACATGATATGAGCTCAAAATCTGAGCCGTCCACGTGACGCGTCACTCCAAAACTTTGGTGGGCCGTAGCAGAGAGGCAAATCATGGATGCACTAAAGTTTTGGACTGGGTTAAAAGTTGGGCCCTGAAGGTTTTTTGGGGTGCTGCATCACGTGGACGGCATGGATTTGGGCTCACATCACATGTGATAAGTCCTGAAAGAGTGCTCACGAGTTCTTGGGAGAATATATATGGGAAAATGATACCATAAGGTCGAGCTGTGTGGGCCCCACCATGATGTGTGTCAAACATCAATACTATGCATTTGATGGGTCCCCTTTAGGTTATGGGATATCAAAAAAATCAGCTGTATATGGAACTCAGGTGGGCCGTCCCATCTAAAACCATGTGAAGACATGCCTAAAACATCTAAAATCACTTGTGGGGCCCACCTGAGTTTTGGATTGAAACTTGGTCAGACCCCTCATCCAAGTTGGACACACAATGGACGGGCTAGATTTGTGAACCACATCTTGGTGGGCCCAATAAACGATCATGAAAGTTTTAATGGGCAGGTAACCCCTCTCAACTGTTGTTTGCGGGGTGGCCCACCTAATTCATGAATTACCCTTATTTTTAAGCCCATGGCCCACCATGGAGTGGTGCATCTGACTGATGGGGTAGATGTCTGACTCACATCATGGTGGGGCCCATACAGCTCGTCCTCATGGTACCATTTCCATATATATATATATATATATATATATATATATATATATATATATATATATATATATATATATATATATATATATATATACCCACAATTTTTTTTTTTTTTTTTTTTTGGGTTAGTTCACACACCCCATTATTTGTACACCCACCCACCCCTATTAGTCACATCACAATGTTAGCCACCTCCACTATGGGAATCCATACCATGACCTCCGTGTAGGGCTGTCAATGGATCGGGTTGGCCCGACGAGCTATCCGGCTTGACCTGCCTTGTGCCGGGCTTGGACTAGACTATTAGGCCTGCGGGTCGGGTTCGGGCCTGAAGTATAATCCCGTTTTTCAAACAGGCCAGACTTGTACTAGCTATTCAAAAGCCTGACAACCCGGCCCGACCCAAATATATGTTTTAATTTAAAATTAAAATTAAAATATCTACCCTCCTTTCAAAATTTAAATTATATACAATTTTTTTCTAAAAATTCATCTCCTTTTTAAAACTTCTTTTATTTTTTATAGTGTGTTAATAATTTTTTTCATGAAGGATAATTTCTCTCTATGTAAAAGGTCAGGCTTGGTCTAAGGCTGGGTTTGGGCTGGACCCTGCATTTATACCTTGGGCCGGGCTTGGGCTAGACTATTGTGGCCAGTCACGGGTCCGGGCTAGGTTTGGGCATATGTGGAGAGAGATGGGCTGAGCTTGGATAGAGCTTGGCCCGACCCTAACCCGGCCCATTGACACCCCTACCTCCGTGTTGAAACGAGGCTATCTTCACTCAGTCCACCACATGTATATACCACTATAGATAGGTGACGTGTGTGTATACCATTATAGATATGTCACTGTGCAATCTTCAGACATGTTGGTCGATACTCTGATAGAGCGTGATGCTTGATATGCAGGCGCTAGAAATTTTACACCTGGCTTACATTGTGTCAAATTAATCCG